>OY982584.1:14188051-14629658 GCA_963859945.1 Euplagia quadripunctaria | reverse complement strand
GATCATCATGAAATTGTTGTTTAAAAATATTGTTAGAGGTACAGAAAAGGGTGCAGTTCCCGAACGATAACTTAATTGATTGTCATAATCTACATACACGCGAATGAAGTCGTGGGCAAAAGCTGGTTTCTTATAAATTATAGCCTATGTCTTATTCTGATGTGGAAGCTATGTTACTGCAAAGTTTCATCAAAATCCTTTCAGTAGTTTTTCATTCATCCTTACAAACTTTCACGTATACAGGTGTATTTGCAAAAGGAACACTTACTGAAAGAAATTGAAAAGGCGTGACTCTAGCATGTAGTTACAATATAAATAAAAGAAAAGAACTACTCAGACCATTTGGGTTTCCAGGTATTTTTGCCTCCGTTTTTTTATAAAAGTGGGGGGGGGGAAGTTAAAGATTTTAAATCGTACAATTTTTTTATTTTGGAATTTTTCTTTCCGTTACTAAGAAAATCCTTAAAAACTAACTATGAAATTGTTTACGTTGCATTTTATGGATTTTCTCAATAACTGAGTGAATAGTTCCAAAATAAAAAAAAATCTTTAACCTTACCCATTCCACCTGCTTTTATGAGAAGCGGAGGTAAAAATACCTGGAAATTCAAATGGTCATACCTTGCAAACGCATAGTTTTTTTTTTTAATTCTTATTGCAAGTGTATGCTACAGTCATACCCTTTAAGTGATTTGAATGAGTGTTCCTTTTTCAAAACATTCTGTATAATTTTAGTAAAATGGTTTCCTGAAATGATGATGATACGTATTAGATGTGTACATCGGGTCCACCCGTGACCAGTCGAAAGTGTAAAGGTATCGATAAGATATCGAATAGTTCCCGATTCACATATTATCTAACCTTGATACAAGAACGAAATAAGATAAAAAAATATATTAAAGCTACAAATAATCCATATGAATATATCAAGTCTTGTAAGAAATATTGCAACCTTCTTTAACAGATACTTAATTCTGAAAATAACATAAAATCAATAAATGGTACATATTAATTAATTGTTAAATTATACTTGAGGGAATTCCATGTAGCATTTCCTGTAATAGTAATTGATTGAAGCATATTCTTCGATGTTACTATTATTCAGATAAAAAAACCGAGGTTGAAAAAAATTAACACAGTTTAAATATTGTGATGGTTTTGGAATTCCCGGCAACCACCTGACCTTTCCTTCTATTTCTTTTTCAACATATTCCCAATTTTCCCATTTTTTATTCCCGAAAGTGTCCGGTATGCGGCAAAAAGTTGCAGGGGGGCAAGCCCACGTGGTGGGATCAAATTGTAGTTGGCCAAATATGTCTGTTTAATACGCATCTGCCAACCCCTTCGGGGATACGGGTATGAGTGTATTTATGTATTTTTAATAAATATAATAAATTATATAGAAATAAAACTGAAATGAGGTATTTTCAAAGACAGGGTTTACAGTAGGTAGTGCAGCTTATTACACGATGCTTGACTGTAGAAGCTCTATTTAAGATATACACTGCCGCCTGCATTTCCAAAGGGGTAGGGTATGATAAATGACATAAATATATATTTGATGACTTTTGACTTGACTCCTGACGTAAAAGTGTGTATTTGTCTGTTGCATCATATCCCTCAAACTTAAACAGATAGACCGATTTTGATCTAGTTTTTTTCTTTGAAAGGTGACTTGATCGAGAGAGTTCTTAGCTATAATTCAATAAAATCTATTAAGCCATTCGAAGATCGTCAGCTCATATCTAATCGTTAGATTTTTAAGTCGGGGGTATTTATTTTTTTATTTATACTTGTATATGTACAATGTTTATAACTCAGTGTCCATGGACGGGTGTTATGTTCAACACAAAGGGAACATCCCAGACATGTTTGCGTTCATACTATTTCAAGAGGAAATAATAATTATTATATTATTCAATATTGTAAACCATTACACAATATACTTCTTACTTAGTGAGATTCTTATTATATATTTTTTTTTTATATTATTGGGGGCAAACGAGCAGACGGGTCACCTGTTGGTAAGTGACTACCGTCGCCCATGGACACCTGCAACTCAAGAATCACAAGTGCGTTACCGGCCTTTGAGATAGGAGTACGCTCTTTTCTTGAAGGTTTGAAGGTCGTATCGGTCCGGAAATACCGCAGGCGACAATTTGCTCCAAAGATTGGTTGTGCCAGGCAAAAGACTACTCGAGGAATGGATAATGTCGCGGGCAAAGATATATTTTCAAAACAGAACTATTAAAACATCATCTACAAATGACACAATGTAATAAACAGTGTCTTGGTTAGCCTGATCTTAGATTATCTGTTTCTTATCTGGGTCGAACCGATCCATACCGTTCATTTAAAGTAATTGAAAACTTTTAAATTTTATTGACTGTAAGCATCTTTAATGTCTCTTTTAATGTTATCTGGTATCGGAGATACGACTCGAGGCTCGTAAACTTTTTGCTATGATTAAGTGAAGTCGATTTAATTTCCTTCCTTTCTGTTTATAAAACTTTGATGACGACGATGCTATCGTACCGACAATGTTAATAAAAAAAATTTCAATCAAATCTTTAGACTAAAAGTATTTTAAATATCATTTTTATGTAAAGACATGACGCATTTTAATTGTTTGGACAATTAAAATGCGTCATGTCCTTACATAAAAATGATATTTAAAATACTTACTATAAATATGGTGGACCATAAAGAATATTCTATTCTATTCTACACAGGTAAGGTAATCTATATTATTAGCGGTGTTATTAATCAATTGTTTCGTGACGCATGGGAACCTAATCCACTACTCGGAAAGGCCACAGGTAAATCAGACGGGTCACCTGATGGTACGTGACTACCGAGAAGGGAAGAGGAGGAGAAGGAGGGAGAGGGAAGGGTTAGAGCCTCCGATAACCTCATTCACTCGGCAAAACACAATGCAATCGTTGTTATGAGGCCGTGGTATCACTCTGGTCGAGCCGGCCCATACATGCCGAAGCATGGCTCTCCCATTTATCGTTTAGGTTACAGTTTTGGTCGCGTGCAAGCGGGTGTTACCATAACTTATATTTATACAGGTACCGGTACCCGTTTGCCATCAGCTACGGGTAATATTTTTGTAGAGGCCCTTGTAGTGAGTAGTCTCTTTATTACAATCTTTTATTTAACTTGCAATGTTCGTACGTAAGTTTTCTTCAAAATTTTGCAAACCATTTTTCAACCACTTGTTGGTGTCCGATTCAGCTGTACTTTGGCATACTTACGGAAGCCCTGAGACAGTTCATTTTGATAACAAGCATGAACCTATTCTGCAACCAAGATTGGCTCCAGACAAGGGGACTTCTCAACGGTCTATAGTACGAAAACGAAACTTTACACATATACACATTGAGTTATGAGTCTGTTCTAAAATTTACCAAGGCCTGACTGCTGGACCCTGAATTGCCTCCAGATGAGGAAACTCCTCAAAAGTGTATAGTACAGACACGAAACATGATAGTCTGTTCTAAAGTTCACCATGGTCTATAAACGCTTGTTTTTAAAATGTTATTTTTTTCAATTCACTTATTTACTTTTATACGTGCAGAAACTTTTACATACATAATATCTATCGATCTCAAACATCTAAAGGTAGGTCACCACTTACCACGAGATAGACCAAAAGCTTGTGTCAGCGTAATAGTATAAATAATGATGCAACGAACTTGGTGATAATATTTCAAGGTCTTCATAACAAACCACACCTTGTAACGGTTTCAATTAACTTATGAAGTGAAAGTAGGTAAGCAGAGCATTAGGCCATCAATTACTTCCAGTTGATTCATCGGTAGTATTATATCAAGGGCAGGGAATAAGAATAGGGTGACACCCTTTGTGGTGTGGTGTAAGTTAAAGGTATAGAGCGATTATTTTGGGTCGAGATGTCACCAGAATCCGATTTTATAGCTTACCTAAAAAGGAAGAGTAGGGTTTGCAATTCCACATTCCTATTTGTGAGTATGTTATGCGATATCTTTGCAAATTGTGGTCAGATTTTTAATTTCCTTTTTTAAATTAAACCCGGATCGCAGCAAAACAAAAGTTTTAAGTAACCACGGTAATTTGTCCAAACGCTACACTTACAAAGTAAAAATTACGTATAATGTCAAAATGTTCCTCTACAATGAATAGTTCAATTGACGAGATCACGAAAGATACTTGCATTTTCTAGAATATTTTAATTAATTAAATGAAAGATTTCTGTTAACCTTGTTTTAATCTGTTTGAGAATGTGAGGGTAAGTAAAATATTTAATGTCACCTGGAGGTCACCGATCCTTAAACTGGTGCAAAATAGTGTTACTTAAGCCTTCATAACCATACATGAGATTACTAACTACTAAATTGGTTACCCCACACACCGCCCACTACACACGCCTACCACACCCCTAATTCAAAGTTGTAAATCCTAAATAGTTGTTTCTCCGTTAATTAATCACACGTTATAAACATTATATATACATCTTAATATCGCCCAAAGTGAACATTATTTCCTAACCAAAATTATGTTATATTGTATTACTGTTATATTAAAATGTATACAACTAGGATGCCCACTTCTCAAGTAAATATAAAAATGAGGTGAGATATGGTAATAATTAGATTATCTATATATTATATAACTTGTCCTGACTGACTGATTTATCAACCTGGGGCTACAAACTTGCAACTAGGCATGTTATAGAACACTGTAATCGTAGCCGAAACTATCGGATGCCCGAAATAAAAAATAATCTGAAACTGTAACCAAATCGGATATAAAAGTTTCGGATAATTTCGGATAGGGGCGGAATTTAAATAAGATACTTTATGACAGGTTTTTATTATTACTCAATGCTTGAAGTTTGTGTAATTTTGTTTATTATAATTTCCTTTCGCATTTTCAAGTTAATAACATTTAAAAATGAGAATCTAAAATAATGAATTATAAGGGTAAATGTTTTTTTTATTTATTACAAATGATAACCTAAAAATAAAGCCAAATCATTATCTACCTATCTATATTTATTTTATTGTATTTTCCTATTACAATTCCTTAAAAATGTAATAGTCGTAACCGAAACTATCGGATAATCCGAAGTAATTTCATATCCGTAACCGTATCCAGATCCGAAACTTCAAATCCTTCACGTCCCTACTTGAAACTTCATATACTTGCTCCTGGTTAGAAATAAGTGTGTATGTATATCGGCGTTTTTTAAATGCCTAAGAGGGTGAATCAGGGGTTGTATGTTTATATACAATATTCATCACTTGCAAGAAGAATCATGAATCAATATTAAAGCTTCTTATATAATGTTTAGGAAAAATATTTTAAATAAGTTTACATCTACACCCGATAGATGGTGTTGTGTGTGCTCTGGGGTGAGCTCTGCGAGTAGCTTAGTAATTTTAGCTCCAAAATTGAACACTGCCAACGTCGTTTACAAAGAAGTTCTATGGTATTAAAAACTAAGGATATAATAAAAGTGAAACACGCTAGCGAAGCCGCGGGTAACAGCTAGTTTACTGTAATAATATGTTAAAAAAGACACTCAAAGTCAGTGTTCCTAAATCACACAAAATCGTAAAATAAATCATAAAATATTTTATTGTTTGCAGTGAAAAATAAACTAATTTCATTTATTAAAATAGTATATATTATTCACATTTCTTGCGGTATTTTTACTATTCTTTAAGTGTCTTAGTTTTAATCAATTAAATTACTGCCTGTATTCAAAATTCGGCCAAACGGCCAAAACATACAACTGAAGAAAAAAGAATGTGAAAATGAAATACTAATTATTCTTAATAACTAACTCCTAAAGCATTTTTGAGCTGACTTGACACCCACTCACATTTATCACTTATATTATAATCTGTTTGACTTAAACTGAGGCAGGCCAAGTATAACAGATCGAAAATAAATAGGTTATTACTGAAATCGCTCAACGCTTATAACTTTCACCAATCCAAATATTTTTACGAGCGTCGCTCACGTCAACTTTTACCTTGGTACAGTTTAACGTCAGTTAAAGGCTCTAACGCGACACATTTTAGTGCCCTTGCGGTACTTTGTGCGATGTGTATGTATATTTTTGTTTGATAGCTAAACTTTCTCTTCCGAGCTTCAATTTCCTTTACGCTCGCTTTGTGGGGAAATAGAAACGGTTTTATATTTTACTCATGAATGTATAATAGAAATAGTCTTTATATACATAATACAGTTATATCAATGGGCTAATATGCGGTTTATATTTATAGTATATTTTAAACAAGATGCTGAACAGTCATCATACGTACAGTCAGACATCATTACGTATAAGTCTAAATAACTTCGTTCGAAATTCCACGCCATAGCCTCTTATGGAGCAATATCAACATCCATGGGAGAGAATGCCTTAAATACGCGACCAATGTGGCTTAAACATGTGAGAAGGAATATTCTGCCCGTGACTAGCGCTGCAATGATACAAAGCAACCGACCTCCATATGAGTCTGTCAGGCTCGAGGTATTTGTGTTTAATAACTTCAAGGTGCGTTGTTTGAACCACACAACAAAAACTGGCTGCGATTTTGACCTCCACAGGTATCATAAAATATTAATGTAACTGTAGATGATAGACGTCTTGTCCAAAGATCAATGCTGTACCCACTTCATCAAGTCCTTTTTTCCATCTACTTCAGACCACAGATTGTAAAGGCCACCTTTTGGAGAACCAGCTTCATAGAATTCAGTTTACTGGTTGGCAAATAGAATACCTTTTGTAAATCCAACGTAATGGAATTAAAGCTTTCATCTTCATTGGCACGAATTTTATCAAACTCTTTAGCTTCTCGGCTTTGTTCTTTTAAAGATGCGCTCTTCATATTTTACCGGCAAGGTCGTAATCGGAGATCTTTGTGTTTTGGCGAACTTATATTTATGATACAATAAGCATTGTTCCTTCTTTGCTTTGTGAAAATCTAAATTATACTGTCTACAGAAAATATTTCGATACACAATTACGGATATGGGAGATTTAGATGCACTTCTACATTTTTCTTCATACAGTTCGTACATTTAGAGATAGAAAGATTGCTATCTAAATACTTTTTGGATTAAGTATTTCTACAATAGTGTGACTCCATCGCCGGGAACGCCTAAATGTGATTTTTGACGAAGTCTACATCTTCCTGTTTTGTTTTATTGTGTGCCTCATGCTTACAACGTCTGACTTGTCCTTCGAAAGTTCCTGAACTTCCTATTTCAGAAAATGTTTTGTTAATAGGACCAGGATATACGATGTTCTTAAATAACTTTTCGCAAACCCTGATCTTTCAGTCATCTTTCTTCAAATACGCACGAGATACACTCCTGTTACTGGTTACATTTGCTAAACATCTCTGAGGGGTATTTACTACAAAATTAATCACTATAATATCTTTCTGACGTCTATAATAAGTCAGATAAATCCCAGTAAGATTAACAAATTTGGCCACAATCTTCGTCAGTAAAATTTACTAAGCAAATTAGTTTACCCTCACAGTCTCCCGGTTTAAGTACTTTTGGTGGCGTATTTGTTTTTTTTTGTAGTTTGTGTACGATAAACATTTTGATTGATATGGTTTCTGTGTTTCTTTTTTTGGTTCTAATATTATCTTCAGGATTTTTTCAATTCGGATCAATGACTGCAAACAGCAAATTCTGCTTTTAATATAATTAAAAGTGGGTTAAATTATTTCATAGTCAAAAACAGAGGATCACTAAAAAATAATAAATTTGTTGTATGTGTTTGTGTTCTAAATATTTTTTTTTATGAGAGTAGTTAAGCGCAGATAATTAATTTAACCGAATTTAATTCAAAGTGATGTACGAACCGTATATTAAAAAAAGTCATGATAAATGAGTTTTAGGTAGTTATAACGTCCAAATTTGAATATCTAGAAGTAAGTAAGTTTTTGCATTATTATACATATACTAAGGCGAGTTCATGGTTGTTTTAAACTGTGCTTGATTATTTTTTGTAAACGTTGAAATCTTGCAGTAAACTAACGAATTGTAAAAGCACAAAATTTAATAATACACCTCACACACGGCCGTCTGATCCCAAACTAGGCAGAGCCTGTACTATGGTAACCAGACCGCTGATGAACATACTTATACATATATCACTAAATATGTTACATACACATTATAGATATACATATTACACCTAGACATAGAATAAATGATGTTGCTTTTCATTCAACTGTTTGTCCTGGGTAGAAATCGAACCTACGACCTCTGGCTGAGGATCCCTAACCAACAACCTGTCAAAACAGACATGGAAAAGGAAAAAATATCTTTGTACTAATATTATAAAGCCAAAAGTTTGTGAGGATGGATGTATGTTTGTTACTCTTACACGCAAAAACGGCTGAACGGACTGATCTGGATGAAAGCTAGCACAGAGATAGATAATATTCTGGAATAGCACATAGGCTACTTTTTATTTAGGAAAAATGTACATATATAATGGATATAATACACCTCGTTCAAATCAATGCTAATTTGTTTTTTTGGCAGAAGGGGAATCGTCAACAAACAAACTGTCAACCAATCATTTTACAAAGACATCCTTGAAAGGCTCAAAATAAGGGTCGTTAGCGTGAGACCAGACATTGCAGACAAATGGATGCTCTATCATGACAATGCCCCATGTCACACTGCCCTCTCCGTCACAGAATTTTTGACCTTAAAAGGCATTCCTGTGCCCCCCCCCTATTCACCTGACCTCAGGCCCTGTGACTTTTCCTTTTTCCCAAACTGAAAAGCCCTCAAAGGACGCCATTTCGGGACTTTAGAAAACATCCAAAAGAGTGTAACGGACATGCTGAAGACCATACCGGTTGAAGACTTCCAGCGCTGCTACCAACAGTGGGATCAAGGTCTCCTTCGGTGTGTAGCGGCCCAAGGGAACTACTTTGAAGGGGATATTATCGATGTTTAAAAAAAACAATAACTTTAGTACATAAAAAAAACAGTCTCATTACTTTTCTACCACACTTTTTTTTACGTGGGAGAGCCATGCTTCGGCACGTATGGGCCGGCTCGACTCCGCTCGATACCACGGCCTCACAGACAACCGGCGGTGAAACAATGATTGCATTGCTTTTCGCCGCGTGAGTGAGGTTACCGGAGGCCCTAACCTTTCCCTCCCCCCTATTCCCGTCCTTCCCCTCTCCTCCCCTCTAATCCCCCTCTCCCGTCTTCCCCTATTCCCCTATTCCCACCTTAAAGGGCGGCAACGCACTTGTGACTCTTGAGTTACAGGTGCCCATGGGCGGCGGTAGTCATTTACTATCAGGTGACCCGTCTGCTTGGCAAACGAGCCCTTTATACCATAAAAGATTATTCATAGAAATAACTCAAATTCCATTGAAATCATAAATAGTAAGGATATTTGTGTGTGTGTTCTGTATTATGTATTTTGTGTGAGTGAAAAGTGTTTGCTAAGCCCCCACAGAGGGTTTATAAGTAGGGAATGTGCACTCTTTTTTTCAGAATATTTAGTTTATTAGTTTCAAAAATATGTTTTAGTACATATAAACGTAAATATTAATTATTATTAACATGAACTAAGTATAGTCTGGGACAGATTACACAGCACTATCTACACTCAAACTTAGCATCACTTGTACTACGGATAAACATACTTGGATACTTTCTTAGTAGTCAACAAACACCCACACTTAAGCTAAAATAATTAATTAGCTTACTATTTATCATTGTTCATTATATATGTGGTGTTTACCTATAAGAAATTGTTACATTATTATTTGTATATTCGCATTTACTTAGTGTTAGTTTTTAATGTAAACAATTGTTGGTGAACCTAAATAAATAAAATAAAAATTAATCAGTAACAGCTCAATATTTTTTCTGTACAGATGGTAATAGTCTATGCTATTAAAAGCTATCTTGCAAAGGAACAGTGTGGAAATTTATGAGAAAACATTGAAAAAAAATTCAATCGTTTGGAAACATATTCTACACACATCATTAATTTTTCTACAAATGTCTACTCATAAAAAAAAGTTTCGTTTCCATAATTCAAAAGTAAAGTATTATGTACTAGCTGCGCCCCGCGGTTTCCCCCGCGAATATCAGGATAAAAAGTAGCCTATGTGTTAATCCAGATATCCAGCTATCTACATACCAATCGTTTCATCGCAACCGGTTCAGTAGTTTTTGCGTGAAAGAGTAACAAACATCTATGCATCTATACATCCATACATTCTCACAAACTTTCACATTTATAATATTAGTAGGATTCATTCAGCACCGATTCAATAAAGGTTAATTTTTAAAGCCGATCTACAAACAACAGGTTAACATATAATGTTACTTAATATTTTAATAACGTTTTAATTTTTGTTGACCATTTATTTAATGAGAGGATTTACCTTCATGCTAGGTCCCAGGAGTGTTAACCTACTGGGTAAATTAATTCTTCTTCTACCATCTATCTAATTTTAAATAAAAAAGAACTTACCTAAATATAACTATACTTCTCGAAGCAACCAAGCAATAAATAAATAAGTTATTTCAAATTTCGAAATTTCCAAGGGCCCCTCTTAGACAGAGGTGAACGAGCAACTGAGGGCAAACATTTTGGGACCTCAGCTATATATAAAACCTATATACTTGTTGTATTGTGTTCTACAAACCGTCTTTTTAAGTAGATTGAAGCCATGAAGCTGCGATTGACATTGATGTTGAAAGACTAGATGTGGTACCGAAGAATTTGAACAACGTTGGAACATACTGATATAGCGTTGACATTCAACCGATCAAAGACACGAAGACCACAAAGTATACATAAAGCCAAACAAAATTGAACCCAAAATAAAAATATAAATATAATTTAATTTATAAAAAAGAATAAAGGTTTTACAATTGTTTAAAGTACCGGATGCTGAGATGCTCTTAAATCTACTTTTACTCAAAATGACTGCAAAGTTTAATTTCAACAGACTAAATCACTTGACAAAAATGTGTACATAATATAATAGTGTTGTAGCTGCAGTTTAAGGAAAACTCCTAAGATTTCTCGATGAAAAGTTATTGATAACAAAAATTCATAACACGAGTTATGAATTTTTGAAGAAACGACCAAAAACCGCGATTCTTTGCAATTTGCAAAAAATCTTCTGAACCGATCGGGGCTCAACAAGTCTCATTTTCGTCTTTTTATCGCACATTACTTCTACTAGACCAACTTTCCGACTGACCGACTTTTTGTTGTAAAATGCAACGTTTTCTTGCAAAACTTAATATAATTTTTTTGACAGCGCGACATTGTTGTCTTCACACTTAATATGTTATCACTGACACAGCAATCTATGAAAAAAATGGAGGTATCAATTAACCTTTTCAGAGGCCTTCTTTCGGCTAATTCTGCCCGACTATAGGTAACAAGTATTTTATTTTGCAAAACGCGCCTTGCTGTCTTTTTTGATGTTTTAGCTCCGAAGATGAAAAAGAAGGCGGAAGATAAAAAGCAATGATAATATCATTGTTTTGATACAGCCAAACCCTTAAAATAAAAGGAGAACAATCTATACTTTTCCAGTAGTGTATATGACGCATCTAGTAATGTTCTCTATGCTCGTGTAAACGTGTAAAGAGAAACCGTGGGCGATGCTTATTAAGCTTCGCAATATCGTCAACATTTTAACTATATATTATACTACAGGCTACACATCAATGTTGTCCGTACGTGGCACACAAATTTGCAACGTTTTTGTGTACAGTTACGTAGTCGCTAAATCACTGTATCTTGTTAAAAACTATGAAGACAGAATACAAGAACCAGCGAAACTCTTAGAAAAACTTTTGGGAGGTATATTCCACACTAGGAATGTCCCTCCCAAAAGTTTTCAGAAGAGTTCCGTCCATTTGAGCCACTGCTCAAATGGACGGAACTGATCGCTTCAATCCTTGATAAAGGCTGGTGGGTTCAAATCAAGTCACGTGTTAATCATGTAATTACATTATTTTGTCACTTACAAACACCATTCATGAATCACACGAGTAATTTGTCCCACATGGGGATCTCATCCACATTAAAGATAACGACAATACTGATTTTTTTGGATGTATTGAGGTGCCTATAGATCAGCAAGTACGAAGCAGTCACGTTGAATATAGTTTCTCATGAAAAATCACATATTTTGTTGAAAAATTAAGGGTACTGAAAGCAGATCCGAATGAACTAAGCTATAGCAATAATTCAAAGCAAATAATTTAACTTATATCTCGAGTTTGCGAACGGCAATTTTAGAAGTAGGTCGGACATATTGAAGCTGAATGTCAGTGAAGTTATTTATAAGATTGATGAGGGTTGGCTTTAGACTCAGCCCCACTTTTAAGGGAGCAAGTTGTAAAGTATGTAACTTGCATGGTGGGGAGTAGCAGTTGCACCCTGTGGGCAGTTTTGCTGCACTTCGGCCCTTGTCGCCCAGTGCAACACAGGCCAGCAGATAGAAGTAACAATTTTGATAATAAATTAGACACGCTTCCTAACTAACAGCAGATGACCATGGATTTGTTGTACAACTAAATGAAATATACACATTTTTTGGTAGCCATGACACCATTGAAATGGGCGGTTTGATAGCGGTTAGGTCCAAACAATATTCGGATAGGGGGCAAACGAGCAGACGAGTCACCTGATGGTAAGTGACTACCGCCGCCCTTGGACACCTGTAAATCAAGAGTCACAAGTGCGTTACCGACCTTTAAGGAGGGAGCTCTTCTCTTCAACGTTTCAAGAAGGTTTTCTAAAGACGGGAAACAAGACGTTCAATTAATTGGTTTAGATTAGATTATATGCTATCAGAGACTTTTCTGACTGTAACTATGAATTTGAACAATTAGTTTGTAGAATATAAAATAAGCGCTTTTCACCGCCTAGTTGTACCTACTTATGTTGCTAGAATGTCTTAGGGACGAAAGGGTGGCATATTTTTGTGTTGTCCCTTTGAACATTGGTATTTGCTTAAACGCAGGCCGTGTACTGTTTTTTTTATATATTATAGGGGGAAAACGAGCAGATGGGTCACCTGATGGTAAGTGACTACCACCGCCCATGAACACCTGCAACTCAAGAGTCACAAGTGTGTTGCCGGCCTTTAAGGTGGGAGTAGGAGAAGATGGGGGAGGGGGGAAGAGTGGGAAAAGGGGGGAGAGGGGAAGGACGGGAATAAGGGAGAGGGAAGAATTAGGGCCTCCGGTAACCTCACTCACTCGGCGAAAAACAATGCAATGTTTCACTGCCGGTTTTCTGCGAGGCCGTGGTATCACTCCTGTCGAGTCGGCCCATACGTGCCGAAGCATGGCTCTCTCACAAGTAGTACCATTTAGTAGTACCATTATCGTGTATGAAATTTAATCACGATAAGGCCTTAGGAAACGTTTTACACTGTAAAGTGAAAGATAAAATCATTCTTCCGCTTTTCATCGTTTGCCTGACTCTGGGGAAATTATTTTAAAACTAGAGCGTGATATAATTAGGTCATGTTTCGACCATAATTAATAAAATGTTGAATAGGTTGTTGTACTTTATTGACTTGTTTATAAATATAATAATAAATTAAGCTATTTATTACCATATAAGTTGAACTATCATCGTATAGAATTTCCAGGCCATGACAGGTTAACACATATACTGGGCACGTGCAGCCTGGTGTAGACGTTCTTACATACTTTTTAAATTTATCTTACTAATATTATAAAGGCGAAAGTTTTAGAGGAGGGATGAATGGATGGATGGTTGGATGTTTGTTACTCTTTCACACAAAAACATCTGAACGGATCTGGATGAAATTTTACACAGGGATAGATTATAGTATAAAATAGCACATAGGCTATATAGAATTTTAAATAGATAGATAAATTTCACCAAAACTTTCATATGAACGAAGTGCGGACAATAGCTAATCATAGATATTCTTTAAAAATATTATCTTGCTACACTTTCCTCCATACAATCTTTAAGTATTCGAAATTTCTCTCAAAATAAAGAATAACTCTCTTCACGTGCCTATTCCTTTGCAATAAATTAATCGCTTTCTTACTTTTTTTGGCTGCCAACGATCAGTAAGCACTTATTGGTTTCTTGATGAAAAAAAATAATGGTGAGGCGCATCTAGAAACATTCACTAGCGTACAAGAGCGTGCATAGTGATATATAAGGAAAGTTCCAAAAAGTTCATTAGCAAAGTGGCGTGCAATAAAATATATTTGACGCTCCCTTTCCCCACATGTTTAAATGTTAAAGCTACGTGTTAAAGCATGTAATTGGACTTGTTGTTAGATGTCATATAAGAATATTTACTTTTTCTATAGATAATTCCATTCTAGATTATTCTAGACTTAAACTATGAGTTTAATTCTCGGATAGGTGTTGTAGGTTAGTGTTATTAACAGCGCGTCTGTGAAATGTATGCTTGTGAAGTTTTACGACGGAGGGAAATTGCAACAGAGCGCGAGTATCCTGTAATCTTTCTTAGTTTCTTTTTTCTTTTCTACTTAAATCTAGTGCACCTATTTACTCATTCACTCATGAGGTAGTAACCTCTGATGACAGTTGTATGTGGTAAATAAATTTCTGCACCACTCTAAGATAGACTGGTAGAAAATGCCTGCGGCATTAAGTGCACCGTTGTACATTTTTTTGGGCATAAACTGTCAAATAATAAAATAAATATTTATTAAAATCCGAAAAAAAATTGGGAATTTTTTAGGGAAAACTATGTCGTGTCTATGAGAATTAAATATACTTTTTGACAGACAGGAGAACACATATACTCTTATGGAAGAAATTAATAGGTGTAGGGCCTACATAATGGTAACATATATTATGTTTTTTACGGTTGGAGTCGTGGAGCTCCCTCAAACGTGGTTCAGTTCCATGACCTATGTAGTCTACTGGATGTCATGACTAGTCTGCTCAAAACTGAAATAGTTCTTTCGTATAAAGACCACCCCACACGCCTACATGGCACTTGCACAGTTTGAATTTATGTAGACTTGGATCCTAGAGTTTGTTTCTTTGTTTCTTATCAAGGGTAATCATAGACAATGCCGGCACCTTACTTTAAAGAAGAAATCGACATGTAAAAGTGTCTAAAACGACCTATTTGCAAAATAAATTAATTTATCATTTAGATTTCGATTAGATATGATGATGAATGATTTCTATATTTTTAAATACATTTAGAAAAGTCATTACTTTACCTAATTAAACAAAAACAATATTGTTTAGAATACCTCCAAAGTCAGTTAGAAACCTGGTTTCGTCAACTGCAATACAAACCAAACCTACAAAACTCGCAAAATTAAAATTACTCGCCTACATTTCGACGATAACCATGATCAAAAAGATGAGTAATATTATTTAAATAACAAGGAACGAGTACTTTGTACTGCATGGGACTCGAATTCCAAACATTATTCATAAGATAAAGTTTCCTAACTAAGTCAAGCAATTCACTAACTTTGAAATTTTATTTTTGAGCACTTGGGGCATTAGTTTTATATTACAATGTCACATCGACAGTAACAGTTACCCATTAGACAGAACTCTAAATGTTATTACAAACACAAATGGCAGAAAATATCTTTAATTTGATAAATTAATTATAAAAAGGAATTTCAGAAAGTGTTTCAATTTGTTTTTTTTTATAGTTTAATATTTAGCATGCCCATTGCAATGTAAAGGGCATACAGAGACTACGCAGGAAAGCTCCACAACTGCCTCTGAGTATTTCTTGATCAAAAAAGCTATACCTACCACAATACAACACATAAAACATTAATTTTACTTTACTGTTTCTTTAAAAAAATATATTTGAAGAATACTTAATGTATAAAGTTGTGAAAACAGCGGTCTTATCGTTAACATTATAAAGAACTTTAAGTTGTAAGTTTGTCAAGCAAGTAAAACAGAATTATATTAGTTAAAGATATACGGTCTTACTCAACTGTGTATTTCGGGGGCGGCTAGTGTCGTACTCAACGGGGCTGCACACTGAGTGCATCGCCTGACGCGGGTCGCTTCACTCCTTGATAAAGGGCCCCGTCGGGTCCGATACCAGTCGGCATCACCGAAATACACATGTGCGTAAAACTGTACATCCATTATAAATATGAATACCACTGACGAAAGTCTTAATTCTAATAGAACAGAATTATTATTATGTGTGCGTAAGTAGCAAAGATATCACTTAAAGTCCAAAAATGTGCTTAAGAATTTAAAAAAGTATTCACAATCTTAAACTAATCTTCAATAAACAGCGCACAATTAAGATTAACCACACACGAGGCCAGAAGAATGCACAAGTAGGATATGTCTTGAGAGGCGAAACCTAAAAGGCAGATGACGTGACCATATGGGAGTCAATGGATCAATTCACCAGCAAAAATGGAAAAGAATTGAAAGGGGATCGAAGAATATTTAGAGAATAATAAGAATAAGTAGAAGAAGAAACTGGCATTAAAACACTAAACAACACAGTATTTCACGCTAAAATACTAATGTAACTAAACAAATACAATGGACAACTAAAACAGCCTTTGAAATTCAACTCAAAACAAACAAACTTGTCCATTATAAGAAAAACATTGAGGTATTCCATTAAAACTGAAAGTAAATACATTTACAAAGAAAACAACGTACTTTGTCGTTTAAAACGCTACTGGCGACCTCAAAAAGTTTACAGGGGAGTGGGCTTTGAGAAGTAGATGAGTCGTTAAATTAAAATTGTGATTGTGAATTGGGAAAAATAAAAAGTAGAAAATTACCGACTAGCTCTTCTTACATTTTATACGTATACTAGGCTTTCCAAGGCCCAGGTCCTATCCCTTTCAAATAGTACTTTTTTAGGGTTCTGCTCTTCAAAAGGAAAAAGGAAGGATAGGATCTATTCGTTATCTCTTTCTGTCTGTCTGTCTATCAAGAGCATTTTTTCAGTAACGCATGGTAACAAGTTGAATTCACATCAAATATTTATTCTGCGGTTGAATCTGTAAAAAAATCAAGCTAAGTCGACGCAATTAAAAGATATGGCAATCATGAATTTTTTCGAGAAGCAAAGTCTCACAGTACAAGTAAAAGAAAAAAATCGAAAGTCGTTAATTTATAGGTTAATTACATAAAACATTTCATGATGATTGGTAGAGCGGTTAATGTGAGATAAACATATTGGCATATACATATGTAGTACTAGCTGCGCCCCGCGGTTTTACCCGTGTAAGTCCCGATGCCGTGTGAATATCGCAATATTATAAAAAGTATATGCCTATATGTTAATCCAATTGTCCAGCTATCTACATACCAAGTTTCATCGCAATCCGTTCAGTAGTTTTTGCATGAAAGAAGAACAAACTTTCACGTTTATAATATTAGTAGGGTTAGATGGTGCCCGTAACTTTGTTCGAAATTTTTTTGAAATCTATCCCACGAAAACCATAAATTATCCGTGATAAAAAGTAGCCTAGATCGAGACCGTAATCTATCTCTGTGCTAAATTTCATCTAGATCCGTTCAGCCGTTTTTGCGTGAAAGAAACATTCATCCATACATCCTTATAAACTTTGGCCTTTATAATTATTATTAAGTTTCGTTAGTATACAACTTAGAATGAGTGTGAGAATGAATTTTATGTTCCAAATAGATCTTTGTAGACACTCTCCCACCTAACTTTGTTATGGTAAAAATGTTGTGATGAACCTATTCAATAGGAGAAATATAAAACTACGTTTGAAGAGGTATTTAGCAGTGGACTGCTGGTACTTTCACCTTTTATTCCCCCTTGACCGTTTGACGGGCCTGATGGTATAGTGGTTAACGATCCTGACTGCTGAGCCACAGGTTGTAAGTTCGATTCCTAATTCCTACACAAGACAAATAATTGTGTGATGAACACGATCATTTGTTCTGTGTCAGGGTGTAATTTTAAAGACTGTTTTTTTTTGCATAAATACTATGTAAACATTCAGATATTACAAACAGACACTTTAAATTAATAAATTTGTCTAGATAATATTTTATATATATTGGATATTTTGTATGAATATATTTTTAACTTTTGATTAAATGTTTAAGTGCTCTGTAAATAGGCATGTGTTAAGTGATTTTCTTCGATACTAAGTGTTCCTGGAACTAGTAAGTTACATAAAAAAATATTCTAACTTTATTAACTCAAAAATATTTAGCCACCGAACTCAAAAATCCATTGTATTTAGTAAATGGTTATAACCATAAGCGTTAACGGGACATATCAAAACAGTTCTCAAGATAAAGCACTGTTTGAAAATAATGAGAGCCCATCTAAGTAAGTCAGAGAACTGCACTAAAACTTGTCACGCAAAAAGCCTATTCATAAAGTTGTTATAGCCGTTCAACTTTTCGCTCACTAACTACTAAGTGTGGGGTGAAACATCCAGAGCCTTCCGCAGTAGGGTATGTTGAACTATACTTTTGTACGACTGATTTCGAGCATAATATGCAAAATTAAAGAATGCAAAGATATCCTCTCTACGGAGCCAATTTTCGAGATATTTCCGGGGATTAGAATTGCGAGATCGAAATTGCTTGCACATATTATTTTGCCACAAGATATAGGACGTTATATTTCGAACTATACGTTCCTGAATAGTTTGGTGATAAAAGGTTTATTAAATATTGCTGCGATTTTATGGTAGAGTGTTTATTTTGCACTACCAATGTTTTAATAGTTTTCTTTTTTAATGGTTTAGTACATTAACATAATGTTCGATCCGCATTCCTATGCTGCATTTAGTCACCATAGGAACGATTAGAATACTTAAAATATACATACTCTCACGTCTGTATCCCCTAGGGGATGGGCAGAAGTGTAGTAAACACCCACTTTTGCTAACTATCATTTGGTAACACTCAAGTAAGGGGGGCCAAGCTTATTACCGTCAACTTTAAAGTTTGAACTAAACAAGTGCCACGATACAGTTAATAATAATTTGTCAATAATTCGCGTATATGTATGTTCTTTTGTCTGGGAATCTAGGATTAAATCACAAATTTTTAAATAGGTGCAATGATATCTAAGATTACTCTTCATACAAACGTACAAAATTCGCACTTTATTTTTACAATGTTAGTAATGAATAAGTTAGTATGGTGAAATGATATTTAGGTTTCTCAACTCAAATCTAAGAAGTCAATGTAACCTACTTCTAATTGTTGTACCTGTAATGTAAGATACTAATAGGTAACGGGATAGCTATAAGTTAGAATAGTTATATGTAGTAGGTAGGTGCACAATATTTCTGTACTACCAGTCCGGAATAAACCCTTGTTACGAGACTACGCGTGTCATTTAATAACCCCGCAAATATATTACAGTACCCAAAACAAAATTTGTATGTATGTGTAGTTCGGATGACAAAACCATAATTTGGCATCTTGGAGCTGATCTGATTATGGAGCCAGGACATGGATAGTAGAACTCTTCAAAATCAAAATCATAACCATTTATTTCAATTAAACCAATAATAGGTATTTTTGAATTGTCAGAAGTAAGAGTCAGTCAAAGTCAGTCGTGAAGCTAGTTGCCTGTTCCAATACGTAGATCCTACAGAGAAGAACAGGTAAGAAACTCCAAGGACACTATTTTTCAAAATGTTTTTTACCAATTTCTGGTTACATTGCTTATAAGCGTAAATGAAATGTGAGGACAATGTAGGACATACCTATTGTTCTAAAATATAAATAGACGCACTAATTACTACTATACATATTTCTATATATACTTCTGTAAGTACAAGTGAACCGATCGAGTTTCGCCCACATTATTTGTTTTGACGAGTACAACAGATTGGGCTTGGTAACGATGCTCTGACGCAGAAGGTGGATAGTGGTACTGTTTTTTTTTAAATTATACTTCTTTTGTCGCGTTAGGGAAAAATGATGAGAGTAAATTTTTACGATGCGCGTAAATCGTCACGAAAAACTGACACCCTGAAGTTATCTAGTCAACATTTTCATTTTTTTCAAAAAAAGTTACCAACTTTACGATATTTATTCATTTCTGAACCTACAATACGTGTTTTGTATCAGTCCTAATAAAATATATATAAATATATATTTTCTTAAATAATATATCGTGGTGACTGATATTTAGTAACAATTTATTGATTTAAAGATAATTTACTGTGATTATAAGTGATGAAAATGGTACGTTTGTAGAATTTGAGGTTAGTTGACGGTATGTATTATTTATTATGATATTTAAATAAACTTTATTTAGATAATGCGGTATAATAAAACTTTCAAAATATTAAATACCTTTTTTTCTGTTATTAGTGTCGTTTTATCTACAAACGATAAAATTTTTAGAAAGTTTTTATCTTGTTACGCCAAAGAAGTATAACTTCTTACGTGCGTACATAAGTACACATACACTTTTTTTTTTATTCAGTTCGCTATTAAAGCCTGTTTTTCCTTAGTATTATTAAACTATAATTATTTGAAAATGTTGCTAATCAGCCATGTGGCTACGAGTGCTACATGGGCGTAGCAGATCACATTTTGACGTAATCAGCGCAGCCTACGCTGCTACGTTCGTACCTTGTGTTACGATGTAGGTTGAATGACCGTAATATTGTTCTTAATTACATAAAAATGTGTGGTAAAATGAAGTGGGTGGTATCATTCTTCATTGACTATTGACAGTAGTATGATATATAATCGACAACTCCCACGCGGACATTCACACCAGAAAAAAATGCTAATACCACTATCTTGTCTTGGCTCATGAAAATGTAGTCCAAGGTACTGTTTTTGTGCTGATGAACAGAGTCGATAGACATTCAGGATTGAGGTTGGGAAGAGACATAACACTGGCTGCACATCATAAGGCAACAGAATTCTTGTTTTCCAACGTAGTAATGAACAAAAATTGAGGATTGCCGTCTGTTGCCCGTCAGGCCCGTAGATTAGCCGTTAAAGTTTGCGTCAGACTTTGACAGATCTGTTGGTTTTAAAATATGGTGGTAAAATTATGGTTGCCCTTTGGTCTAGTGGTTAGTGACCCTGACTGCTAGGCCAGAGGTCGTGGGTTCGATTCCCACCCAGGACAAATAATTGTGTGATGAGCACGATAATTTGTTCTGTGTCTGGGTGTAATTTTTCTATAATATGTATGTATTTAGAAATATATAAGTATGTTTATCAGTAGTCTAGTTACCATAGTACAGGCTCTGCCTAGTTTGGAATCAGACGGCCGTGTGTGAGATGTGTGGAGTTATTATTATTATAAATAAAACTTAATTTACCAAGTGGTAATATTATTTACATTAGGTATTAGGTTTGAGTTCTTTTTAACCAAATTAAAAAAGAAGGAGGTTCTCATACGACTGTTTTTTTTCGTGTGTATGATATGTTACGTGACATCTTCGCCATTTGTAAACTGATTTCAATAAATCTTTTTTTAATATAATTGGTTGTAACTACTCAAGGTCAATCAATGGGACCGCCCATTTAAATTTGAAGAAAATATTCTACCTCTAAGGGTGGAAAATTAAGGGATGAAGAATACAGCAGATTACAATATATAAATACAGAATATTTATCATGATTTAGACGCATTGAAGTAGATGATACTTTTTTTTTACTTTTTACTAACATTTAAAAAAAATATTTTACTCAAAATCGACGAACATGTCTTGTGAGTAAATCAATTGGTATATGATATATAAATATGTGTGTTTTATTAGCGGTATATACGTACGTAAAATTGGACGAGAATCATTATGGTGTCGCAAGCGGTAATGTGGGATTTGATGGATTGATGGTATAAGCCCCACCCTCGCCATTGATATCATCTATATGCCTCAATGGAACCTCAAATTATTTTATTTTTGGTTCGCTATTTATATTTAACCCTTATATCAGAAATGTAACGCTTTAATAGTTAGTTGAGTTGTCTGTTGAGTAGAGTTGTCCTTCAATATCGAAATATCTATGCAACTCAATAAAAATTAACTATAAATTTAAAATTTTAAACACCTCTGACTCGAAAATCCCTTCAACAATTACAAAATGACTAACATCATTTTGGAAAAGAGCTGATACTCTTACACTGCTGGAACGATATTAACCAAACATAGCTAAGAACTACCGCAAGGAAACTGGCTTTCAAATGAAAAAAAAAACGTATTGAAATAGGTCCATCCGTTTGAGATCTACGATGCCACAGACAGATATCGACATCAAACTTATAAGACCCCGTCGTTTTTGCGTCGGGGGTTAAAAAGAGTTTTATTGATCAGAAAATACTTTTGTGCGAAGTTGAAGTTAAACCGGAGCAACAGTAAATATAGTTATCGACACAGGCAGATATGATATTATGTTTTTTTTTTGACAAAGAAACCTATAGCTGCGTTTCGTTCTTGTTAACCCCTCCAGCCAAGCTAAATGCTTGTTTTAAGAGTGGATTCACACCGGTAGTGCACTGGGTGGGGTTCGAACCCGCAACCACTTGATCGCAAGTCCGACGCCTTAGCCATTACGCTACCGCCGATTAGGAAAGCTATTGAATTTGAATTAATTCCATGTAGAGCGATCATTCCCACAATAAAGGAATGCACCGTGTGGAAACATGGTGGTTTATCGCCGAACCCTTTTTAGGATTCCGTTCCTCAAAGGAAAAAAAGGACCCCTTACAGGATCACTTTTTAGTCCGTCTGTCTGTCTGTCAAGAACCTTTTTCTCAGGAACCCGTGTGGACGCACCAAATTGAAATGAATACCAAATGCTATGTCTGCAGTCACTTGAAGTTGTAATATCAACGCAATAAAAAGATGCACCTATTTAACCTTTAGCTTTGACCAAATTTGAACATTTCACAGGTAAAACAAAACCTACTAACTTCCCATTGACCTAAAATCATGAAATTTGTTAAGAAGAAAGTTGATTTTGCTTCTCTGCTATCAGCACAAATAAAGGAAAAAATCCAAAAGTAAGTTTGTCTTAAAATATAAACCTCTGAAAATCTTTGAGGATCGAATACATACAAGTTTGTACGGAACCATCGGGGCGAGTGTCAGACTCGCAATTGTTTACTTTTTTATACTGATATAGGACCAAACCCAGAAGTGGAACAGTTTATAATTAGAGATATACATATCGATATCACACACAGTAAGTTTTCCTTACATTAAAATTATTAACTTTAGTTGTTTTTTTTTTGGATTAATTGGGGCAATTAACCTCCATAAGTTCAGTTGCTAAAATAATGAAGTTTCTATAGTAAATGTCAATAAGAATATGTTTTAATCCATTTGTTATCAGCAATAATAGAAATAGACAGAACTATTTGTACTTCTATCATAAAATATCACAACCTGTCGACGTATATAGAGCGCGACAGAGCTTTCGACTGTCACGTTAGAGGTCACGGATTCGATTCCCGCAAAAAAGTTCAGTGCAATAAAATTGTAGGCATATGACGTCTGTTTGCATTGGTCTGGGAGTTTCTATGTTTAATAGGTATGTGTGTATTTACAAAAAATGACATCTCTAAATATTTTATCCATTTTTGAAAACTGAGTCAGTGGCATAGCGTGCCCTGTATCTAAATTAGTTGGGGGGCCCAAATGAAGGTTAAAGATTTCTCACAAAAGAAACAAAAATGCTTTAAACGGGGGAATCCCGCAATCACCGATGTAGGATGTTGCCAACAAAAAGTGGCGGTAGCGTAATGGCTAAGGCGTCGGACTTGCGATCAAGTGGTTGTGGGTTCGAACCCCACCCAGTGCACTACCGCCGTGAACCCACTCCTTTTTTTTTTTTTTTGTGCGTGTGGAAACCCCCTCGGGCCGTCACCCCACCGGGGTTTTCGGCGGGGCGGTGTGTCGGAATCGAACCGACTAAAACCACACGGTGTGCCGTACTGCGCCTTAAGTAGGAGGGATCCGGGAACAGCTTTATTAAGACATCCGGAACCCTCCTAGCGCCTGCCCGCAAAAGCGCGGGCACCACCTTCGGGTAAAATTCTCTAAATTAGGCGACGTCCAGGCACACGCGGACGCCGCCTCCTCGCGGGGGGCCACTATAGCGGGTGGAGGGGAAAACCCGTCCCATCCACCCGCGGCCACACTCAGGGCGGCATGAGGCGCTGGTAAGCGCGCCTCCGCCGCCCGGTTCGCCGGCGGCGAATTAGGTCCGAGTGGAGATCGTCCTCCCGGACCCTTTCCGCCGCCTCCTTCTGCGAGATGACGTCCTCACAGAAGGTCGCGACCGCGGTAAAATTTCTGTCGCTACCGGCCATGGAGCGTATGACGGCCGGTAGCGAGAGATCCCCTCCGATGACTGCAGTGAGGGCCCGACGCTGCGTCGCCCAGGCGGAGCAAACCGCCAGCGTGTGCTGAGCCGAGTCCTCACTGCAGTCGCAGTGGTGACAGGCGGGACTCAGTTCCCTCCTAGCGACCGAGTGCAGGTACTTCCCGAAGCAGCCGTGCCCGGAAAGGACCTGCGTCAGTCGGAAGGAAAGGGTCCCGTGCTGCCGCCCTGCCCACTCGACGATGACCGGCTGGAGCGCCTCCACGGCGGCAAAGCCAGCACGTGGAGCCTCCAGCCGGGACGACCAACGAGCCATGGTGGCTCGGCGAGCGGCCTCACGCCATTCGCGTACCTCTTCGGGCGGGGGCCGACTGCCGCTTCCCGCCCGGAACTCAGCCGTTCGCCGATATACTTCGGCGAGCACTTCCGCCTCCAAATCCCACGGGGGAGTCCCGGCCAATGCGCACGCCGCCTCCGTCGACACGGTGCGGTAGCCGCGTATGGCTCTAACCGCCATAACCCTCTGAGGGCGCCAGAGGCGCGCCCTATTCTGGGCGGTCAGAGCTCCCGCCCACACCGGTGCACCGTACAGTGCCATTGACCGGACAACCCCCGTGTATAGCCGTCTTGTAGCGACGCTGGGTCCGCCCAAATTGGGTAAGAGTCGCCCAAGGGCAGACGCAGCGCCGACCAGCTTCGGAGCAAGCTGTCGGAAGTGCTCGTCGAAGAGCCACCTACCGTCGAGGATCAGGCCCAGATACCTTATGTGGGCCTGAACCGGTACGAGGACCGAGTTAACCACGATAGAGGCGCCAGGGGGTGGACCACGACGGGGCCCATGGAATAAAAGGGCCTCCGTCTTATCCAGGGCCACCCGCAAGCCCAGCGCCTCGATGCGCCCGACCACCAGAGAGACTCCCCTGGTGGCCAGGCGCGCCGCCTCCTGAAAGTTCACCCCCCGGGCTGTGACCAACGTGTCATCGGCGTAACAAATTACGCCCAGCCCGGGGGGGAAGTCGCCTCGAAGGGCCCAGTCGTATCCCATGTTCCACAGGAGTGGTCCAAGGACAGACCCCTGCGGAACACCGCACGACATGGGCCGACGACTCAAAACTCCATCTCGATCCTCGTACATGACGGTACGCTCCTCTAAATAGTCTGCCACTAGCCGCCTCAGGTACCCTGGCACTCCGTGATAGTGGAGTGCTTCCCTGATGCAGCTGAATGGCAGACTATTGAACGCGTTGGCGATGTCCAATGACACCGCCAACAGCACGCCGCCACAGCTCACTACCTCCTCGGTCACGGCCCTCAGGCGCAACACAGCACCGACCGTCGAACGCCCCGCTCGAAAACCGAATTGGGCATCCGACAGATCGGGGCCGACCTCGCCAAGGTGCCGGACGATGCGGGCAGAGAGGACCCTCTCAAACAATTTACCCGCCTCGTCCAGCAACACGATGGGCCTGTAGGCCGCGACCGAGTCGGTGGGCCGTCCCGGCTTCCTCAAAAGGACCAGCTTCCCGCTCTTCCAGCAATCAGGGAAGCGCCCGGACGCCAAGCTAGCGTCGAACACCCTCCCTGAGGCGGTCGGGACATGTGGTCAAGGGCAAGGGCCAACACTCGGGCAGGGATCCCGTCTGGCCCGGGGGCGGTGTTCTTGGAACGGATCCGTAGAACAGCCGCCCCTACCTCCGCCTCCGTGACGGGCGGAACACCATCCTCTTCGTCCTCCCCGTCGTCTCCGGCCAAAGGGGCCATCGACGGGGGTACATGCTCCACCCGTTGCGGGAAAAGGCCCTCAACCACTTCCTGCAGGAAGCTGGGCTGGAGAGTCTCCGTAAGGGGGGGGCCCGACGCGCGGAGCTTTTGTTGCGCCGCGCGATATGGGCGACCCCAGGGGTCACGATCGAGACCCTCCAGCATCTCCTTTCTTTTTTCCTCTTTGGCGCGGCTAATGGCCAGCTTCAGAGTGTTCCGCACCTCTCGGTACTCCTCATGAAGCTGGTCCTCTTCCCCCTCTTCGCGGCGACGCCGCCGGCTGTGAGTGTAGGACCTCCGGGCACGGGTACAGGCCGCACGGAGGTCCGCCAGCTCCTGGGACCACCAGTAGACCTCCTTCCTTGGAGGCCGACGACCTCGAACGCGGGGCATGGCCGCATCGCAAATCTGCGTAATCGCATCGCGAAAGCGGCCTGCCCCCATGTCTACCTCCTCAGTCAGAGGCTGCGGAGACAGCCAAGAGTAAATGATGGCTGCCTCCTCTAGTAGGTCCCTGTCCAGCTTTGAAACAGCCCACCGCGGGAAGCGGGAAGAACGCCGCGCCGTGTGACCCCTTCTGGGGTCCTGGGTCCGGGAGAGCTCAAATCGGATATACAGGTGATCCGAGAGCGTCTCAACCTCTTCCAGGACACGCCAGTTCCTTACTCGTGCGGCGAGAGCAGGGGTAGCGAACGAAAGGTCCACTATCGACCCCCCCTGCTGTCGCACGCACGTGTTGGTGGAGCCTCTGTTTAAGAGACAGAGGCCCACCGATGCCGCCCACTCCTCTACGGCATCGCCCCGTGCGTCCGTCCTGGGGGAACCCCACGCAATGGACTTTGCGTTGAAGTCCCCCAGCACTAGGACGTGCCCAGACGCTAGTCGCCGCATCGAGGTCTCCAAACTGTTGAGGAAAACCTCGAAGTCGCTCAGACTCCGGTTGGGGGAGAAGTAGACACCATATATGGTGATTCCCCCCCACTCGGCAGCAACATATCCATTACCCTTGTCTCTTAGCGACAAGGGCGGGGAATGAGCCGCCGTGGAGCCGATGACTGCCACGGAGCCGTCCCGGTCACCCATCCAGTTTGGACGGGGAGGAACGTAATAGGGCTCCGAGGCTACGGCTACACCGATTGACCACTCCGCCATGGTTTGCAGGAAAAGATCCTGCGCACCGGCAGAGTGGTTTAGGTTCGTCTGGACAAGGAGGCTAGAGACTTGGTCCATTTATTGGACCGTCTCTACAACCTCCTCCATGGGCGACGACGTTGACACACGAGTGACATCGGAGGTAGCCTGGGTCGATTGGCTAGCCCCCGATGTTTGCTGAGAAGCGCGGGGAGTCTTGCAGCTCCCCTGCCCCATCTGGTGATTGGCGGGCAGATTGCCCGCCGCACACGCTGGGCAGTGAGGGGCGGCGGAACATTCCGCCGCCTTGTGCCCCGGTTGACCGCAGCGGAAACATAGTCCGCTGCAGTCGAAGCAGCTCGAGCACTTGACGCGGGTGTGTCCCGACCCTAGGCATTTGAAACACCTCATCGGTTTCGCTACCAGGACTGTGACTCTGGCGTTCACGAAACCGATGAGGACCTTGCCGGCGTCGCCCATAATTTTGGCTGACGCTACGGGACAGCTGACCCATACCGCGCCAAGGCCCCCTGGACCAGGGCGGATGGTGCCGACTCTGATGTTATCCGCGTTACATCCCGTTTTCTCCTGAACGGCAACGCGGACATCTTCTACTGTCACAGAGTCGTCCAGGCCCGAAATGCGCAGCTCCGCGCACTTGGTGGGCCTGGCGATCTTGACACCATCCGACATTGGGAATATTCCCCGCAGCTTCTCAGCGAAGGTGTCGGCCGCCTTCACACCTTCAGCCCCAGGGAACTCGAGTATTCGAGCTCCCGTCTGGGCGAGGCGCATCCTCACACCTGAGGCCCCGAATTCACTGGCCAGGCTATCCCGGGCCTTCTTGAACACGGCCGCGTAGGATAGCCCGCCATTTGCCGCCTCCGGTGAGACAGTGATCACCACAGCAGCTGTTTTAGGCGGCTTTAGTTTTCGTGGCTTCTTCGTGATGGCCACTGCCACCGATGGCGACTGCGGTGAAGAGGCTGCTTTCTTAGCAACCTTCTTACCCCGCTTTCGGGACTTCTTACTGTTGTCCCCCCCAACTACTTGCCATCGGTCGTTTGAGGGGGCCGATGTGGAGGGGCCGGAGGTGGAGAGGCCAGGCATAGTTATAGCACCAATAGGAACTGCGGCGCTCGTCCCTTTAGGCGCTGGAGTAGGCAGTGGAGGGTATTTTGCCGCTTCTTTAGTAGAGGCCTTAGCCGGTTGCCTGGCTTTCGATGCGGCCGCCTTTGGTGCGATCTTAGCCGGTCGCCCGGTCTTCGGCGCGGATGTAGCAGCTGGCGCTGATGTCGCCGCCGCATAGGAAACCACGACGCGTCCACCCATGACGGGAAGTGGCGTCGGGCCCGATGCGGCCTTGGACTTATCACCTGCGAGTGGTGGTCGAATAATAGGGGCCGGAGTCAGCCTTGCCTCCAGGCCCGCGAGGCGTCCGTCCATCATCCTCCACACTGCGTCAATAACTTGACGCAGGTGGGAATCCGGAACCACAGCGGGCGAGGAGGAGGGAGCAGGCTGCCGCTCCACCTGGCTCGGTTGCCCAGGGCAGACCGCCTGAGCCCGAAATTGGGCGAACTGAGCGCTGAGCTCAGCCACCTGCCCCGTCAACCGATCGTTAGCTGCTTCGAGGCGCGCCACGTCACTAATTAGGGTGTTAACGACCCCAGATACAGCGGAGGAAGAGTCTTTAAGGGCCTTTACAAAAGAACCCTTAAGATTCGTGGACTTGGTGGCCACTTTGTGAATTATGGCCACCGCCGCGTTCGCTCTCTCCTGCATGGTTACCGGTGTTTGGGGGACAGAACCCCCTTCCACCGGCTCCCGTATTTTCAGCAGGAGATCCGCGATCTCTTCCTCCGCGACGATTTCGCCTTCAGCTCTAGCTCGGGCGTAAACGCCCGCCCTGGAAAAGGCGGATCCTGCTGGAGCTACAATCGGCGTGCGCGACCTCGACCTCCCTCTTAGGCTGCTTGCCACTTTCGGTGGTAGCATGTCTTGCGACATGTCCCCATCCCCGTCTCTCGAGCGTCCGCGTTTGCGACTCTCGGTGTCGCGGACTTCTAGCTCCATTTCCTCGGCCGAGTCAGCCGTCGTACTTGCGGCCGTGGAACCTGTCGACATTATTCCGCTCCCAGGAGTCAGATTGACTTCTGGGAGCTGCACCGAACAAGTAGTCTCACATGAGACTTCCTCGTCCGTCGACGCAGCTTCTCCTGCTAGCCGTCTGCTTCTTCTTCTATGCTCCTTCTTTTTTTCCTCATTTGATTTTTTATTTAAAGTTTCAATTTCCATTTTTGTTCCCACGATTGGGGGAGAAATAAAGGTCGACCCGGGCAGAGATCCCCCAATACCCGGGCAAGCGAAGATTTATGCCCAACCGAGGGGTCCGCAGGTGCCTCGGCTGGGAGTGCGCTTGCGACTGAACTACCCATCAGCCATGCATCCCCTGGTCACGCACCAGAACACGGGATTCGGGGTGATTTTTTAGAGAGGTTTTCTTCCTCGCAGTCCGGGCGGCGAAGCCAAGACCCTCGCCCCCGATCGGAGTCGCGAAACATGACCACGACTCCTTTCGGGATTACGATATGCCGACGGTGGCAAGGAAACTAAATCTTCCCATGCCTGCTCGGTGGCAGTGTGAGTGCACGCCGAGCCCGTCCTCCTTCTCCACTGAGGACAGCGGAGAAACTCCGACCCATGGAAGGGTCCCACCTCCGTGATTTTTTAACGAGGTTTTCATCCTCATAGCTCCGAAGAGCGAAGAGCCAACAGAGGAATCGACAGACACGCCCGCTCTGTTGGACCAGCCTCGACCAAGTGGCCAAAGAAATATGGCCTCCTCTCCTTACTAGAATATTAGCCGTTGGCGATGACGCCGTCCTCAAAAACTGAGGAAGAAAGGCAGCGTCATCGCCAACGTTCCCAGGGTGCACCACGTGGAGGTTTTCTAGACAGCACCCCCGTGAACCCACTCCTAATACAAGCATTTAGCTTAGCTGGAGGGGTTAACAAGAATACTAGTAATGTGTGACCCACGTTACTAGTATTCTTTCTAAGAAAAAAAAAGGAAAAAGAAAACTTTTGGGCGCAAGCTTAACCCGGGAAAAAAAGAGATTGCTTTTTTTTTACTTTTCTAATTTATGAAGTGAAAATTCTATAGGCACCCGTGACAGTTTTTTATTTACTTACACACGTTAGGGGCCTCTGTAGCCCGGAGGCCCCGTATCATTGATACGGCTGATACGGCGGTAGCTACGCCCCTGCCGATAGTACAAATTATGATTAGTTTCGTTTATCATTATTGTTATTACTTCCCCCCCCCCCCTCCCCCCCTAACGAGGATATTAAAAAGTTCACTACCATTCGTTAAACTAACCAATCATAACAGTTTATTTCCATGCGACGTTTTCCAATGCTGAACTGAATAAAGTATGTATCATAAGTACGTTTAATGGCGGGTTATAAGCATAACATGTAATTGACACTCTATAAAAGGCATTGTGGCTGTGTTGTGCTGTTGTTTCAGCTGAAAATTATGTATTTATTATGTTAAACAAATGCTTTCACCATACAGGACATTTTACACGGTGCTCTCTAGACCCAGACTGGCATAGCTTGTACTACGAGTAACTACTAGGACACGGATAAACATACTGGATCCTTTTTTACCCGACTGCGGCAAAGCAAAAAGGAAGGTTATGATTTTAGCAGTCCATGTACGAGTATGTATGTTTGTTTTTAGTTACGTGTGTTCCAGCGTACCGCCTAAACTAGTGAACTGATTTTGATGAATGAGGTATCGATGGATTCGTAAAAATAGTCATATTATATTATATTCTCGGTAAGTTTAATTTGGTGAACTTTACACGTAAGTTTATGACCTCGATAAAAATTAAAATGAGATAAACAGGAGATGTTTTATATCAAAAGAAAGGTCTACGAGTACATTATAAATATATATAGAATTGTATGATCTTGTTGAAGTAAATAAATATGTTTAAATTGTTATTTAATAAATAGGTAGGAACATATTATAAACAATATAAAAACCCCCAAACCAAAATGATTTATTTATTATTACCAAATATACCAGAATTGAAAGAAAGATCTTAGTATCTATAGGAATGGTTACCGGAACTGCTTAATTGTAGTGGGGTCTGTAGTAACTCCCTTATGTTCAATTTTTTTTTCTTTTTGACGGTTCGATAAGTAGTCAATTAGTGATGAGCGGGATGACATTGCTGATTCTATTAAAAATATATTATCCACGTTGAATATATTATACATAAGAATTGATATTATTGATTCCCAACATACAGCTCGCGCTAGTTATGGAATCAGAGCTTACACAGTAACTGTATATTATTTTTTGTTACACTAAAATGTGTATGTGTATTATTATAAAAAGTAAATATTATTGTTAATATTACTGAAGACTTAAGTGACGAATCAAGCGTGTATTAACTTTAATTTGTTCATTACTCTAAGTTTGAACGTTTCAACATTTTGATGTTACTTAATACAAATAAACTATATATATATATAGTAACTATATATAGTAACTATAGACGAAAGGCTTTTTATACTGATTTAAAAATAGTTAATATGGATTCATAAATGTAAGTACAATATTGTTGTATGAATAGTTTTAATAGCTCCAGAAGTACAAAAAGAAAATAAATTAATAAAGATTAAAGTGTGACAAACTTCTCTAAGCTACAGCGGCATAAAAAAGGAAAAAAATGCTAACTACCAACACACTTGGATACAGTTCATGAGAAAGAGCGAGTGAATATTAGATTTACCTATAGAAGGCACGTGGATCGCAGCTATAGTCGCGTTTATGGTTTAAAGAATAACAGTATAATTTTATTTTAATTTCATTTTTTTTCAGCAGTGGCTATTACAATAATTCTACAGTTAAAAAAACTGTCAGTCGTAAAACTGCACGTCGGAAGTGAACACTATGCCCATTATACCAAAAGTGCCCAACGTGCCTAAAGAAGTTTTCACTTTATTATAAATACAATCATATTACGTAATATCCAGTCCATATCCTTAAGTGTCACTTATTGATACTGCAATTACTTTAAAAGGCTAATCCAAGTGACTCTGTGAGTAGAGTGTGACGTCATCAACTTTATTAACTTTGTGTCTACATAGACAGCTCGGACTTGTTAGTTACGTAAACTGGCTGGATTCTTTGAGAGGTCTGGGATGGTAATGTGTGGTAATTAAGACAAGTTTTATTGAGTTGACTTATCATACTAGTATTTGACTCTTTTTGCTTATAAACCCTCCCAACTCTAATGTCCGTTACTCAAAATAAACTAAATTTTCCATGTCGAAATATCCTGTGTCGTACCTGCTTGCATAGGCGTACCCAGGGAAGCTGCCTTTCCCCCCCTCTTCCCTTAGGTCTGCATGCTTACGTTTCTACAGAAGTTTATTAAAGTTACTTTACGACTTACTTAACAATAAATTACGAAAATTTAATGTTTTGTATAGGTGTCCTCATACAGTATGGAGGGTAAAACCAGTGCGGAAAATCCGTCCTAAAAAAATTTACTTGCCCCCCTGGATTGCGAAATCAAGTACGAGGAATTCAGCTAAAGGAATTTTTTGCACCCCTCTGAACTAAATGCCATGCTTTGTTTTTGAACTTTCGCGACTTTGATACATATTATATGTGTAACTGGGGACTTAATCGCGATAATACTTGAAAGGTACAATACCTCTTGGTTATCCGACGTTTCAATCAAATTACACCGATCGTGACCACGATATTAAGTCCCGAGTTACACATATAAAGTGCTATGTTTATACTTATCGTTTAACATTATTCTTCTTTCTCTGTCTCTTCTTTTGTTTTGAGTGAAGATATACTTTACAAAATTATTTGTAGAAATGATTGATTTTGACAATAAAGGACTTAATTGTATACATTCTGTAACTGAAGCCATTCCTTTGAGGCCAACGAAGCAATAAAAACCCTATTCAAGAACGTCTAAGCAGTAGCATTGTTGAGAATTCCCATTAAAATTTATAAAGCTGATGCCAAATGCTTCACATTAATATTTTATTCTACAATGTCACTATTCTTTGGTGTACGAACATGTTCAATTTAAATGATATACAGCTGAAATTTTAAATCATGTATTTTTCTTAAACTGCGTGAAATACTGTTTACACAAAACGCTTTAGAATAGAATGTATCAGGGTTATGTATAATTTATTGCTTTTCTTCCACTTCTTTCGCTGTGTAAAGGAGTAGGTAATCCAAAAAGGTTTTTAAGTCAAAATTAACTCAGAGATATTATTACATTACACACTTGAACCTACTGCGAATAAAATTAACAAAAACGGAATAAAATAAAATAGAAAGAAAGAAAACTCATTATTTTGCACACGATTTAGCATTGTGCTATTTCGTGACAAACAGCTAGACCAAGAGCTAACACCAAGAGCCGACGTCCAGGGATAAACCAACAAAACAAACAAGTACAATGGTTTGTTTTAATTGTATGCGGTCTAATATGGCTCGACTATCTAGAAAAACAAGTATTTAAAAGTTGAATCTTATTTTGTATAAATTATAAAAAAATCTTCAAGAAAATTTCGAAGAAGAAAGAATCGCCATATTTAGCAAAGATATTTAGCAATAGGAATAACTCAGGAAGAAGCTATATATTAGGCCAATGTTCGATACCATGCGAGGCGTATTAACATAAACTCTGTTCCCATACAATACCCGGCCTATTGTAAGCTGGCTATTGAACCAAAGATGCTTTGTCATGTTAATGTCTAGACTTCGAGAAATTAACTGTTTTATATAGTTTATTAATATCGTCTTGAAGATCGTACATATGTTATCGGCTGTTATTTTTTAGTCTTACATTGATTTGTGATTGTTTAATAAAGTTCCAACTTGAAACCGCTCAACTGGAGAAGTTTCTAGAACCTAGAGAAAAAAAATCTAGTTTCGACATGGAAAAAAATGTAAGAAAGTTGTTAAGTTAAGAAGACCTGCACCCAAACTAGTTCCTTGTGGCATTCCACAAATTATAAAAGGCTTTTGATCGAGTATAGCACCCGGGACTTCAATTTAAGTTGTTATGTTACAGGCGAACCAGACTAATGTTACCGTTCTGCAAAGCCGCTGCATCCAACACATGAGAAAATAATTGTAGTACTAAACGCAATGTAACTGTATTGAATGAAAAAAATTAAGTTACAAGTACCTATGATGTATGTTGGTCATTGAATCGCTCAAAGATCAATTTCAATATCAATTTTTATTGCGCTCCATAATGTTACAAAAGGTCTTAGAAACTAGGTATGGTGACAATTGTGGACCCTGTCGAACACAGCAAAAGTAGAAGACAACAAAAAAAAGAAAAATGTTTTATTAATTTATCTTGTAATAGTTGAAGTTTATCAATAAATGGTTAGTTAGTTAATAAATAGCTAGTTTATAATAATTATATGTAAGTTTAGAATTTAAATAATCATTTATACTGTAGTAGTATTTTAATAATAAAATTTATTACGTCTCCTTATAAACTTAGATAGCCTTTTGAATATCCTTTTATTTTAGTCTTATTTTAATTTTAATTGTTTATATTATTATGCTGTTAAAAGTTTGTTTTAATTTACTTAACTAACTAAACTATATATGTAATTATTTTATTATCTAGAATCGATGACCGTTACAAAGTAACAATGAACAATGTACAATCATTTGGTTGCCGCTACACAAGCCACGAGCTTAGTGCGGAAACCGCTGTTAATTCAAACTTTGTAAATTGTTTTTCTTGTATATGTATAAATACGTATGAATAATGTAATCTATGATTGAATATTGAAATGTATTATTCTTCACTTTTTATGCCGTCTGAAATGTGAGACTTATCCATCGGAACTACCAGACTTTTTGGGTTACATCTGGTATTTGTAGTTAAGAATGCAGTGTTCTGTTAAAGATGTGTGTGAAGTATTTTTTTTAAGTTTTTAGATTGGGGTTACGTATCTAGTAAATTTAAAGTTCCAGCTGCCTAAGTCTTATTTATTTGGAGTCTAGTTTTACGTTATTATAATAATAAACTTAATCGTATTTAATATTCCGGTAAAATATCCTACTATCACGTATTGTACTAATAATAAAAGTTTCAAGACAGCCTCAAACGTGCTTTAGACTTGTTGTACAGTTCTTGAAACAGTTTGCTGTTAGATTTAATTTTGATATCTATAAAACAATTTTTGCTCGATATAAATCTCGATCTCAAACCATTTATTAATTTAAGACTAATGCCCAGTTTCTGGAAGGCTGATCAACACAAAACTTAACTAATCGTAAATCAATTCTCTTGACAAGTAAATGTTGAGTTGCTGAAAGTACGATTAGGCACTTTGATTTAATGATCGCATCAGTTAACACAGCTTATGTCAAATGTCAAATTTTATGTCCAATGCCATTCGAATCTTCAGTGAAACTGATTATAGATTATTATTTTTTTCTTTTATCAACGTTTCAGAAACTAGAATTGATTTGACACCACTGATAACTTTACTGCATCGTTTATTTGAACAAGATTTCACAAACTGGGTGCTAACGACTTAAATTCCTTTTTGTTTTCCGTATTGACCCTTTTGCTTTCAAAAATCAACAATCTCTTTCACTTCCTAAAATAAATGAACTTACAGATTATGCTAATAGACACGCGCTATTACTCAACCCTTCCCTCACTATTATGACACAAGGATATTCCCAATCCCCGACTCCAACAATCGTCTTCAGGCTCAAACACAACCTTCACGATTATAAAAATAGGGTTGACTTTGCATCGGTATGCACGAAAACCACGTGGTCAAAATATTTGAATGGTCGTGTTCTGTTGTTACGCAATATTTTAAGGCAGTATATTATGGCTATTTATTAGGATTACTAGACGGATTCCGAGTTCAAGCGTTCGTGTAATCAACTTTAGTAATAAAACAGAATATTTGTGGAGAGGGAGGAACCGTGGAACAGATGGTTTAATGAAATGTTAGATTAAGGACTGAGATATATTATTGATGAAACGCTCACATGTTACTGAGCGCCGTTTCTAGTACATTCCTTAGGGATAATATTGTATTCTGATATAGAATCACGATAAATAGTTTAAGAATGAGAGCTAAATTATTTTATATTTGAAGTAAGTAAGATATAGAAATAACGGTGCGGTGCTAAGTAATTAACCCTATTGCTATATTTTTGCTAATGAATAAATTATTTCCAGTCAGTGAATAAATACTCAATGCCCAGCAAAACATGTTGATACTAGAAAAAAAATTGTAACAAATAAAGAAATCTGAACCTAAATCCATTCACGGCTGTTACGAATGAAAACGTATCAGAAATGATAAATTTCATTGATGAGAATTGACGAATCACGTATAAAGAGATTCAGTATATATATGTACGATCCCTGAACCAATCTTCTATACTTATAACTATTCAAAATTGGTTCGGGAAGCATTCATAAGATGTACATAAGCACCTTCACATGAAGAGCATAGTTGCACCGAAGCTTAAAAACAGGCTCACGTGGAATGGTGCCACGATACGTTAGCCAAGTTTAGTGCAGGCTTGTCTCGACATGTTTACGACGTTATGACAGGTGATGACTCTGGATTTATCAATACGATCCCGAGACGAAGAGCCAGTCAGCTGTTTGGCTATTTCAAAATGAACCAAAGCCTATGAACGTGAAGCGAAAAGTTGCAGAGAAGATTTTGATCGCTTGTTTTTTTACTATATGACAGGATGTCTGTTGTCTTTTATGGGACAAATATTCATACCGATTGGTATACTATGAAATGCTTGTCAGAACTGTTCACTACTGTCAGGAGCAAGTGACTGAATACGGGACTCCGCAGGCAAAATTAACAATTAACTTACTAGGGATACAGATTTCATCATCGGAAGAGGCGCTATCTGCGTTCGAGCAGACTGTGGAGGAAGTATCTGATGCGCACTCGAAAAAGTGAATTAAAATTTGTTGCTCGGAAACTGAGTTATGTTTCATTTGCTGTTGCTTTTGCATTTTTTTTAATTCAAAAGTGTATAATAACATGCACATACAAATTAGACACTTTAGCTTTCCTAAGTAGAAAGGGAACATGTGAACGAACGCAGTAGTTTAACAGTCGGATCGCAGTATATTTTTACGAATATTTCGTTTCTAAAACAAGGCAAGATAACAACGCAGTATGTAGTAGACACATACCCTTGCGCGTATTAAGTCCATAAATCCTGCGGGACACGATGTACGACTTTTTAATGAAATTAGTAAAGTAATGAATTAAATGGTGATATGGATATGGTTTTAGTTATTCTTAAACAAATAGAAAACTTAGTAAACTACTATTAAAAAATGTTAAATAATATAACTGTTATAAAACGTTTATACTGGACACGTGCTTATGTAATAAGTATGTTTATCAGCAGTCTGGTTACCATAGTACAGGCTCTGCCTAGTTTGGGATCAAACGGCCATGTGAGTGTCAAGTTGTGTGTCGAAGTAAATTATTGTTTTAAACAAATCTAACCATATTTTTAAAGTATATACATTTGTAGATAAAAATAACGCTTAACTCAGTTCTACGTTTAAGTTAACAAAATAAAAAAATTTAGTTACATTAGGTAGGTACAAAGTTTGTAATCAGTTCAGCATCTTGTGAAAGTGATCAGCTTAGGCATCAAGATATTAATTGTTATACCTTCTAAACTGAAAGGAACAATGCACATTTTAAAATAGCTTCTATTTAAAAAAGTTATAAAAAAATATTACATTTATGTATAATGTAATTATGTACAATGTAATGTAAGTGTGCTTAACGACAGTAAATGCACATGACCTTTCTGCTATTGAAAGGGCGCACGTGTGACCCCTGTTGACTTTAAACACGCGTAATTCTGTAATCATAATTATCATTTCATCAATAATACAGCATAAAGGTCGTTTAGAAAAAAAGACAACAAGTTTTTGCTTTAAAAGCAGTTTTAAAGTAAGACCACAAGTTTTGTTTTGCAATATAAAGATGACTTTTACAAACGATGGATGGATGATGATGATGAATTAATAATTTTTTTACAACAAAAATTTGGTCAACGAGCAAGGGTGTCTTAAATAAAGCGTTTATTGTTGCATATAGACAAAATGCTTCCCATACCTACTAATACATTCGCATTAGTATTTCAAACACCAGGCTCTAATAGGGCCCCATGAGCTCCAGCCCCATTAGTTAAATCGACAGCAATGTAATCTGACTAATGTTAAGGTAATTTTCTGTTAAACTGATGTTAAATCAAAATTATCAGTATTTTTGTTCTTTCCACACACTGTAGTATAACCAAATTTAATGCTTTCCTAAACCTAACTATCATTATGGTATAATAATAATAAAATATTTTTTAACCTCACAATTATGTATTTACAAAAATCTGATAGAAACTTCGTAGAAACAAGAACTAAAATCCTAGTCAATCTGCAACGACCAGTCCTTAACCTTAGGCACGAGACAGCCTTGGACGGCGCCGCTAGGTCTCGGCGGGAGGGGGGCAAGCGAAGGCTGAGAGGGGGAGGTAGGGCGGGGGTTCGGCGCGACTCATCCAAGAAATAGGCAATGAAACTTCTGTTTGGGTGTCCGCTCTAATGATGTGTTTCTAAGTTTTGGTTCCATACCTACATGTTTCTGGTACGAAATGTTGAGTAGGTAGTCTAGATCTCAAGGCCGACTCAAGTTTGATGTATTGAATATGAAAAACATGTCTGCCATGCTTGCTTTGGTAACGATTGCCCGCCGAAATCTACGTTAGACTGGTGTTTTTCATAAGGAGTAAATATACAAGAAAATAATATTATTTTTTCAAGTGAAGTTTATTAGAAATAATATAATTATGCCGAGACATTCCACACAGTTCACAGACAAGCCTTTTCGGTGCAAGTGGTTAAATTATGGAATAACTTGCCTGTAACAATTCGATAGGCCAAAACCTTGCACACATTTAAAAAAAAACAAGTGAAGGATTATTGCTTTTCATAATAAATACTGTTTTAATTATATTATTATATATATATTTTAGTGTATTTATATTGTGTGATATGTTTATATCATATCTTAACATACTTTATATTAGTACACCGAAGACTACCCTTTATTATATTTGACAACATCCGCACGAAGGTTGTCTGGAAGAAATCGCTATGTGTGATAAGGCCGCCGATTGTTATATCTAAATGTTTGTAACATGTTTGCATTGTTTACTTTGAGGTGTACAATAAAGAGAAGAATAAATACCCAATTAAATAAAATTATCAAATTTTAATAAATCATGTCATGTCAGCAGCAAGGTTACCATTAGAAAAGCAATTGCAGCTGATTTGAATAGACCCTAACCGCGTTTAAGTCAATCTGAGATGTGGTTTAGGTAGACATTCGAAATAAAACAAATATAACAGACACTCTTGGTTCAATACAAAAGCGTTAATAGGCTGGACATATAGCAAGGTACAAAGACAAAAGGTGGACCTTTGTAGGAACAAAATGGCCGGGGCCAACTGATAAAAGGCGCGTAGGAAGTCCAAAAAAAAGAAATGGTTGCAGGAAAAAAATGGATGAATGTTGCTATTAAAAAAGAATTGGAAAAGATGGAGGAGGCTTTACCCATAAGGGAAAACCCATCGCAAATAAATTTAACTAATTGGTAAAACTGCAAAAAAATAGATATGCTATCTATAATATAATTTAATAAATAACTACAATTAGATACAAGATCTGTTGAAATATAAACCTTATTAATAATGGGTATACTTTCGTAAAAAACTTTTTTGGTTTCATTTTATCGGGTTTTGTGGGCAATGTTAACTATTTAAGCAATGCACATACACGTAATTTAAGGGCGCTTTAAGTCATATTACATAACCTAATATTAAAACATTATTAAAAAACATAAATTAAACTGTTGATTCTCATTAATGGTTTCCTAGGGGCAATAGAATAGATAGTGACCGCCTAGCTTACACAGATGATATAAACATCTTTAGATCTGTTTCTGATTATCGTAATTGTGAAGCTCTTCAATCAAATACTATTGTAAATTGGTGCATGGAAAACTCAATGTCACTGAATATAAGAAAATGTCAAGTTATAACCTTCACCAAGAATAAAAAACTGTTTGACTATGGCTACCATATCAACGGATTGACTATAGAAAGGGTTAAGGTGGTTCGCGATTTCTGGGTAATTTTTGATTCGACTAAGTCTCATTATGAACATTTTTCTACCAAGGCTAACCGTATGTTATCGTTTGTGATTCGAAACGCTAGCCTGTTCAAACAAGCAGCCTCTAATAACATTAAACTATTGTTTGGTAAGAAGCATTACTGTTTACTGTTCATCGGTGTGGTCTTTTAAGAATGTAAGCAACAGTAAGATAAAAATATAAATGTTTATGTCGAAATAATGAAGTTAAAATATTTATGTAATATTGTGCTTTCTTTTTTATGTTTTATTCAAATGCTATCTTTATAAGGTAAATGATGTATATAGTCACAATTAGAATACAGATCTGAGTAATGTTTTTGTGTATATCTTGGTCTGTAATCTGACACTATGCCTATGTAATCAAATAAAGTTTAGTACAGTTTATATTCTTTTCTGCATTCACAAGACGCCCATAGCTATTATTTGTCAGTGTTTCTGAGTGTAGTGGAATTATTTTGTCGCTTTTTTTAAAGATTTTTTCAATTTCATGTTCAGTACATTATTATCAGATTTCAATACTAAATTAGGTTTATCCCACTAATATTATAAATGTGAAAGTTTGGATGCATGGATGGATGGATGGATGGATGGATGTTTGTTACTATTTCACGCCAAAACCACTGAACCGATGGCGATGAAACTTGGTATGTTGATAGCTGGAGACCTGGAATAACGCATAGGCTACTTTTTATCCCGATATTCCCAAAGGATCGGGACTTACGCGGGTGAAACCGCCGGGCGCTGCGATGCAATAACATCTGCAAGTGGTTCCATAGCTAATAAAGTGTGTGTTCCGGAGAAGACCGGTGAATTTTGAACCTACCATGGGGTTTCCCTAAAACACACTCCAGAGAATGATCGTACGGCTATAATAACTACGGTTATATTTACATATTTCTTTAAAAACTTAGAATAAAAGAAAGTAAATGAACACAGTTGTTTTGTCACCTTGACATAGTTGATCATGAACTTAACAGCAAAGTAACAAACATCATAATTTATAGTTTATTTCTGCCATCCGATAAAAAGTCCCATTACTCATTTTAAACATTTCAAGGTCTGACGTGGTGTGTGATTCACTTATTTTAGGAACTGCCAGCTACGTATGCAATTTCTAAAATCAATATCAATCCTGTTTATAAAGTACTAGCAGCGCCCCGCGGTTTTGAATTCTAAGACAACTGGAATTTTTAAACGCCATCTTTAGCATATCTTATCGTGGCGAAATCAAAGTTAAGATATTTTATAGACATATTAGATTTTATCATCATCTTTTTTTCTGTTTGGGAATGGAAGAAAAGGATATTACTTATGCTTATACGACTCGTAACTCGACCCAGCTGTTGCAGGGAAGTGGGAGCCCTTTGACTAATTACCGCCTCATAACTTAAAACCAATAGATACTATTATTACCTAAATGATGAACTCAACTAAAGGTTATCATCGAAGCCGGAAACAATTGATCAATACTGAGAACGAATTTTACGCAATATTTAAAAGGTTTTCGGATCAAACCCGGTTACCAACTATATGACCCAAATTTACCATAAAATAAACTATTAAGGTTATGAAAAAAGGTTGTATAGTGTGTTAGTACAAGTGACAGCAAGATCAATTTGAGATTAGTCCAATAAAAACCGATATTTTTTATCACAATAAATTCTATTCCATTTATCATCAGATATTCCCATCGTTAGGGTTTACAAAACGCGAATGTATAATAGTTTTCATTCCTCTAATAATTTAACTTAAATTTAATTTAACTTAAATTAAATTAATTTTAGATCCATTAAACTATTAATTTAACAACACAAAAATTAAATAAACCAAGCGCGTAATACACACGCGCGCTAAAAAGATACGATACTAAAAGTTAAACAATTCACTTACTTTGTTAATTGATATCGTATGCTGTAGATACTCAAACACTAAAACAATAATTCGTAATAGGTATTAAAATTTAGTGATTCGATTTTATGGTGAAAGAGCAACCATTAAATATATGTGGGTAAAATAGTAAGGTGTGATTAAACTCTAGTGCATTTAATAATAGCAAATGAAACCCAATAAAGCGATGAAGGGCCCCGTAAATTGTAAAGTTTTGCGAAACTCTTGCTTGAGCTTGTCTCTCCGAAATTAATCTTTATATCAGGACAGGGTGTATCTGATAACACTGATTTAAATCACTGAAAGATTATGACTCTAGCATGCAGTTACAAAAATGGTTTTTAAACTAAAACTATCTGTTTAAAAGTTATCTCCGTTTGAATTTACAGGAATTTCCAACTTTCCAACAACGTTTCTCATAAAAGCAGGTGGAATGTGTAAAGTTAAAGATTGCAAATCGAACATATTTTTTTATTTTGAAATTATTTAATCTGTTTTTGAGAAAATCCATAAAAATGAAGGCCAAAGGTATGTTAGTTTTTATGGATTTTCTCAATAACGGAGTCATGCCCTTTGAGTGATTCAAGTAAGTGTTGCATTGTCAGATACACTCCGTCTATTGTGTATTAATATCAATATGAAAATCGCTTCGGAAACATATTTTATTTTCCTCTTTCCATGAACTAAAAACCTAACTTAGACTTAAACATCAAAAGGCAATATTTTTAAATGTTCTAATTGTGAGATGAAACCCATCCCAGAATCATATGCCAAGAGTTCAAATACTCTAATGTCTTGCACGATGCGGCAAATAAAACTAAACATCGAAGTAGAGAGGGAGGCCTCTCTTCAGCAAAGCGGGAGACAAAAGAACCAAAGTAGAAGATTAATCACAAAAGATACAAGATCTATGAAATTGCACTTGCCGGCTTCTGAGTGAACTATAATTTAAGCAATATTTATGGGAGACATTTGGAAACATGTTCTTTTTTATTATTTTTTGACTAAATGTGGGTTGTAGTTTTAACTGTCGGTCTGTATTTCTTTTAAAAAATATCTTGTTAAAATCTAGAAATATGTCATCATCGTCCGCACGTTTTACCAACTAAGTTGGAGTCGGCTTTCAGTCTAACTTTGATATTTTACGTAAAGCGACTGCCATCAGACCTCCACAACTTAAGTACTAGGTGATATCGAAGTCCTGTAGTTAGACCAGATTGTCAGACTATTTAAGACTGACCTGGCTAGTATCATTTAACCTAGTAATATGCTAACCTGCTCGGTTACCACTTATGAGCCTAGATTAGATTTAGAAATCTGTAAACACTTGATTTTTTTCTACAGCTTTTGGAAAACTAACATGTTGCCACTCATGATGGGCTCTTAAGATGGCGCTGGTACCGTACCGCAAGTGAGTAAGTTCGATCTTATAAATATAAAATTCACCACAATCAGAGTTTCATATAAATCTTAATATTTTGGGATATATTTCAGAGCGCTTTCTGGAACGAAATTCAGCATAGCTCGTACTGTACCTTCTAGAACACGAATAAATATACTTAGATACATTTATTTTGTAAATACATACGTACATACTATACATAGACCATGCATACAAATACATTCCATTAGAATAAGAAAAGGATTTTCATATAATCTCTTTAAGGTAAAATTACTGGTCCAATCCAACCGTGCCTTCCTTGCTCATGTCAATATAATTTAAAAAAATAAGTACAAACTCTAAGCGGGCCGGTGCAAATCCGATGCAGTTTCGTGGCTCCGTGTTCAGGAAGCCCGATAAAATAAAAGGTACAGACAGCAAGTGCACCGGAGATAGCGTAATGGATACATCGAGATCAGGGTTCAAAAGCCATATAGCGCATTTAACTTTATGTTCTTTACGCCCTTTGAACCCCGAGGCATCGATGTATTCTGTTCGCCCAGACTCCGATTTTTAAATTCAACAAGGCGGCACTCTTGTGTTTTTCTGGTAATAGTGATCCGGGCATCCAAAATTGTTTTATTTATTTTACACGTGTGACATTTAAATTAAGTAGCATACGTATTGTATGCTACTTAATTGATTTTTTTAAGTTACATTGTTATTAATATTCAACACAATGTAAAAATTGCTTTGAATATATAAATAAATAAAAAACATGCATGAATAAACGCGATGGTTTCGGTATACATATACAAAAACTATACTGAGCTAACTTACTGTGCGAGGCACCTCTGACGCGCGCGCTGTGCACACGCAACCTCATGGCTGACGATGTGGATTTATTTTATTGTGCTCTGAGTGAATTGACAAGGATAGCACTTTGTAAAATTTATTACTCATAGGTTTAATTAGTTTGTAATTTAGAAATGATGTAACTATAATATCGCATTGGATTTAGTCTGCAAGGATATTAAAAGAAATAAATAAAAAAATATGTACATCGTCACCGTCCACACATGATCGGTGCAATTCGACCGAAACGCCAGTCAGAAAGGTATTGTGCCTTGTGATTGTTATCGCGAGTAATTCCCGTTATTAACACATGGAATCTGTACAAACTGACTGGAACATGACTGGACATGGAATCTGTGCAGTCAAACGAACTACCGGTGTAACTTAATTGATACGTCATGCAGTTGATATAATTATATCATTTACTGTAAATGTTTAAAAGTTATGCATTGAGCCAGTGTATTAAATTAAAAGTACGTTTTACGTGGGAGAGCCATGCCTCGGCCTTTCTCGGCTCGACTCCGCTCGATACCACGGCCTCACAGAAAACCGGCCGTGAAACAATGCTTGCATTGCTTTTCGCCGCGTGAATGAGGTTACCGGAGGCCCTAACCCTGCCCTCTCCCCTATTCCCGTCCTTCCCCTCTCCCCCTCTCCTCCCCTCTAATCCCTCTCTACCGTCTTCCCGCTCTTCCCCTATTCCCACCTTAAAGGACGGCAACGCACTTGTAACTCTTGAGTTACAGGTGCCCATGGGCGGCGGTAGTCATTTACCATCAGGTGACCCGTCTGCTCGTTTGCCCCCTATAACATAAAAAAAAAATCACTGATTTAAAAACATATTCGGAGCACCCGATTGACACTCTTAGATGCTGAAGCAGCACTAACTTTTTAAGAGAACATCTTGGTAATTACAAGCATAAAAAGAAATTAAAATACCCCCGACTCAAAAATCCCTTTAGCGATTAGAAAAGATCTGATGATCTTTGAACGGCTGATAAAATTTTCTTCAATTATGGCTAAGTATACCCTCAATCAAGTCACAATTCAAACATAAAAAATTAAACCTAAATCGGTCCACCCGTATAGAAGTCATGATGCCGCAGACAGATACAGTTTTACACACATTAAACTTATAACACCTCTTTTTTGCGTCGGTGGTTAAAAATTAAATACGTCGGTTCTGCAGGCCTAATTAAAAGAATACACAACTAATTAGTTTATATATGAAACCAACACAGTGGAAAGATATATATATATATACATACTAGCAACCCGCCTCGCACGGGTACAAATTATACACCTAAACCTTCCTCATGAATCACTCTGTCTATTAGTGAAAACCGCATGAAAATCCGTTCAATAGTTTTTCAGTTTATCGCGAACAGACAGACAGACGCGGCGGGGGACTTTGTTATATAATATGTAGTGATTTGTAGTGAAGACTTTTATAATATGATTTTTTTCATCATTAACTCAGCTACATGATATGATGATGATTCTAAACACCAAAAACCTAATAAAGTAATGAAAAGTAAACAGACACACTATTCGTTTTTACAATTTTCGAGGGTTTCTCTAAATTTTATCAGGATCCCATCATCAGATCTAACAAAAAAGAATAATCAAAGTCGGTCTGGCCCGCCAGCCGCTCTGCCCCCGCTTTTTAAATCTCTGATATCTTTTAAGATATTCATTTTAATAATATGGTGTGAAGGGCAATTTTGATCTACATGAAATGCACAACGCATCTAATGTATTTAATTGGATAAGGAATAATACTGTATTGTTTAAAATAGTTTGATAAATAACCCATAATTTTTTTGTAATATGTAAAAGATAAAAATGTTTACTGTGGGTTATCCTTAGGAGATACACATATACCATTGCGGAGTTTTTTATTGATCTTTTTAAGATATAAAATTTCCTAGTACATTAATTTGATCTATCTTGTAAGGTTTAGGCAGCGTTTGCAATGTAAGCGCATAAAAATATGTTTGTTACGACATGACATTACAAATCTTTGAATTTCTCGACTTTTCTTTGTCAGTCAAGACCCTTTTTAAGGACCCCGTGGACGCATCAAGTTGAAATTAATACCTACCCATACTCATGTGAGCGGTTTCTTGAAGCTGTAAAAAATTCAAGCTTCTAAGTCAACGCAAGCAAAAGATACGGCCATTTAAGCCTTAGATTTCAACATTTCGCATATAAATAAAAACCGATAGGGTACTTCCCATTGATCTAGAACTATGAAATTTGGTAAAAAACCAAGGTCTCACAGCACAAGTCTAGGGTACAATCCGAAAGTCGTTAATTTGTTGTTATATCACATAAAAAAAATGTTTTTGTGATAACAAACTTATATTTTGCGGTTGGAAAGTTGATTTTATCGTAAATCGATGATCGATGTATGGGAGAGTATTTTTAGTACTGCAAAGTTAAGTTCTCCTTTCAGAAAAGACAGGCAAATATCTTCGAGATTTATATAGACGTACTATCTATATAGAAGTTTATTTGCTTACGGAACCCTCGGTATGCGAGTCAGACTCACACTTGTCAAGTTTTCATTTACATGTCACCATTTTGCTAGTTTAATGTATTTAGTAAAAAAGATTTACAAACGTCGGAGATATTGTTTTTTGTTGAAAATTGGTTTTAACAAAATATGAATAATTACCATATGTATACAATTTTAAATAGGTAGTTTCTGTTGTATGCAAGGCCAACATCTAAAGAGCTACTTAAGAAATTAAACTCAATAATATATGGAAACTTGATTCATTTGCCTCAAAGAATGAATTTATGACAAAAAATATAATCATAAATAATGTAAACAGGCAGTATAATATATTAAATACCTATGCGCCCTTCAAGGATAAAAACTAAATAAATCTTGTAAATTTATTGCGTATACTTTACAATAAAATCTCTTACAGTAATGAAAAACTAAGCCTTAACCATTCCCCGATTGCAAATATGGATTATGTTTTTTTGTAGGTTCGAATCATCATCTGGTGGTTTAGTGGTTAGTGACCCTGGCTGCTGAGCCAGAGGTCGTGGGTTCGATTTACACCTAGGACAAGTAATTGGATGTTTAGCACTATCATTTGTTCTGTGTCTGGGTGTAATTTATCTAAACTATATATATATATATATATATATATATATATATATATATAGGAACAGGCAACTATAGCTTCACCATTGACTTAGTCTGACTGACTACTACCCCAGACAATTCAAAAATACCTATAATGGGTTTAAAAAATGATTTTGATTTTATAATATGTATGTATTTAGAAATACATAAGTGTTTATCAGTAGTCTGGTTACCATAGTACAGGCTCTGCCTCGTTTGGGATCAGATATCCGTGTGTGAAATGTGTGAAGTTATTATTATTATCTCAAAAACTGAATGGATTTCAATCACAAACTCTTTATCGTTATCAAGCAATCATCTTAATTGTAATTCAATGCTTATAAACACACGCAAAGACTCTGCTCATACTTATGCGTTACTATTCCTCTCCTCAGCGTCACTAATGGAGCTATAGTACTCAAGTGACTACTCAAAGCAAAAAAGTCACTGAATACTATACCAGGAGTGTAGTCTAACCTCGGTCTTTATAAGGGGGAAGGTACTACTCCGAGCAGGAAGCTGCTGAGCTTTGACTCTTGGCAAGGTTTTTTATAGTTAAACTGAAAACATGTTTTAATAAAAAAATATCAAGATTGAGAGTTTTATGCATGGAAATTGACAAGAGAAGAGGATGACCAAAGAAAAGATGGATGGACTGTGTGAAAGAAGATATGGCTAGAAAAGGAGGAAGCAGTGAAATGACGAATGATATGATCCCTAATAGAATTGGGACAAGGGTAGGCAGATGATGATTAAGTTGATTAGTCAAGAAACTGGTATGAAAGGTAATCCTTATAATGTTACAAACATGAAAGTTTATGAGGATATATGGATGTTTGTTGCTCTTTCCCGCAATAACTACTGAACCGAATGCTATGAAATTTAGTATGTAAGTAGCTGAACACCTGGATTAACACATAGGCTACTTTTTATCCCGATATTCCCACAGCATCGGGACTTACGTGGGTGAAACCGCGGGGTGCAGCTAGTTTTTATCATAAAACTCGTGTTAACACTCCAGAAGCTTTCAAAGTGGGAGAACGCTATATTCCGATAGAAATTTAGTGCCATTGATACTTAACGCTACACCCACCGCTAAAAGTACGTACATACACTCACGCATATGTTCCCAAAGGGGTAGACAGAGGCGTATTGAACACACAGATTTTACCAACTATAATTGGTTATACTCACGTTACAGGGCGCAAGCCTACTGCCGTTAATTGGGGACTTTGGGAATTGAAAAAGAAAGGTATTTAAGAAGGAAAGGCATGTTGCTGCTGCGGATGGATTGGAGAGTGTCAGCAATAGCAAGAGCAGGTCAGGAGTGTCATTTGAACTGGTTGTTGCCGAGAAGTACGAGCCCTCCATCAGAACAATTTATTTTTATTATTATAGGGGGCAAACGAGCAGACGGGTCACCTGATGGTAAATGACTGCCACCGCTTATTGGTACCTGCAAATCAAGAGTCACAAGTGCCCTACCGGCCTTTACGGTGGGAGTAGGGGAAAGGTGAACGACGAGGAGAGGGGGGAAGGTGAATGCAAGCATTGCTTCACTGCTGGTTTTCTGTGAGGCCGTGGTATCACTCCGGCCGAGCCGGCTTATACGTGCCGAAGCATGGCTCTCCCACGATTAGATGTCTTATAAACAAAATAAATATGAATCACGTCATACCCTTCACTGCATATAATGGTAGATATTCGTCTAAAAATCGTAAACAAAATAGTAAATGAATCAAAAGTGATGGTAGATAAGTATCAAAACTTGTTTACTCACCCACCTCTCATAAACCTCCCATCAAGGCAAGCCAAATAACCCCAACATGATATAAATATGTCTGTCTGTCGTGACAAACACGTTACGTGCCTTATGCTGTTAATAATAAAAATATTAGGTTATACACTTCCCCCCGGGTACACCCTAAATCGATAATAATACGAGTAACAACCTTACTGATAACCGCTATCATTATTCTAGCAATAACTCCGGGATGTATAAAAAAATCGTAAACCGCCTGTCGTAAAATGTGATCGTAAAACCGGAAAACTGTATTTATAATATGTCGGAGTTGGTCAAATTCCTTTTTTATAACTGTTGATATTTTTTTCAGTATAATTTGAGGTCGACACGAGTTGAGGGGGTCTCTATGAAAATGCGTTATTGGTTATAAAATAGTCGTATATGTAGATGTTAGCGCCACCTGGTTTGTTCGAAATTAGAACACCGAGTATGACGCTGAATTGTGTAGCATGGCAGTATGAAAATGAAATCTATGTGGCTATGTTTAAGGTTTAATTTCTGATGGATAGTAAGAGTATTTAGGCTAGGAAGATTTTTGTGAGCTTTTTATGGAATATAAAATTGAGATATATTTTTTTAATACAAATACTTTTACTACTAGCGTATACGAACCTAATTTTTTTTTTTGGTTTAGGATGTAAATATGTCAGTGTAATAATAGTGTCACCCACAACTGATTGTTGAGGGATGATATTTTTGTTTTTTAATACTCTTGGAATGTATTTTGAGGAAACGGCCGCCCACGTTATTCTGGAGTGCGAGGGAGTGGCCACACAACGGGCAAATATCCTCGCGGGTGCGAGATCGCTCCTGGAAGCCTATGAACGCTCCAGAAGGCTTCTGTGCTTCTGGAAGGAGCTAGGCTGGCTCAGCTAGTCAGCCTATCTGAACGCATAATGGACCGTCTATGAGTCTAAATGCGGAAACAGAGCCCTATACCAGTACCAATATCAATGTCTTTCGAGGCGACTTCACAAACATAAAACATAGTAGATGCGAAATACACCAAACGAAAAAATAGTGAATCTTTCCACGTTGACGGTCATTACGACGATGTAGTAATTTAAAAACCCGTTCGTGCACTATTATAAAAAAGATTGATGTTCAAAAGAAGAACAGACATTGTGTACATTGAAAAATAATAAAACAAGTAACCTTAATGAGTTGAGCTTGAGTTTGACCCAGATTTTAAGTGTTGGTCAGTGTATAACTAATGCTTCCTTGAACACAAACTATATAAAGTTTGGAAAATTAATACAGATATAAAAGTAAAGTTCACTGGCACAGACGACATTAAAACTAAAATAATTGTAGAAATTACTTAGATACGAAAACTATGTAATCCCGAAAGTTATTTAACTCATTGAATATATAACCTCAATAAATTAGAGGCTCGTATAATAGTTTCTTTGATTTACACACTGCCAATGGTAGTTTTTACTTCAATAAGCGCACAACTCGGTAGGTTGCTTTACTTCTTGCTAAAGGGCCACGGTCAAAAATATCTAGTAATTCGACATCAGCGACAATAGATTGACACTAGATGGTGCTCCTTTAATTTCATACAATTCGTAAATAAAACAAAACTTTAACACACATTAATAAATTACAAAACGCGCGATGTTTTAATGAGACTGGGGCTCTCATTAAAACATCTAAATTACTTCGTGAGGACCAAAAAATTCTCTCGGTTATAAAATAACGTCATGGATTCAATTCCCATTCAGTGCTATTATTTTGTCTATGCAAATATTTACAAAAAAAAAAGAATGTATCTAAAGGTTGCCTGTGAAAGATCACTCTTAGCCATGAGGCCGCCTATTGTACATATTGTCCACTTTGTGTATTTATTTTAGGCAATATGTCGTCGGTGTACAATAAAGAAAATGTTTATATTATATTATTTTCTATCCTAACTAAATTTATACGTGTTTTAGGTTTAGGCGTCCATTAGACGCTCATGCAAACGTCAATCATTACCAAAGGTCATGATTGACGGACGTTAGTTGGTGATTGATGAAATAATATCGACATTAAAATCTCATTATGCAACCGTCAATCACTGCATTAGACGATAGGTTATTCGTCAATCACCGTTTTGATTGTGGCAAAAATGATAGCAAAACCTACCGTGTAATGGGCGCCTTAGATGGCGCTATTTAATATTTATTGGAAAATGATTTACAAAGCATTTTGAATAACAATTTTAGAACAGGACAGGTATTTTACTTTAAGAAGTTTAAAATACCAAAAAAGTCCAACCGTGACCACAACCGGTACAATCAGATCAAAACGTCGAGTAACCAAAATTTATAAAGATACTGTTCCAGTACATTACGTATTTAATTAAGTATATGATAAGGGAATCATGATAGAGAAGAAATCATGTGACGTAATTAATTAGGTCAATTAATAAACGTTGCGAAGGACAAACGTAGGAAAAAGTCATAGTCTCAAGTTAATCTGACAAACATCGCTAACCAGATTAGACTGTAGCTACATTACTGACACTGAATATCAATATATAGACAAACTAGTTAAATTATAAGATAACCTCAATGTCAATGATGTTCTCCATCAAAGTGGCATAAAATATGTACATTTTTTTAATACAACTCGGAATTTGAAACCAAGGTATTTTAAATTTTAATCTTTAAATTTAAGTAATCCACTGACACAGATGGTCTCTAAATAGTATTTTCCTTTTATTATCAAAGAATATTTGATGATGACAGTAATTTCGCAACCTTTCTTGCAATAATTACTGCTGGGTGCTATTTTCGCGAGGTTTCTGAAAACCCTTCTTATCTTCTTCTTTTATAATCGCAGACAACAATCTCACTAATATTATAAATGTGAAAGTTTGGATGGATGGATGGATGTTTGTTACTCTTTCACACAAAAACCACTGAACTGATTGCGATGAAACTTGGTATGTAGATAGCTAGAGAGATACTTTTTATCCGTATATGTAAAACCGTGGGGCGCTGCTAGTAACTCATACTCGTGAACTGTCTCTTACTATTGTATATACATATACTCAGGGTCGCCTTCTTAATTATTAATAATATATTTTTTTATTTCGGGCAAGCCGATATAATGTTATTTATATAAATAAATAAGATCTTAAAAAAAAATTGTCACACTTGGGAGTCACGACCAATGATGTTATAGTATATCATTGGTCACGACTAATGAATCGAATATAGGCCGCACAACACAATCGAGTACCCCAAAAGGGGGGATAATCGGTGGTACAACATAATTTTATATTTTAGTATTATTTGTTATTCATTCACCTTATTCCAATCATTACTGGCCAATATATTTTATGAAAATTAAATATTTGAATTCATTGCTGACAACTGACAACTAATAATTGATCATCAAGACTTTCAACTATTTATGAAAAATGGACGTTTACTTTTATTCTGACATCCACCGTGACGTTCTGTCACTAAATAGAAAATTTAGAATTTATAAGTCTTGACATATATTTAAGAGTTTGTTTGTAATCTGAAACCAATCCAGGCAAGTCATTTCACTATCCTCTTGAACCGCCAAATAGTACTTTAGTAGCAATTTGGTTTTAAACTGTAAGCGAAACCTTCCAATGGCGAACAGTATTTCAATGGCATGGCGCCAATTGCAAGAGCATGGTGTTACAAAAAATATACTAAAACAGTACTATCGGACTACTGAGTTCCAGTCTCCGCCCATATTTTAGAGGAGCTAAGGCCACAATTGGGTAAGAGGACGTTGATACATTTCTAATAGAATTGCAAATTTTTTGAGCTTGTGTCAGTTTGTCATTGGTAGAAAAATCCGTTTTGTCCCGTTTTCTGTGACTGCAGTCAGTTTGATGTATTTTTAGGGAACCCTTATAGGATCACTTTGTTGTCCGTCCGTCCGTGAGTCTGTCTGTCTGTCAAGACCCTTTTTCTCAGGAACGCGTGGAGGTATCAAGCTGGAATTTATATCAATTACTCAAATCTACTGTTCTTTAGAGCTGTAAAAAAATCAAACTTCTAAGCCAACGCAATTAAAAGATACAGCCGTTTATACCACAAAATTCCGCAAATTTTCGACACTCGCAAGGGAATCAAAACCTATAGGGTACTTCCCGTGAACTCAGAATCTTGAAATTTGGTACGAAGTAACGTCTTGGTCATATTTTTGGTTACATCATATAATAAAAATATTTTACGGAACCCTCGGTGCGCGAGTCCGACTCGCACTTGGCCGGTTTTTTTAAATTAATTTATGATCATTATTACCTTTATACTAACGCCTCTAATTTCGATCACTGATAAATAAGAGTTCTACTATGGGTTCATATGCATTTGGCAGAACTACTAAATAGCTTGGCCATGAGAATTTGGGGGTGCCACTTGTTCTAATTTTTCATCCATTGGTAGTTCTGTAACACTGACAGAACATTGAGTTGTTATAGGAAATGTTATAGGTATAGGCTTATTAAAAATATCAAATTTAGAATATTACAATGTAACCGAAGAGAAGGTGCTTGTCTTGCACCAGTATGTACAACAATAGTTTTGTGTGTTCAAAACTTTATATCTAAAAAAGGGTAGAGGTCACCATACATCCAATGAGGCTGTGTAATATTATCGGTGATAGAGGGTGAGCCAAATTTACATAGTAAATATCTAAGATCACTTAGTTTTTGTGTGTTCCTTTTTGTCTCTACGTCATATCAATACTACTGAAATCTAGAATCACTGAGTCGCAGTCGTCGCGGAAGACATTAACCTAGACATACTTTTTTATTTTGTCCCATTATAAATCACACATTTCTAGGTAACCATATTGATCATAAACCGATTTACAAAAATCCACACATAAATATTCACTGGCACTCAAAAGCATTACTTCCCCGCAATGCCGCCAAATCGGTCAAACACTTGAACGTACACGAAATAGTGCTAAAATATTGTATACATTCCATATAAGAGCGTGCCAAGGCGCCGCAGGGGGAAGGGGGTGTGAAGGAGAGGTACCGCACGCACACATACCCACTAATGCATGTATAGCGTACTTACAAATTTATAGGCGACAGGGTTGTCAAATTACGTTTTAATTCATTGATGGCGTTTTAAATGTATATATGTGATATTGTGAATGCCTCTGAAAATAAATTCATCAAAGCTCATAGGCGGGAGGAAACTGTTCGTAAAGAACCTCCTGTTATTCATTCTTATTTACTAATTTAAAGAATCCGTATTTCTTTTTAATCCGCAATGCAAAAAGGTGGGGTGCTATAAGTTTAACGTGTGTACCTGTGTGTTGGTCCGTGACATCATAGTTCTTCAACGGATAGACTGATTTTCAATTACCTAGTTTTTTTTTGTTGTTTGAATAGTGACTGAAGTGATCGAGAGTGTTCTTACCAATAATTCCAGAAAATTTTTTGAAAACACCATCAGCTCTTTTCTAATCCTTAAAGAGATGCAAGTGACGTTCACTAGTCTTATCAATTTGAAATTTAGTATTCTGTGTACTTCAATGTAGTACTACAATTATATTACAATAATTTAGTAAACTTTACCTCATGTGCAGTACATTATCTGTAATCAGCTGAATACCCAACTCCTCACCAACTTATAACAGAGGTATCGTGTTTGAACTCATATGAATATCTCAATGATTAGTTAGCTTTCTTGGGTTTTGTTTGTCAGTGGAGCGTATTTAATTTTTTTTAATTATACTTGTTGAAATTTTAGACATTGTTGTATTCCATGAAGCTATTTGCTAGGCAACCCGTACGCTTATTTAATATTTTATCATAGAATATACTTTGGTCTATAGAACAAAGTATGTTCTATTATTGTACTATTTGGTTCAACACTCCAAAAAACATCTATAAAAATGTAAAATATACAGAATACAAATTAAAAGACGGCAATAATACATATTATATCTATAACCTAAAATTTCGTATTTAAATTGATTTTGACCGGAGGAGGATTATCAAGCTTACTAAACTTTTCTTAAACACCTTTGACACACAAACAAATAACTGAGAATTAACAATATGGATTACCATATTGTTAATTCTCAGTTATTTGTTTGTGATCTACATTACATACACAACTATATATGCAAGAGTAAAACAAGGTACACATATGGTCTTGGCAAGTACCGCACCCGCTTCATACTTGCGATTTGTAACGAAACAGCCTTTGCCGTGATAAAGTATCGTGAAATTTCAAAGATAAATAAAATTTACACAATATGGAAAAACACAGTCAAACGACATTCCTGCATAGTCGGGTAATTTTTATCACAGGAGCTAGAATCAGCAAAGTATAAATATTGCGGGTAATATGGGAATATCTGTATGCACTGGTAACCGTTCCTATAGACTGTGCTATAGACATTAAAAACAACAAGCATGCTAGTTGTGTTGTCGAAGGAAAAATATAAAGTCAGAAAGATCGGAATAACTAAGCTCCACCTAAGTTTTTTAAGTCAGAGCAGAAAAATAATCAATAAAACCATTAAATAACTTTAATGTTTTTATTATTATTTTATTTATACAAAACTAAATTCAACCAAAAAAAATATAATTTTCTTTTATGTAATTCAATATTAATTACTTACAATGGTTTGAGAAATTTGCAATATTTCTTTTTAGCTTTTTATGCTTTGCTGTTTAGTTCAGTTTTACGATGGTTCACAATTGTTTTATGACAGGTTTTTAATTTTGTGACTAAAATCTAATACTTAAATGTTCTTTACTTTAAGAATATCCACTCTCCTATTAACCGACGATTTGATTTTGTTTTAATTTAAATGGGACCAATTTCAAAATCAAAATTGTGCTACTCAGTAAAAAGGTTTGATTGGTCATACTTAAAAAAATATAACCGCCAAATTGAGAACTTCTTCCTTTTTGAATTTAAATACTTGTAAAAGTACACGTTTAAATGTATATTCAAGTTTGACACTCGAATCCACATTCAAAAAACTCAATTTTGAAATTTTATTATTCGGCAATCCGTTAGTGACAACCCTTACAGTCTGCAAGATCAAACCGACTCAGCACAGCAATTGCGCTGCATTATTGCAAATTTAATGTGCTTCGGACCACTGTATATATAAGTTGTCACTGCAGTGTCGTGCCTCGGCAACGGCAGTTAAAGTTATCTTCTACTGGAATGTTATAGACGTTCAACGAGTAAACACACCAGTTATGAATATTTTAACGTATTGTGTGGCGCTGGATTTGTAGCTACAGATTGAATACACTCTGATTGAGACTTGATTAATAATATATCGTTTTAAAACTAATCATAGCTTTCATACTAGGTATTCTCATAGGTTGGTTTTCTTAAGTATGAGAACTGAACTGTATCACTGTAGCAGTTATTCGATGTTCATGACAATAAGTTTCGAAACAATCTGAAGGCTTTTTGCTTTTTAATTTTCTCTATTATTTTTCTTGAAAGCTGTTTGTTATTAGTTTAATTAACTAATCTTGCTTATAAGAAGTAATTCATTTCATTTTATTTTTTGACGTGATGACGTCTTATAAATCGATGAAAGGCGGCTGCACGCACGAAAAAGCATGACTCATTGTCACGTTCCCGCTGAGCCGAGCGTGCAAGCGAGAGCGCGGAACACGCGATAGAGACGTACGATCAGCCTAAGCGTTCGGCTTGTGACGCATCTATCTCTCTTTCACTGTTTTCTTAAGACGTTATCACGTACAATTATCGTCCGTAAACCGACTTTTTTCTTTATTGTACACATAAATTACATAGTGGAGGTCTCAGATCACTATTAACATTATACAACTTGTAGAAGACGCGCATGTACGCTTTTCGCCATTTCCTCTTGTTGCTGTAATGCTGGAATTTATATTCATTGCATCGCATGGCAAAAACTTACAACAATAACCACTTTACAGATAGACATAGATATATATTTGCTAGGAAATTTTAAAGCGCATTAATGAAAAATATTGACACTAATATGATTATTTTTTATACCACGGACGGCAAACAAGAATGTGCCCCGCCTGATGGTAAGCGGTTACCGTTGCCTACGGATGCTTGCCGACCCTTTAATCTAAAATCCCATAAACTTCTTAAAGAACCCCATATAGAAGTCCCTCGGGGAAAAACCTCGGCAGGGAGTTAATTCCACAGCCGAAACGTTTACGGGAGGCAAAATCTCTGAAACCGTACCGTGCGCGACCACTTATGTTTCAATGTGAGTTGTTTTACTTCTAAATGTATGTTCTTCTCTATCAAATGTCACATTTATTGTAAATTAAATTGTGATTACTTGTATTCAATTAGTTAAATATTAATGTTTTATATTTATATAACATGTCAATAACTCTGTGAGATATACAATTATTTGTACTTTCTAATTTTTTTATTGTATTAATTAAGTTATGTGTATATTTGTTCGTTTTTTCCAAAATAAATAAAGCAGTATAGACTCATCTGTTCAGGATACACTTTATAGCTACGAAAAATAAGTAAACTTACCATTCATTTTATGTTAAAAGTATGGATTAGAATATTATTATATTATCTTTGACACTAGTATCTACTAGTGTCAAAGATAATCCGAAATGCTGAAAGCTAAAGCTAAAGTCCCGACGAAATACTTACGTTAAAGCGCCCAGTATATTATTTCAGTTAACCAAACGTCTGTCTCATATCAATGTCAAAAGTGTCATCTTAGAGATTTAGCTAAAGTGTTTTTTTGTTTACTTTTTCTTATAAATACCAGATAGAACTGAAGTGTTTGTATGTTATAGGATGATAAACGGGATTAAAAGCGATGAGATTGTCAAAATATTCGTCCAAAGAAAATTGAACTATGTTGGCTGTGATGCTTGTTGTGAACATTTTTTTTTATTTATGACTCAAAAAGTAAATGATATAAAAGTGCAAATCCTTCAATTTTTTTTTGTATTAGTTAGTATTTTAGTTTGTCAAGTTAGTTTCATCAAGTCTAAGTATTTTTATGAGGCTATTGTATGAGGTCGAGGCTTCCAGTAATTTGGTCCCGCCAATACAGTTCTTTGAAACACCGAGACCGAGGCAAGCTTAATTGTGTCTATGTTATACGTCTATGTTATTTTGGCCAACGTAAATAAAATATATCAACACTTTAAATTGCAGAGGGTGTAAAGGACATTGCTGTCAATGCCTTTTATACCCTTTGTAATTTAGTGTCCACGTTTTAGGCGATCATTTTGTATTTGACGATAAAGATTTTAAGTTCGTATTCTACTACTACGTATTTTACTATTTTATGGACTGTATTAATATTAGTACACTTTTACTTATGAGAAAGAGTAATACAAGGCGAAATATATTTTTATTTGTATATTCAAATCTCCCTTAAATTCTTTCTTTATTTCTTGCTTCAAATACATAGTTATCGCAATACAAAAAAAAAAAATCATTCGGTTTGGTTAAAATACTGCTGAAATTTCAAACAAGTCTGAAGCTTGGGAATGGTCACTAAAAATATGTCAAGTTACCTGAGAATTATAGACTCAAAGGTACGACAATGAGGAAGAAATGATTGTTACCGCCGTGTCTCACTCACACACAAACATAGGAACATACTTAATAATGTGTATTGTAAGTAAGTAAGAGTATTTTGCTAACAAATTTGGTAGGTTTTGAGTTTTCGTTCTCGTAAAGAGAATTCTTTGAACCCATTTTATAAGAAAAGGAATAAAACTAATAATAATACTTAAAGTTTAAACGTAGAAGAAGTGTGAAAAACCAAAAAAAAAATCAATATATGTTTTAATTTAAAAAATATGCAAAAACGGCTACAAGAAGGTACAAGGGTCCAGTCTATACGTTGCCCTGCCATGTCCTGCCATACCCTGTCTATTTAATGATAGTTCAAATTATACTACTACTAACTGAAATAAAACAGATTCAGTTGTAAAAATATATTTATGTTTAATTAATTCCAATGAAAACGTGACTCCATTCTGTAGTTTCTAGTAGTTATTTTTCCATTTTATTACCGGAATCACATAAAAAACAAGAGACACTAAAAGTCAGAGAATATAATATTAGAAACTCATAATTCGAATAACCTTGAATCGCGACGTCCCCAGTTCGATCCTGTGCGGGTACGTGTCCGTAAACATGGTCTAATGTCTGTTATTTATTGCCACAGAAACGAAAGAGAGAAAAATATCACATGTCACTGTTTATAAGGCTTCAGTACATAATGCTGGTGATACATACGTATACATATATACGGGCCTGTTTGTCTATCTTGGTGATCCTGACTGCTGAGCCAGAGGTCATGGGTTCGATTCTCATCCAGGACAAATAATTGTGTTAATTGAGCACGATCATTTGTTCTGAGTCTGGGTGTAATTTATGTATGTAGCAATATTTAAGTTTGTTTATCAGCAGTACAGTTACCATAGTACAGGTTCTGCCTATTTTGGGATCAGAAAGAAGGTACAATTTTTCTCAAGGTTTAATTTTTTTATTATTAATATAAATAAACCCTGAACTTTTTGTAGTCTAAGTATTAGAGACCAATTCTCACATTTTAAAAAAAATGTACTTAGGGCGATGGGTATTTATTTTATTTTTGCGTTCGTTATGGGTAGTTGGAGCCCTAAAAAGTCCGACAACCTGGTCTGTAAACTTCGATATCGCCTAGTACTTAGGTTGTGGAGATTTGATGGCAGTCGCTTCACGTAAAATAGCAAAGTTCGGCCGTATCGTAGTTAGAGTAAAAGCCGACCTCAACTTAGTTGGGAAAAGGGGCGGAGGATGATCCTAAATATTACGTTATTCCCATAGGAATAAAAATAATGTCACTTAGTCTCTGTCATCCTCAAGTTTTTTTTTTGCTTGTAGAAGTTGTAAATGTTTTAATTCATGCCCGAGATGTATTCAATTACAGAAACCTTATTAACTAAGGAACCTTTCCATCCCCCTACTGTACTTAATAAGGACGAATATATTTTCTTGTAAATTCTACAAACTATGTGACCTGCTGCCGCTTTTTATGAGTCTTGCTGTCTGAATATTTAGTCAACTTGGTTATTCTAATAAAAAAAAAGTTCATCCAATGATGAGGCACAGGAGCTTCATCGTTGGATATTTTTATTTAGAGAATTTAAAACTTTGTGGCAATCGCTCGGAAAAGCCGATATTCAGCAGTTCGTGTTCAGTGACTGAGATGATGATTTAAAAGAAAAGAGCTAGAACTAGCACCCCGTAGATGAGGGTTAACATTCTACTAACAACATGAACGTGCAAAATTTAGAAGATTAGCATTTTATAACAACTAGAAATCGCTTCTTAGTCGAGATCGCCTATTAGTCGAGATCGCCTATAAGTCGAGATCAAAGTCGAGATCGCCTATTAGTCGAAAGTCATAATTGATATATTTTTCTTATTTATACCCAGTATAAGTTGACTGCCATTGTTACACTTGCCGTACCATATAGGACATGCTGGACGCGTGTTGATGTAGCCGTTTTCGCGTAATTCTGCACTTCTTCTATCAATAAATAAAATTGAAGTGTCTGTTTGTAATGTCAAAATAATAGTATTTTTTAAGGTCATACTGTTTTTTGCACGATACCTATGCCTAAAAATCTGTTTTTAATTCTTTTGTCTGTCTGTCTGTTTGATCCGGCTAATCTCCGGAACGGGTGGCCAGATTTCTACGGGACTTTCACTGGTAGATACATGGTGTTATAAGGAGTAAATTAGGTTACTTTTATTTTATAAAAAGAATTGGGTTATAAAGACAAAATATAGAAACCGCGCGGAAACTGCTGGTAGGTATATAAAGTTTAAGATGTATTTTCTGTGTACTCGAAATTTTCTTAAAAATGCATACATAGAATTTTCTTCACGTATTAACATATAGATTTATTATGATTAATTTAACAAATATCCAAACGTTGTTTTTATATACCTATTATGTTTTACATACCTATTACCTAAAAAAACAATAAGGCATATTTTTCCCAGTTGGCATAACAAACTTAGAACATTATAATATAATTTCCAGCACCATTTAACCCTTCTTTTATTAAAATACGATAGACAGAAGCTTCGACTTCTCCCAACTTCCACTATCACCTTTTTCACTAATAATCATATTAGAGTTCGTTGACATTGAAAAAACTTTGCAACGATTTTCTAAGTTAGACAAACTTCGGAAGGAAATTGAGTCAACATTTCGTTGTACTAACAGTTTTAGTGGATACCTTTATCATTCTGCATGTGTATGAGTATTGCATTAGGAATGAATTTTTTCAAAGATAGATAAATTAAATATAGATCGGTTGGAGTTTTTACACTAAAGCTACTACGTACTTACGGAGAAAGCACAGAAAATAGTTTCAACAATAGGAACACAAGAACAATACTCCAACAGAAATAAAGAGGATACTGAATATTTAAAATAAATACACGTAAGTACGACAGTTTAAATCATAAGCAGTAGCGGCGGTAGCTTTGCGTAGTGTGCAAGTTACGACTGGCGAGCGAAAACCGTATCACAATGTTATTACCAAACTTTCGGCGCGCCGCTATGGCTGCAGTGACGTAGCATTCTAAGGAGGCCTTAAGCTAATCACTAATAAAATGAAATATAGCATTATTATCATGTCTTGTGTTAAATAAAAGAAGAAATTGCTCAGCGCACACGTGATAGAAGTGAAACTAATTCTTGTAATTCTCTCCACGTTACATCTTTCTTCCAAGAAGTTCCACTTTAAAAACTTTTTTATGCGTGTAAACGAACGCAGATGCAGTGAAAAACAATTTTATTTGTTCTGACCACGTTCAATTGACAACCCTGTCCACCCTATTACCGTACCGTCCAAACCAAAGGTCTGGCTACAATTAGAACACAATTATTTTACAGTGAGTCATTTTCAAGAGAGGCTTATACATACCTAGTTTTCAATTACGTATAAAGCAGTCTAAACTTTAAATGAATTAATTTTCCAATTAATAATTATTCCTTCAACTAAAAAAAAAGTTAAGATAAGAAATTCCACGATTATCGAGAAGATTACAATGTTTTTAAACGGAAATAGCTTCATTGAAAGATTCATCATGAAGGTTTTTACGTGGGAGAGCCATGCTTCGGCACGTATGGGCTGGCTCGACTCCGCTCGATACCACGGCCTCACAGAAAACCGGCCGTAAAACAATGCTTGCATTGCTTTTCGCCGCGTGAGTGAGGTTACCGGAGGCCCTAACCCTGCCCTTTCCCCTATTCCCGTCCTTCCCCTCTCCCCCCTCTCTTCCCCTCTAATCCCCCTCTCCCATCTTCCCGCTCTTCAACTATTCCCACCTTAAAGGGCGGCAACGCACTTGTGACTCTCGAGTTACAGGTGCCCATGGGCGGCGGTAGTCATTTACCATCAGGTGACCCGTCTGCTCGTTTGCCTTTCTTCTTCAGAATCCAGGTTGCTTCATTAACAAAATACAGATTGTTGATACAAATAAATATTTAGACTAAAAAGAGTTATTTTAGAATTTAATATTTTTTTCTACTTTAATCACAATTCTAGTATAAAATCATTCATAATAAACAAATCACAGCTATTAAAGCTGCCTGGATAAAAACCTACCCTTATTTCATGATTGATTTATGTAACTCGCAACAAAATTCATAAAAATAAGCTCCGAAGCGAAGTTATTCGTCCGAATACAGACAATTTTATAGACGACGTTATATTCTAGCCTGACCTGATTATTTCGTCTAGACTCATAATTTCTGGACCAATGATCGAGGCTAGATCAGCTTCCTAGAGCCTGGGAAAACTATATGTCGCAGCGCGAGCCTAAGGCACACGAAATGAACTTTATATTCTGGTAAAGCACATCTGTACATCATGGCACTAAACATAATATTCTTTATTTTTATATCTCACTTTATTTATTTAGCGACTTCTGTGCCTGAGAATACATATTTATTTAAATATTACATTAAACTGCATGAAGTATCATATTTTCGATAATATTTTTTCCGTGGGAAAGTGGGTTCTGTAAGTATGCTTTAAAAAGTCCCTTGATCTTATTTAATACAATTTCTTCCCCAATAATTCTTTAAACCTCTGATTTTTAACACAATCCACAAGGATATGCCGAACATCATCCACAATGTCATACCCTTCGCAATTTCTCAGCATTGAAATGACCTATACGATATTCCTTGCGTTCACAACGCTTAGGTACGCATTTAACGCACTAGTTTAAGGTAATAAAATAAACAATCCATATTCAAAGCTATTCGTAGTACAGATTCTGTACTACGAATAGCTTTGAATATGGATTGTTTATTTACTACAGATCTGTCTGTACTACAGATGAACCGGTTGAGAACGTCCATACTCATATTTTATTAGCTATACTTTTGGACCTACGTAAAACATAAACTGCCGTGATACCGACCATTCCAGGCAACATATTAGTAATAAAAATGAACAAAATAAGTGCATACAGTACAAATTTTATATATTTATCTGTTCATCATTTTATATTACGTCATCTGCAAGGTATCATTTTCTGTTATGTCATATTTAGAATTGGCAAACGAACAGATAGTTTAGTAACACGATTCCGCACTTTAGATACAGAATCCTAAAATAATGATGATGATTGTAAATCAATTAATGATAGAAATAAATAATAAAACGCTACAATATCCACAGCCACACGTTATCATAACACCTCTCTTCATCACCGAAACGTTCATCCTCATACAGTAAAACCCGAATGGTTTTCAAACAAATCACCTCCCTTACAGAGAAACAAAAACATTATATTATGTTCTATTTATTATTATTTAATGCGTTGTGCAACAAACTTAATCGTTTGTAAGTTACGATGTTCTATGCTGACGAGACATGTTATAAACTTGTTAATATGTGTTTGGTCGTATCTCACTTGTTTTATATCGCTAAGGGAGTTTTTATGACTATAAAATGAATGTGAGTTGATTTATCCCTCTAAAATTATGAAAAAACTCTACTACTACATACTGGGGGCAATATTCCGCTTTGGAAAATAAAATGTATTATTAATAACAATAATAATCGTTTATTTGCTGGTATACCATGGTGTTACATTTTTTAGTTAAACGTGTCCTGTCAATAGCAATAAAAAATTAAAATACACAGTGTTCATAAATACATTTTATCAGTTGTTTTAAAATAGTTCAAGTAAACAATGGCCATTCTAAAATAACAATAACAATGTGATAATGCTAAAATTATGGTCTTTAATTTCGAAATAATTGAAATAATTAAATTATGAGAACAAATCTTTGAATAGAATTTTTAAGTATGTTAGAATATATATATTTTTAATAAATAATAAATTTTATTTTGGAACTAAAATAATTTAATCATGAATTATTTTAATTATTACATAATCAGAATACTATATTATTATTTTCCTGCGGGAGAGTCACTTACTGCATGGTAGAATTTATTTTTAACCGTCGACAAACAGGAGGAGGGTCTCAAGTCAACCCGTATTTATATATTTTTTTTTAAATGAGGTTTAAAAAATGTTGGGCAGCCTTATTCGGAAAGTACCTTCACGATACTGATAATTGCGGTTAAAAACGATTATTATAGTGATTTTTTTTCTGCTGTTGATTATAGTTAGGGTGTAGGGTTGATAATGCATGAATGATACTAATGGAGCGAAGGCCAACAGGTAGCGGTAACTGTCGAAAGTCGGTCGTCAAGTTGGACAAGTCGGGTTACTCCAAAATACACAAATAATTCAACCGTATGTCCTTTATAACCCTGAATAAAAAGTACGGAAATCTTTAATCAAACGTATAGGTGGCAGCGTGGGTAGGCCTCCCGCAAGGTAGACTGATGACATTGTAAAGGTCGCGTTAAACCACGGGATGCGGGCAGCGCACGGTTAAGAACGTTGTGGCGATCATTGGGGAAGGCAGGTAAAGCAGTGGGCCTCAACCAGCTGAAATGATGAAGATGACCGGTGGTATTCAAGAAATTGAGTATTAACTCACAATCAATTTAATATGCAGCAAATTAAGAGGAGTTGGAAATTAACCAGCATAAATTAAAAATAAAATATCCTCGACTCATAAATGCTTTAATAAGAAAGAGCTTCAAACAGCTGAACAGTTTTTTTTTCAATTATGACTAAGAACACTCGCGAAAAAATACTAAATCAAAATTGGTAAATACGATTAGGTGTTATGATGCCACAGACAGACACAGAGATATGAAGATACACGAGTTAAACTTATAATACCCCTACTTTTCGCGTCGGGGATTAAAACAATAGCAACGCAGACGGCAAAGTATACATACATAACTGCCCTCTACAAACAAGAGAATTACGGATGAAGGTATCTTTAATGTACTCCGGATTGTACGTGTTAACGGAAAATTTATTGAGTATAGTATAGAGCATTGAAGGGAAATATTGCAATCTTAACTAATATTACAAATACTTCTGTGCAAAATTTTGCATACAGTTGGCAGAGATAGAGAAAAGAACTTAGGATGAAATCAATTCTACCTGAATTGGTTGACACAATCTACATTACAGTGAGTAAAGACGGGAGCAAAAGTTAGTTAAAATTAAATCTTATGACATGTATCATACCTAATTTTCAAACTTTCCCTAACACTTTTCACTTCTAGTATAAACTTATAAACGTGTTGCCAATTCAAAATTAAATTGAATATCTTTATTTCATAAAATTGGTCATGAATTATTCGAAATCGTCAAATTAAAAAAAAAATCAAAATTAAAAATTATGTTAACACACAGTGACCGCAACAATAGGTTGCTTTGCCAAAATGTAAAATTATAAAAAAAATTGGATTACATAATATCGTAACTGCCTGTGTCGCGATCTATAACCACCCGTTTCCAAATAATTGAGCCTTGTGAGAAGAAATCTGGCAAACAAACTCCCGGCCACTCTTTTAAATTACCAGATAATTTTAACAATATTTTGTAATTTTTTTTACATATTTTTTTTAATATGCTTTATTATGCTATTAAAATTAAAAAGTAAATAAACGAAAATTGGGCCATGAAATTAGACAAACTGAAAATTAATTAATGGCGCTAACGGGAGACAAATTTTCTCAATACTCACTAATTTAATTACTATTCTTAAACATAGTTTATTTTAGCATTCAATAAAGTTATTTCAAGAGCCTTAGAACTCAATGAATACGTCTAAGTAAAGGAATACTTTTCTAAAATTACAAATTTGGAAAGCTTTTGAAGTTAAATTTATTCAATAGGTTTATATTGTTACCTAAAAATAGAATTTTCTTCCCTTTTAGCATTTTCTTTTAATCAAGTATTTTCTTCGACATCAAAGAAGACATATAAGAGAGCTAAAAATATACGAGTACGAACCTAAAGAGCAATTTAACTGACCTTTGAACCTTTTATATTATTTTCTTGAATAACAATAAGACCCTTGAAGGTCCCGAGTACCCCCAATTTAATATAAGGGCCACCCGAATGTCAAGTACCATCACCGTCCTAGGGGCTGGGGGATACGGCATACTACAAGCGAGTGACTTCTGTGTTATTCTTAATTTATAAATTATTATTATACTAGTTAAGATATACGGTTTTACTCACGTCTATATTTCGGTTTTTATTCAAGCATATTATTATACTAACTATTATGGTATTAAAAACTGATGAAAACCCCGCGTACGGAAGCACAGATTGAATAAAACTAGCGGAACCAATGTGTTTAGTTTCTGCATAACACGCATTATTTAATTATATTTATTTATTTAAATTATATAATAAATTTATTAATATTTATTATGTGCATATCATGTACTGTTTATCGCATTATTCATAACAACTCTAATTTTATTAGTTTGTATTTTGTAAGGTATTAGTTATTTTAATAGTAGTAATAACAATCTTGCTCCTTTTATTTCTTACTTTAATTATAAGTATGTTGTAAATCTTTTATATCTATGTATGAATTGAAAATAATTTTATTTCTTTCTGTTTCTTTATATTATACCATATCATATCATATCATATATCATATCATATCATATCATATCATATCATATCATATCATATCATATCATATCATATCATATCATATCATATCATATCATTTCATATCGTATCATATATTATATTATGTTTATTTTTACAACTGTTACAAGGCATAATGGCTCTGTCACTAGACAGGCGAAAGGTGACAATGAACGAACATAATTTAAATTACTAAATAAACTACCATATTTTAAAAACAATTCAGCGAAATCACTTCCTTATACAATATTTAACAAAACTCATTAACAACAGAAAATAAAATGTGCGATTCATTCAACTGGGAGGTAACTGTGGGATGTCAAGAGGAAAAAGACAGGAAGCAAGGGTTTGTGGGCAACACCCCATTAGTGGGGTAATGATAGCAGAAAACTCCTTTGAATAGGGTAAATGAGATGTCAGTGACACGACCAGGAAATATGGCGATCATATTGAAGATGTGCTTATTGAATATATATCAGCTAGCACTTCTAGTTAGGATATTTTATTAGCTTCACTTGTAATTAACTTTGTAACCAAATCTTGAAAGTCAATTTTAACCTAGTACTAATTGTCGTATAGAAATGAAATTTTGTATGTATATGTAGCTTCGATGACAATAGTATAATTTTGCGTCTGAGGTGGATAGTTTAACTCTTCAGTTGATACTAGTAAACCTCTCGAATTTGGGCTCATATGATTCGTTTTGACTTGTTCAACAGATTAGGCGGACAAAGGCAGGATGATGGAGCCAGGAGGTGGATAATGTATCTCTGTAACATTTGATTTTAGTTCGCTATTAATGCGTGTTTGTTGTGTTAGTTTTTACAAACTATATAATTGTTATAAGTCTATGGAAGGAAGGAAACAGACAAACTTGTCTCATGACTAATGGTGGAATACTAAGTCGCTAAATTGCTTACAAAATAAATCTGTATTTATTGTTAGTATACCCGAGTCTCGTAAGCACTTTTTTCGATTCCCGTAGTATCATATTATTTTGTCACAAAAACATATAAAAAAATATTTAAACTTGGTACCTATTATTGCATTGCAAAGTGATTTGGTGGCTCATTTAGAAGAGGAAGATAACTTTTATAGTTAATGTACGTGTGAGTTTTCATTACTTCTATTATTTAATATTTTCCCAACGTTTTAAATCAGTACTTCCGATTCTATCCACAATATTGCGCTTGACACTTACACGACAGGTTGCTTTACTCCTTGATAAAAGACCCCTGTCGGCGACTCCAAAATACACATGTGAGTGCAGCCTCTTTAAAACTACCATTAAAGTGTTTTAAAGTAGTAAGATATGAATAATTTAAAGTTGTATAATTTGTATATAACTGCATAGATAAAATTGAGCTCTATTCACATTTATACATTAAGTCTAAATTCATATAAAAATATTCGAAATATGTTCCCGTGTCCATTTTTTTGAATATTATTGGAACTAGGTTCTGGTAAGGAAAAAAAACTTTTTTCTCTGTCTCTCTCTCTCTCTCTCTTTCTATTATATACGAGTTTGTGTGCGGTCAACAATTGCACACAATTTTTTTTTAAGTAATTAGTTTGTTTCCATGTTATTGATTTTCATTGTAAATAACATGGGACCATCGATCACAATCGTCTATTTGAAAACTTTTGGTTAAACTTGTGTGTTAAATAAATAAATTTAACAAGCAATTATGACTATGAGTTGCGTGAAATAAATGATTGTTCTTTTGCAGATGCTTTCAATAAAAAATCGAGTATCATATAGATTCAATAATCTCATAGAACTAGAGATTCCATAATTACAACATTTATTTTTAATCAAGAACTGACGGGTGACTATTGTTAAATAAGTTATTTTATATTTAGTTTACTTTGGGTTATTTAAAATAACCCAAAGTAATTTTTGTTATCAACCGGTGAAAAGGTGCAGGTTTTTTTTCCTATGGTATTTTTTATAGTATCTGAATATACCACAGACCTTGGTTACCTTAAGAGAAGACGCAAAATTGATCTATGGCTGGTCACACTGAGTTACTGAGCATACAAAATAGTTAAAGACGCACTTATTTGCATCAGTTCCGGCGGAGGTCTTTTAGAAGTTTATTATAATTATTCTGAAATTAAATATAGCATGTTTATATCCCTAAATAAACTTACAAATATTAAACTTATGTATAACACTACCTTTTTTCCCTCGACTTCGTTCACGTGGAAGTCATAGTGCAATCTATCCAAATTAATTAATGTTTCGTTCTGTTAGAACCTTCTACAAAGTATTAGACAACGTAAAAAAAAAGATGAATGAAGTAGGTTAAGTCGTACAAAAGTAGGGATTCATTTTTATACATGTAGATATGTATTTAATCTGTAGTGTATACGTGTAAATATAAAAGTGAAATACCACGCTCTGATCATTCACGAAATCTGACAGGTATAAATGCTACAAACTTAAAATTTGGCAGGTAGGTATTCGCTAAGGGATTTTTGAAAATTCAACTCGTGAAGGTATAAAAATGGGTTGTAATTTTGAAGGATCAAATTCTGAATTACACCTACATTTCTAAAAAAAACGGCCAAGTGCGAGTCGGACTCGCGCATTAAGGGTTCCGCACCATCATACAAGATTTAATACTATAAGCCAAAAAAAAATACTATTTGTTGTTATAGCGGCAACAGATATACACATTCTATGAAAATGTCAACTGTCTACCTACTACGGATCATGAGATACAGCCTGGTGACAGACGGACAGACAGACGGACTGACAGCGGAGTCTTAGTAATAGGGTCCCGTTTTACCCTTTGGTTACGGAACCCAAAAACGAATAGGAGATGATGTTTATCCAGATGTAATATATATTTATTATTTCAGCTAGTATTTATTATAGTACAATGATATGGTTTTCGGCACCTTGTATAACACAATAAATAAATAAACCATTCTATTGATATACTGGCTCGGGGCTATAAAATGCAGCAAAACTATGAAACTCCCAGATATAAATTGTGCAACGTCGGTTTTGAAGCCAAGACCTTATTAGACTTAATGTACCGCAGAAACATTTATTACTACAATTTTATGATTTTCATAAATTTCAAGAACGTTCTTTCATTTTATTAAAATTTTGCATTTTTGTATATTAAAGTCACACCCTCGATTTCATCGTTATATTTCTACTAAGTTTCTGATCAAATTTGTGTCTCCCGGCTGGAGGGATGGAGAAGTAGCTAAAAAAACTAGTTATTTATAAATAGTAAAGTTAAACTGTAATGACATTGAATAATACTGTATTTAAAAATACGAGAGATCGCCTGGTTTTTTTCATTGACCAGTATAACTTAACAGGTCAACATATATACTGAATGCGTGTTACTAGGTGTGGTATCGTTTTCATGAAAAAAAAAAAATTGCAGGTATATTCTTTAAAAATTGTAGCATTGAGTACTTTTGTTATATATTAACTGCATGTATTCTAAATTTCATGTTAATACGTTCACAAAATTTACTTAAAAAGGGGTACAAATAATTATTTTCCCGTATTATTATACAGATTTGTTAAAACATGCAATTTGCAACGCCTAACACTGACACGACAAGTCGCTGCTTTCGTTGAAAAAGGATCTTTGTTGGGCTCGTAACTAGTCGGAATTCCCCATAACACTACAGTAAGTACAAACATAAATATTTAATAACTACGACTATTATTTAGGGAATTTATTGTTGTAATGATAAAGTAACTTTAAAATGTAGAAAATATCTATTCTCCAGATAAAATATCTGATCCCAAAAGACATTGATCGCACTTGGCAAGCCTCGGGAAAGATGATAGATAGAAGGCCAACGTAGAATAACAACTTATGAATATCAATATATAAATTTAAACGCAAATTTTTGAATAAAATGTAGTGAAGTTAAAATAAACGAAAGACAAATCATTTAGAATTGTGTTTTAACTATGTTCAAAACACTTAAAAAATATATATATAAGTATACAGAATAAAAATTATAATACATGATGAGTAAGGTTTTATATCTGGTAAAAACTTACAAGAATAAAGTTGTTTATAATTTATTAATCCCAAAAAAGTTAAATAAGCTTCAATTTGAGTCTACGGCTAACATCAATGTTGTTTTCATTGTAGAAACATTTAACATCAGAACTTCAGAATTCATTTATGAGAGACGAAGTTTAACTTAGATTAAAACCCGGCTAAAATCAAATTGTACAATATTGTCTGTACTTAAGACTTAAATATCGAAGCTGATGCTATCTTCCTATTCTAGACTAGCAGGAGACGACTAGACGTATTGAGTCATTCAATTAATAAATTGCGGTTTCCAAGTCAATCAAGTTCTAAAACTGTTTCTACCAAGAGCTGGTACATAGAATTCTCCATAGCTGTTAAATAAATAACATATAATTGCTAACCTAATACGTATTACGGAACATAACCTCTTTATAAACTACAATATCACCCATGTGACTTTCACGTGCCACCTACTATGTAATATAATACATATTATAGTGACATAACTATCAACAGACGGCCAGTCTCGTCTGAGGGTGTAGGCAGGATTCTGTAGGTCATCGAAGGCATCCGGGGCGAGGGGTACCGACGGGCTGTCGCACGCAAATGATACGCGGGCAACGCGGCCCGCATCGATCGCCCATGTGCCGGGCCGCAGCCCTCCCCCCGCGCCACCGAGACACCCTACCACACCCCCTTTAGTCCTCGCACCACCCCGCGGTCTCACCCTGCCAGACACAAACACCCTCACGCACAGACGCACACACACCACGTATCTAATGTGTTCTATCAAATGATCCGAATAGAATATTAATTTATCTATGTAGATAAAATTTATAGTAATTCCATTGCATTTTTTTTTTAATTTAAAAAATTAAGTTCTATTTGCGCACGTATGCATCTGCGGGTCCAATCTTGGAAAAAGTTATCGATTTCTTGAAAAAAATTAAATCTTATAGTGACACAATCAAGAATAATATTAATCAATAATTACGTACCTGTTAAAGTAAGAAGTTGCAAAAAATATGAAATACAAAATTGTACAACAGAACCAAAATGAAATATGATAATTACAAATGGTTGTATTTATAACAACAGTAAGTTGTACAGGTTTTCCATGAGTGAAAGTGTGCGTGCCGACCCCGTGGGGCGGGTTAATTGAGCACGAAGCCACGTGGGAGCAATTATTTACCTCCAGGTAACCACGTGCCATCGGTCACATAAATTAAAAACTAATGTTACCTAACTACAAATTGCACAAACATGACACTTCAAAAACTACATACATTAAAATATACATAACCACTAGCGAAGCAATGCGGAGGAGCTAACTAAAAATGAAGAAATAAGATGGTGAATTTACAGACATTCGGATTTAATGTTACTGTTCGGAGCGATGTGCTCGAATTTAGACTTTAACTTATACTGATAAGGCGCATTCTACAATGCTAAAGGCTCCACCACATAAATATACGCGAAAACACTCAGTGAAAAAGACTAGTATTCGGTAGCTGGCTGCTTGCTAGGGTTATATAAAAATGTAAAATAAAATAGTGAACTCAAATGATTTATTAGTTATGGTCAGAAATTACAATGTACTAATATACTGAAAAACTCTATACTCACAGAGTGACAATCTCAAATGCTTTACAAAATCGCATGCGTCCAATACCAATGACATCAAAATTTGACGAGATGATACAATTTCTGGACAATTTCTAAATATACGCCTATCAACTAAAGAAGCACTACACTATACAAGTATAACTACTGAAGCATTGATTGAATGTAAATAAACGAAAAAATGCAGCATTTGAGCGTTCCGGCGACGTCACCCCAAATCTAGGGCACGTGATCCGCAGACACACGCCGCCTCAAGATCTGAACTCACATTAGCCACAAACCGGTACAGTCCCAGACAGTCTTATTCTGGTTGATTAATTAATTTAAACTAAAAAAAAAATTAACACAGTCAACAGTAACTGGCCAGTCGTATCGTGATGAACGGGCTTCGCGTTAGCTTCCGCGGAGTACTCATTTGGTTGTTTCTAAATCGCCATTGAACGTGTGTCGCGCGTGGCGGTTTCGGCTCGACTACTGGGCGGCGCACGGCTCCCCCGCGCCCCCGCAGCCGGTGCCCCTCCCCGCCACCCCAGTTGCATCCTTCAAACGCTCCCTGATAATCGGGAGAAAATACTACACACAGCTGCAATTGGAATGCCGCATAGTAGTCTTTTTTGGCTATGACTCAGGCAGTAATCGCATCAGCCCTCATTTGCCGACTCCTCGACTCCGTCGCTCTGGCAGTCGTCGAATGCAATTTTGTAGAAGATAACTCCTCTCAAAGGGACTTAATCAGACCACTTATGATTTTTGGGCTTTAATTTGACAGACTTAAGATGCCTCATATTTTGGAAGATTCCATCACAAACCAGGTTTTCCTTGTAAATAAGGAATAGTTAAGTTAAACATCAAAAAAATTATCTAATGGTCCTATGGCAATAACATCTCTGATATCATAAATCTGACTGTGTGATATGCTCGACGAGTTTTCTGAACAATATATAATTTTCTCTAATGTTTTTATACCACTAAGATACCATTACCATTGCACTGCCATAGCCTATTAATACTCACAAAATCTAACGCATGATCCAAACACCAATCAGATTGCATCATTTGAATTCAGTTTTCTCTTGTCATCTCTGCCGTTTGTGAAAGTACTTCTTAAACTTTACTCATAGTACATTAATTTATTTGATTTCAAAAGTTATCTGGTGGTGTAAGATTTAATACATGCTCAATCGGCAGTGATTTATATTGGGTAGTACATTGTATTATATGAACAAATAAATCTCTTGATAGTCACGTTCCGCTATATAGACTCATTTACATCATGAGATTGTTGGAATAAGATACCAAATTATGAGATGGTTTCTAATGAAGTACAAATGTTTTCCCTCTACCCGGAAAATTGAGTCGAAATCATAAATCATGTACTTATGAAACATAAAAAGAATATCAACCATCGTACTGATAGGCTGAAGCGTAGACCGTCTACGAGCGAGCTACGACGTCGTAGCACATTCGTAGCTAATAGCTACGAGTTCCAAGTGGACTTAATAATCTCTAAAGGGGTGATATATAAGTCTTTTAAAGACATAAATAAAACTAACTGCGTGAGCGTATTATCGTAGAATTCTCCAGTTGATGGTCCGGTCATAATGTATGTAAATTTCATGAATCTTAAGCAGGAAATGAATTGGTTTTATTTAGTTGCTGTTTTATTAGCCTCTTGGGTGTCTAACGTGTCTTCTGAGAACTCTAAACTCTAATTATTATATACTATAAAATCGTAGTTACGATTACTAAAAATATTCATTACTAGCAGTTCCCGCGCGGCTTCAGTCTCGTGTACATATTTATATATATTGTGCGGAACCCTAATTCCAAATTAAAAGTACCGTTAGTTCTAAGGGCATCTGCAAATCAAGTCACAAGTGTTTAAGGTGGGAGTAGGGGAATGGTGGAAGAGGTGAAGGTGAAGAGGGGGGAAGGGTTAGAGCCCGCGGTAACCTTACTTACACGGCGAAAAGCATTACAAGCATTGCTTCACTGCCGGTTTTCTGTGAGGCCGTGGTATCACTCCGGTCCGGCTCGACCGGCCCATACGTGCCGAAGCATGGCTCTCCCACGATAAATTTACTGGAATTATTGTTTTAACACCTTTATAACATACTAGCAGCGCCCCGCGGTTTTACCCGCGTAAGTCCCGATCCCGTGGAAATATCGGGATAAAAGTAGCCTATGCGTTAATCCAGGTGGATAGCTATCTACATACCAAGTTTCATCGCAATCAGTTCAGTAGTTTTCGCGTGAAAGAATAACAAACATCCATCCATCCATCCATCCATCCAAACTTTCACATTTATAATATTAGTGGGATCGAGTGCAATAAATTGATTTGACAAGTGGTAGACTCCCAGCTGATGCAAACACCCTTAGCGTAAACTATGAATATACTGTTGCGCACAGGCCTACCCAGTTTTTAGCTCAGGAGGGGCAAAATTTGTTTTTGTCGGTCCAGGGTGTAATGAAATCACAAATTACCTTAGTACTACGTAACCTTGCTAAAGCCAGGGGGGGGCAGCTTAACCCCCCCCCCCCCCCCTGCCCATACTGTTGTGTATTCTAGTGTCCATGCCTTTGTTTCAGTTTAAAAAAATAATGAAGTGTGTAAAAAAGGATTTATAAGTTTATACAAAACTTTATGATGATCGGTTGAGTAGTTAAGGCGTGAAAGCGTAACAAACAAACTCACTTTCGCATTAATAATACTATCTGTTGCCCTCGACTTTCACTGAAATCTATCCCACGTACAGTTTTCCTTCGTAAGAAGTAGCCTATAATAATAATAATAATAATAATATGGAATACCGGTTTGTGAACTACAGTAATAGACCCCATTTATCCCGTTTGCCCATTCATAGACGAAATATAGCGCTGGTGTGTGCCTTGGATTCGTTATTGCCTGACTATTTAGACAATAGCGAAGATCTTAGTGATACACACTCTATTCTCTACTGCGCGGCTGTCGCAGTATGTCGAGTAGCTGAAGTACATTTCTCTGTAAATACCGCTACTACTCGACCCAAGCCTGCTGTGCCAGCCTGGCAGTGCAGAATCGAGCGTCGTATTGCTGAGGCCAGGACACTCATCGGTAAGCTAATCTGCTTTAGATCGGGTAATACGCGGCCGAGAGTGATGCGCTTTGTGAAACAGACATTCTTGGGGACTGACATTAGTCCTCAACAATATATGTCATGTGTCACAGAGCGCATAGACTTTCTAAAGCAGAAAGTTTATGCATGGGCAAATAGGATTCGAAGATACAAAAAGCGAACAGATCGGTATAATCAGAATCGTATGTTCCAAAGAAATGAGAGGTGGGTTTACAGAAAATGGGAACAATCGGATCCCTGTGTGAGTGACGGGCATTTCCCAGATGATGATGTTACAAATGCATTTTGGCGTAACATCTGGTCGGTGCCTGTCACTCATTCAGAAGGTGATTGGATACGAGATGTCGGGCGCTCATGCGAGTCTATACAAGTAATGGAACCAATTTCCATAGCCACAAGTGACGTAAGTTGTGCAGTCCAGTCATTATCAAACTGGAAATCGGCTGGACCAGACGGACTGCATAACTTTTGGCTTAAATGGTTCCGAAGCTCGCATGCTCGTTTGGCATCTCAGTTCCAAGCAGCACTGGACTCCGGCTCGTTACCCCAATTTTTGACAACTGGCGTAACCCACTTACTCTATAAGTCTGGTAGTGCCATGGATCCCAAAAATTATAGACCAATTACATGCCTACCAACTATGTATAAGCTTCTAACATCTATTCTGAGACTCAAAATTACTACACATTTAAATAAAAAATCGATCATATCTATTTCTCAGAATGGATGTAGAAGCGGGACCCGTGGCACTAAAGAGCTCCTTATCATAGATATGGCCATTAGCCAACAGGTACGTCGTCACCGTAAGAATCTGGCGACATGTTGGATAGACTATAAGAAGGCCTTTGATTCAGTTCCACATACATGGCTTTTGAGAGTGCTAGAGTTGTACAAAATTGATACAACTCTTTGCACTTTTTTGAAGTCATGTATGGGGCAGTGGAGAACGGCACTTCGCTATCCAGGATGCCGGCAGATTGCGGCAAACGATGTACCAATAAAGATCGAGCGGGGTATATTTCAAGGTGATAGTTTGAGTCCCTTGTGGTTCTGCCTAGCTTTGAATCCTCTGAGTACGCTGTTAGAGGGTTCAGGACTAGGCTATAGGTTGCAGAAAGACGATCGAGTTATATCTCACCTTCTATATATGGACGATTTGAAACTTATTGCCCCCACTAATTTGCAATTGACAGCGTTACTGAAGGTGACTGAAAACTTTAGTAACTCTATCAAGATGGAATTTGGTGTGGACAAGTGTGCAGTCATGCATGTAAAGAAAGGCGTGATAGTAGAATCTGAAGGAGTCGAACTTTCAGATTCAACAAAACTCAGATCTCTGTCTGCCACTGAAAGCTACAAGTATCTAGGTATATCACAGTCATTAGGAATACCTGAATCTCATATGAAACAAGCGCTGCAGGAGCGCTTTTTTGGCCGCCTGAAAAAAGTACTTAAAAGTCTTTTATCAGGGGGTAACAAAATGCGTGCCTGCAACGGTTGGGTCATGCCGGTTCTGATGTATTCCTTTGGTATACTTAGATGGACTCAGACCGAATTAGATGCCCTTGATAGGAGAGTCCGTACACTGCTGACTGCATTCCGAATGCACCACCCACGTTCATCGGTAATGAGGTTGTATATCCCGCGAAAGTTTGGGGGTCGTGGACTCTTAAACATTAAGACCCTACACAATCGCGAGATATACAACCTTAGAGAATATTTTCTTCATACTGATGTGGGAGTGCATCGTAATGTGGTCACAGTGGACAACGGACTCACTCCGCTCGCTCTGGCTAAAGAGAACTGGCGCAAGCCTGTAGTACTTAGTACTAATGATCGCAGGGAGGTATGGAAGGGCAAAGAACTTCATGGTCGTTTTTATCGGGCCCTCAATGGGCCTGATATAGACTTTAAAGCCTCCACATCTTGGCTACGGTTCGGTGATCTTTTCGGAGAAACCGAAGGTTTTGTCTTTGCAATTATGGACGAAGTTGTTATGACGAATAACTATCGGAAATATATTCTGAAAGATGGTACGGTGGACATCTGTCGGGCATGCCACTGTCCCGGTGAATCTATCAGGCATATTATTTCTGGATGTTCTCGTCTTGCCAACGGGGAATATTTGCATAGACACAATCAAGTGGCCAGGATTGTACATCAACAACTTGCCCTTAAATACAATCTTGTGAATTCAGAGGTGCCATATTACAGGTATGTGCCCGACCCAGTTCTCGAAAATGGTCGTGCCACATTGTATTGGGATCGATCTATCATCACTGACAGAACTATTGTTGCCAATAAGCCTGATATAGTGGTGATAGACCGATTAGAGCGCCGCGCAATGATTATCGATATCGCTGTTCCTCATGACGGGAACCTCGTGAAAGTTGAAAAAGAAAAACAATTAAAATATTTGGATTTGTCTCACGAGGTTGTCGATATGTGGGATGTTGATTCGGCGATCATTGTTCCGATTGTCATATCTGCTCATGGATTAATAAGCAAGAGCCTCGATCAACACCTTAAGAGGCTCGCGTTAGACGGCTGGATCAAGGGACTGATGCAGAAAGCAGTTCTCCTCGACACGGCCCGTATGGTGAGGAGGTTCCTGTCTTTGGAGCCCTAACCACCGGTGTCTTGGTCCCTGTACCCGATGTCGGTGGTCTACTATTTTTTATATTTTTAAATATATATTTTGTTTTATACATATTTAAAAATGTAATTTATAAGTTTCAAGTTTAATAAAGAGAAATAATAATAATAGCAACACTAAGAAGCAGTCTTGGTTCACCAACAGTATATGTAATATTTATATTTTTAATCATAATTTAACAATAAAACAGCACATTTTATAAATGTATACACAAAAATGATTACTAGATACAAATTTAAAATGAAAACACGGCAGAAATCATATAATTGACCATAAAAAGGTATATATACTAAGACATGACATTTAATGTCATGTCATGTCAAAATAATTTATAAATTAATTAAATAACCGAAGACCAAGACAATGCTAACAAGAGCCAGAAGTAAAGCACTTATACCATCCCCGGACTCATCGCTCAGCTCCGCCTCGCAGCCCCCGGAATCCACAGTAAGAGGTCCGGCCATTGCAGAGGCGTCGAGCTCGACTTCGAGCGACGAGTTTTTCTCCCCGCCGACGTCGCCAACACCTGTACGTCGACCGGGGGGAGGCCGGCCACCGTCCTGCTTGGGACCCCGAGGCCCATCGGCTTCGAGTAGGGCCCCCGCTACCGGTGGTAATGTGCGTCGCATGAAATGGACGAGTTCAATGAATGAGAACGTCATGCGAGCATATTTTGTGGCTACAGAGGGAGGAACTAACCTCACTGCGTATCGTGATCGTATGATGCCTCTGTTTCAGGAACTTGAGCCAGCTGTTAACGTTTCGGTGCAAAGACTATCGGATCAAGTGCGGGCCATTCAGCGATGTAATTTGCTGGATAACTCCGTACTTGAAAGGCTACGCTCAGACTTGCAGGTTAGCCTTACTACTTCTCCTCCTTCACAAGTTGTGACAAATGCAGACTCTACGTTGTTGCAACCTAATCCAGCTGAAGGAGGGGAGGTAAATGATGCTTCATCTGTAAGTACTCAGTACTCTGATATAATAAGGAATACTTTGGAAGGCGCTATTCTGGAATATCGGTCCATGAGTTTTGAAAGTAGACCACGTTTACCGCGTTTGCCAATGCATAAACGAAACAAAGCGCTAGTATGTACCCTTGATTCGATGTTACCTGTTTATTTTGAAAAAAGCATAGATATCAGCGATACACACTCAATTTTGTATTGTGCGGCTGTTGCAGCATGCCGAGTAGCTGGTGTTAAATTCCCAGGAAATGACACCACTACTCGGTCCAAACCTGTTGTTCCGGCGTGGCAATGCAGGATTGAGCGTCGTATCGCTGAGTCGAGGGTACTCATTGGCAAGCTTATCTGTTTCAGATCGGGTAACACACGCCCGAGAGTAATGCGTTTTGTGAATCGGGCTTTTTCGGGAACTGGTATCAGTTCCTGTGATTATACAGCGCGAGTCACAGAGCGCATTGACTTTCTGAAACAGAAGGTTTATGCATGGGCAAATCGCATACGAAGGTACAAAAAAAGGGTGGACCGATATACTCAGAATCGCACATTCCAAAGGGATGAGAGGTGGGTTTATAGAAGGTGGGAGCAGCCTGATTTAGTGAGTGACATTCATTTACCAGATGCTGAAATCACGAATTCATTTTGGCGTAACATCTGGTCGATGCCTGTCGCTCACACTGAGGGTGAATGGATGCGAGATGTCGAACGATCATGTGAGTCAATTAATAGAATGGAGCCAGTATTGATTTCAAACATCGATATAGCTTATGCAGTTCGTTCGTTGCCGAATTGGAAATCAGCAGGACCGGACGGACTGCATAACTTTTGGTTAAAGTGGCTCCGTAGCTCACATGTTTGTTTGGCATCTCAATTTCAATCATGCTTGGAATCGGGTTCGCTTCCAATTTTTATGACCACAGGCGTGACTCACCTGCTCTATAAATCTGGTTGTGCCACGGATCCCAAAAACTACAGACCCATCACCTGTCTACCAACAGTATATAAATTACTGACGTCCATTCTGAGAGTGAAGATAGCATCTCATGTTACCAACAACTCTGTTATGTCTTACTCTCAGAATGGATGTAGAAGTGGGGCACGTGGCACTAAAGAGCTCCTTATTATTGACACGACCATTAACCAACAAGTTCGCCGTAACCGAAAAGATCTGGCGACATGTTGGATAGACTATAAGAAAGCCTATGACTCTGTGCCGCATACGTGGCTCCTGAAGGTGATGGAGTTGTATAAGATTGATACAACTCTATGCACTTTCTTGGAGGCATGTATGCAGCAATGGAGAACAGTTCTTTGCTATCCAGGATGTCGACAATCTCAGGGTGACGGCGAGTATATAAAGATCAAGCGGGGTATATTTCAGGGTGACAGTTTGAGTCCCTTGTGGTTCTGCCTGGCTTTGAATCCTCTCAGCACTATGTTGGAGGGTTCAGGACTAGGCTATCGTTTGCGGAGAGGAGGTCAGGTTATATCCCACCTCCTTTTCATGGATGATTTGAAACTCTTTGCCTGCAGCAATTTCCAACTGATAAAATTACTAGAGGTAACTGAAAACTTTAGTAAATGTATCAGGATGGAATTTGGTGTGGATAAATGTGCAGTCATGCATGTAAAAAGAGGCAAGATTGTGGAATCTGAAGGCATGGAACTCTCAGATTCTACACACCTTAGACGTCTTTCCGCAAACGAAACTTACAAGTATCTAGGAATGTCACAGGCGTTAGGTTTAAAGGAATTGACTATGAAGCAATCGTTACAGGAACGCTTCTTTGGCCGCCTGAAAAAAGTATTAAAAAGTCTTTTGTCAGGCGGTAATAAGGTGCGGGCCTATAATGATTGGGTCATACCAGTCCTAACCTACTCCTTTGGCATACTTAGATGGACTCAGACGGAACTTGATGCCCTGGATAGAAGAGTCCGTACATTGCTAACCGCGTACCGAATGCACCATCCACGTTCATCGGTAATGAGATTGTATATCCCGCGGAAATGTGGGGGTCGTGGTTTTTTAAATGCCAAGACACTACATAACCGCGAGGTATGCAATCTCAGAGATTACTTCCTCTCTGTTAACGTGGAGGTGCATCGGGATGTTGTGGCAGTTGACAACGGACTCACCCCGCTTGCTTTAGGTAGAGAGAACTGGCGCAAACCTGCAGTACTCAATATTACAGATCGCAGGGAAGTATGGAAGAGCAAAGAGCTGCATGGACGTTTTTATCGGGCCTTAAATGGGCCCGAAGTAGATCTATTATCATCTGTGTCCTGGCTACGTTTCGGTGACCTCTTTGGAGAAACTGAAGGTTTTATCTGTGCAATTACTGATGAAGTTGTTATGACGAACAACTATCGGAAACATATCCTGAAGGATGGCACGATTGACATTTGTCGGGCATGTCATCGTCCCGGAGAAAGCCTCAGGCATATAATTTCCGGTTGTTCTCGTCTTGCCAACGGCGAGTACTTGCACAGACATAACCAAGTGGCCAGGATAGTCCATCAGCAACTTGCTCTTAAATATAACCTTGTGACTATGGAATTACCGTACTACAGATATGTGCCCGACCCAGTTCTTGAAAATGGTCGTGTAATATTGTACTGGGATCGGTCTATTATCACTGACAGGACTATTGTTGCCAATAAACCTGATATAGTGGTAATAGACCGATTAGAGCGCCGAGCAATGATTGTAGATATCACCATTCCCCATGACGACAATCTCTTAAGGGCTGAAAAAGAAAAACAAATGAAGTATTTGGATTTGGCCCATGAGGTGGTCGACATGTGGGATGTGGATTCGGCAATCATTGTGCCGATAGTCATATCAGCCCATGGGTTGATTGCAAAGAGCCTCGATCAACACCTTCAGAGGCTCACGTTAGGCAGCTGGATTAAGGGCCTAATGCAGAAGGCAGTCATTCTTGACACGGCACGTATTGTGAGGAGGTTTCTATCTCTGGAACCCTAACCACCGATAGCTTGGTCCCTGTACTCGATACCGGTGGGACACTATTTTTTATATTTTTAAATATATTTTTTGTTTTTTTATAATAATGTATTTAAAAATGTAATTTATATGTTTTATATATGTTAATAAAGAGAATAATAATAATATTGTTTATTTCTCTCAATAAGGTTAGGTACATTGGTTATGGCTATGTGCTATTCTAGACTATAATCTATATCTCTGTCAAATTTCATCCAGATCCATTCAGCCGTTTTTGCGTTAAAGAGTAAGAAACAAACATCCATCCATCAATCATCACAAACTTTCGCCTTTATAATATTAGTAAGACAATTAATACCATCAAGCTTCACTTCACCTCATTTCACTTCTCTTGACTTTGTTTAACTTCACTTCCTTTCGCATTGCTTCGCTTCACTCCATTCACTCCACTTCACTTCTATTTTATTTTATTAGTACACTACGACCGCTGAACGCTTACTAATTGTATTAGAAAAACTATACTTTCTAAACACATGTCTCTAAGATTACTAAGTAAGAAAAGAAAATAGATTAGAGCTACCTGCAAATAGAACTTAAACTCTCTCAAAACCATAATAGATGTCAAATGTCAGTAAACATACTTTCGCATACTTTTTACAGTGAATTATGACAAATGCAATAAAATATGGTAATATAAACTTATGAATAGAAAATGAGCGAGTCAAGATTTACTCGTGCAGTCAGACTCCATTTTATAGAAGAGTACAATTCTTTACAAAAGTCATATCTTTTATCCTGATTTTTTTTTTAATTTAGGTTTTTCACGAATTTAGCAGACGCGTTTAAAATCTAGATGGTAAAAATAAATATATTTGTATGATTTAAGAATACTAAAACACTAATAAGTTTTTGATAAAGCAAAGTATTTACTTGGAATTAAGCAAATCGCTGGTAAATGACAAAGTCATTGAAATAAAAGAAAAAATACGAAGAAATTAACTTTTAAACTTTCGCTTTCCATGATATGATGATGTACGGGTATTAACGCGATCACGAAAAGGTATTGCATACCTCTGAATTGCCTGACGTTTCGACCAGATTGCACTGGCCGTGGTCACAGGCTGACTCTCGATTCAAAGGTAATACCTATTACGTGATCGAACGAATTCACGTACATAAACATAATTATAATACGAATTTTCAACAGAAACCACAAAAGTTTAGAGTTTATGTTAATTGACCGAGTGTACTATTGGTGTGTGTAAGTATTGTATATTAAGGCTGGCTGACTGGCCTGTTGCTCTAGTGGCTAGTGACCCTGACTGCTAAGCCAGAGGTCGTGGGTTCGATTCCCACCCAGGCAAATAATTGTGTGATGAGCACGATAATTTGTTCTGAGTCTGGGTGTAATTTATCTATAATATGTATGTATTTAGAAATATATAAGTATGTTTATCAGCAGTCTGGTTACCAAAGTACAGGCTCTGCCTAGTTTGGGATCAGACGGCCGTGTGTGAGATGTGTGGAGTTATTATTATTTTATTATTATTAGGAGACCAACACCTTTTTGATTCAGTAATCACTACATATTATAAAACAAAGTTCCCTGCTGCGCCTGTCTGTCTGTTCGCGATAAACTGAAAAACAACTGAACGGATTTTCATGGTGTTTTCACTAATAGACAGAGTAATTCATGAGGAAGGTTTAGGTGTATAATTTGTTAAGATTTTGTGTAAATTTATTGAAATATGTTGATGATTGTTGAAGTTGTCTCTGCTACCCGTGCGAAGCCTGCTAGCAGCAAGCTGCTAAAGTGCGGGCGGGTTGCTAGTAAAACATAATTGTAACTATCAACATAGTTTCCTTTTTGACACTCCGAACGCACTTCTTACAGGTAGTAGTACATCAAGAACAAATATCTGAAATAGTATTAGTTGTTTAGTTAACAGATTTTATTAAATACATAAGTAAAAATTCAATCAATCAATCAATCAGCCCATCATAGTCCACTGCTGGTCATAGGCTTCTCCCAAAGTACAAATTACTGTATGTGAATTAAAGAGATTAGCGAGACTTGCTGTAATAATTATTTAAGAAGGTAAATTATAGTACAAGAGAAAAGGATGACGAAAGAAAATATTTATAAAGGATGTACAGTTTCACCCGCGTAACTCCCGATCCCGTGGGATTTTCGGGATAAAAGGTAGCCTATGTGTTAATCCAGGTCTCCAGCTATCTACACACCAAATTTCATCGCAATCGATTCAGTAGTTTTTGCGTGAAAGAGTAACAAAGATCCAAACATCCATACATCCTCACAAACTTTCACGTTTATAATTTTAGTAGGATAAGTTTCAGGGATGTCCGACTAATTTCGGACACGACGGGGACCATTGTCACACTTGTGACGCCTAACATAGTCGCGGCAGGACGCTTCACTTCTTGAAACAGGGCTTCCGTTGGGTCCGAACTTAGTAGAACGATACAAATATAACTCGAACATCCCTTCAACGATTAGAAAAGTGCTAATGATCTTCGGACGGGTGAACAGATTTTCTTGAATTATAGCTAAAACCACTCTCGATCAAGTCACCTTTCTAACAAAAAAAACTAAATCGAAATTGGTCCATCGGCTACGAGGCCACCCACAGACAGATACACAGATATATATGTTAAACATATAAAATTCCTCCTTTTTTGGGTTGGGGGTTAAAATCTCAATGGACAAAACTCTATTGATTGCACAATACTTCAATAAATATACTTGTATGTTGGTAAATTTTTTATTTTTTGAAAATGACAACTCCCGCATTAGAAATGACTTGTGTGTCGCGGGGGACTTTACAAACATACCAACAACGGACACAAAGAACACCCAGACTCAGGTGGGAATCGAACCCACGACTAGACCAATAGGCCAGTCGATGGAATACATTAAAGTTATTATAATGAGAGTGTTGGCTCTTTACTACAAGTTGGCATACGATTGATTCGGTTTACAAAGTTTGCATTATGTACATAGGTAGTGCATTAATACTCTATATATCGAAATGTCGAAATTATATACATAAATCACTCATCATTTTAGATTGTTTAAACTGTTATAAAACTTTTTTGTTCGACTGTATTACATATTTAAATACTATAAAAAGCTAACACGTTTGTTTGCAAACGCTGACTCATCTACCTATCCAGAAGCATCAGTTTATGTCTCCCACCAGCGTACACATAAAAAAATATTTTCTTTTAATAAATAGCAATACTCACTACACCCTAAAGATAAGATAAGATTATATTTATTGCATAACCGTGTACATAGTTGTTATTGTATGAAAACCATTACAGTTTTTAGGCCCAACAGTCTACCCATATCGGATATGCAATAATTGATGATTATTGATAATTTTTTGAAACTAATTAATCTAATTATACAAAACAAATTATTTTTTACGGAAAGAGAAAGATAATCTTATCTTACTTATATTATGTGTACGTGTGTTAATTGGGATAAATTCAATTCAATTCGAATTATATCAAATCGAACCATATAAAATAAATTATCCCTATTATATATACAATATTATAATATGCATAATATTAATATTATAAATGCGAAAGTAACTCTGTGTCTGTCTGTCTGTCACCCTTTCACACCAGAACTACTGAACCGATTTAAATGAAATTTGGTACACAGATAGTCTAGAGCCTGAGAAGGGACATAGGTTACTTTTTAATGCGAAAAAAATGGATGTAAGGGGTTGAAAGGTGGGGATGAAAAGTTGTATGGAAGTATCGTCATATTTAGAGCTAGAAGCTTGAAACTTATTTTTTAGGCTGTTGATTCGATATAAATACACTATTCCACGCGGACGAAGTCGTGGGCACAGCTTATTTAAAATACATCAAACTGGATCAAATTAAATCGCTACATATTATAAAACAAAGTCCCTCGCCGCGTCAGTCTGGAGTCGCCGATTCATACGGAAGGTTTAAGTATATAGTTTTGTGTAAATTGGTTGAAATATGATGATGATTGTTGAAGATGTCTCTGCTACCTGTGTGAGTTGCTAGTTAAGTCTAATATTAATCACATACAAGACTAAGTGTGATTTTATATTGATTGTAACATTGTCGTTAGCTTACCCTTAGTTCTAGATACACGATAAGTTGGAGAAATAATTCCATCTAGCTTTAAAGATGCACTCCAAGCTTTTTAGACTTCAGTCAAACTTTTATATATTTAATTCAGGCGGGCTACTCCAATTTGATCAGAAATCTGATCTCTCTTGAGAGACATAAATTGTAAAATTTTGTTACATTTTTCAGATTTGTACAAATATAGTTAATATATTGTCACAAATGTATATATCCATCCATGTACATTTCCATGTCCATGTACGGATCCATGTATGTACAGGTCCAGTGAATATAAAAAAGTAGTCATTCCCCATAGTTTCACATATGTTTATGGTCACTGCTTAGCTCCTAAGGCTCGTAGCGTGATGTTACATAGCCTATAAGAGTGTTCAATCAAACAAATACCTCTTCATCTTTATTATATAAGTACAGAAAAAAAATAAAAAAAAATAACAAAACTTTAAATTTGAGAAAATATTACCTAAATTGGCCCCACATTGACACTAGAATAAACGTGGCCATTGAAAAGTGCATTGACCATTGACATGTGGTGAAAATTCCCATGTGACCTTGAGCCATCTCCCCTCAACGCCCTCAACCGGGTGAAGTATATTTTAACCCTAAATTAAGTGGTGAGATTTCCTTCGGCGGTACGCGCCGGCGGGTCGCGACGAATAGCACACTCACAATAAAAATCTTAACCACCAGACTTTGCCTTTCAATTTTAATCTTTAAGTAAAAAGAATAAGGTCGATTTTATAATTGTTAATAGTAATGGTTGAAGGGGTGTGTAGTGGGCTTGTTCGAAGCGTCCTCTAAGAAAATGGAGACAATACGATTATAGTACCGCAGTATATGGAAGAAAAACAGAATGTAATTTTTTTATTGAATATTTCGAATATTTTTTTTAAATTTAAGTCACGATACTTGGATAATAGCTTTAATATGAAATTATTTTAAACTTCTTCATTGAAAAAAAATCATATTGATTAATAGATGCGTCGATCAGGTAAAAAATGCTCCCGACAATATAATTATTAAGAATTTTAGTTATCTCGTAAACTCCTGACACGCCTGATGGTGAGCGCTTGCCTAAACCCCGCAGACGCTAGAAACATTATGAGTATCTTTTGCAACAGAAGTGGGAGGCTGCTTTCGTTTTTCATGTTCAAAGCAAAAGATCTGTCGGCAGTGCAGTCGCTTGTGACGCCGGGGGTCGCGCGTTCGATTCTCGATCAGTGCGTTTTTATGCATGAATATGTCTGGTGCATTAGTCTGGGTGTTTTTATAATAATAATAATATTGACATTTGTCGGGCGTGTCATCGTCCCGGAGAAACCCTCAGGCATATAATTTCTGGTTGTTCTCGTCTTGCAAACGGCGAGTACTTGCATAGACATAACCAAGTGGCCAGGATAGTCCATCAGCAACTTGCTCTTAAATATAACCTTGTGACTGCGGAATTACCGTACTACAGGTATGTGCCCGACCCAGGTCTTGAAAATGGTCGAGCAACATTGTACTGGGATCGGTCTATTATCACTGATAGGACTATTGTTGCCAATAAGCCTGATATAGTGGTCATAGACCGATTAGAGCGCCGAGCAAAAGAAAAATAAGTGAAATATTTGGATTTGGCCCACGAGGTGGTCGACATGCGGAATGTGGTTTGAGCAATCATTGTGCCGATAGTCATATCAGCCCATGGGTTGATTGCAAAGAGACTCGACCAACACCTTCAGAAGCTCACGTTAGGCACCTGGATTAAGGGTCTGATGCAGAAGGCGGTCCTTCTTGATACGGCATGTATTGTGAGGAGGTTTCTGTCTCTGGAACCCTAACCACCGGTAGCTTGGTCCCTGTACCCGATACCGGTGGGGCACTATTTTTTATATTTTTAAATGTATTTTTGATAAATCTAAATGTATTTAAAAGTGTAATTTATATGTATATTTAAGCGAATAAAGAGAATAATAATAATAATATATAAGACTGTCGGATCAAGTGCGGGCAATCCAACGATATCATCTGTTGGATAATTCCGTACTTGAGAGGCTACGCTTGGACTTGCAGAATAGCATTGTTACTTCTCCTCCTTTACAAACAGTGACACATTTGCACTCCGGACTAACCCAACCTTACTCAGCTGATGGAGGAGAAGACAATGGTGCTTCATCTGTAAGTACCCAGTACAATGATAAAATAAGGCATACTTTGGAAGGTTCTATTCGGGAATATCGGACTATGAGTTTTGAAAGTAGACCACGTTTACCGCGTTTGCCAATGCATAAACGAAACAAAGCGCTAGTGTGTGCCCTTGACTCTATGTTAACTGTTTATTTAGAAGAAAGTAAAGATCTCAGTGATACACACTCGATTCTGTATTGTGCGGCAGTTGCAGCATGTCGAGTAGCTGGTGTTAAATTCTTAGAAAATGACACCGCTACTCGGTCAAAGCTTGTTTGTTGTCCCAGCGTGGCAATGCAGGGTTGAGCGTCGTATCGCTGAGGCGAGGGCACTCATTGGCAAGCTTATCTGTTTCAGATCGGGTAACACACGCCCGAGAGTAATGCGTTTTGTGAATCGGGCTTTTTCGGGAACTGGTATCAGTTCCTCTGATTATACAGCACGAGTCACAGAATGCATTGACTTTCTGAAGCAGAAAGTTTATGCATGGGCAAACCGTATCCGGAGGTACAAAAAAAGAGTAGACCGATATACTCAGAATCGTTCATTCCAAAGGGATGAGAGGTGGGTTTATAGAAGGTGGGAGCAGCCTAATTTAGTGAGTGACACACATTTCCCAGAAGCTGAAATCACAAAAACATTTTGGCGTAACATCTGGGCAGTGCCTGTCACTCACCCAGAGGGTGATTGGATGCGAGATATCGAACGTTCATGTGAGTCGATTAATAATATGGAGCCAATATCAATTTCTAACATTGATATAGCTTGTGCAGTTCGTTCGCTGCCGAACTGGAAAGCAGTGGGACCGGACGGACTGCATAACTTTTGGTTAAAGTGGCTCCGTAGCTCACATGTATGTTTGGCATCTCAATTTCAATCATGCTTAGAATCAGGTTCGCTTCCGACTTTTATGACTGGTAGTGCCACGGATCCCAAAAACTATAGACCTATAACGTGTTTACCTACACTTTTTAAATTACTTACGTCTATTCTGAGAGTGAAGATAACATCTCACATAACTAACAACTCTATTATGGCTTACTTTCAGAATGGATGTAAAAGAGGGCCCGTGGCACTAAAGAGCTCCTTATACTTGACACGACCATTAACCAACAAGTTCGACGTAACCGAAAGGATTTGGCGACATGTTGGATAGATTACAAAAAAGCCTATGACTCTGTACCGCATACGGGGCTCTTGAAAGTGATGGAGTTGTATAAGGTAGATACAACTCTATGCACTTTCTTGAAGGTATGTATGCGGCAATGGAGGACGGTTCTGTACTATCCAGGATGTCGGCGGTCCCTAGGGTTACGGCGAGTATATAAACATCAGTCGGGGTATATTTCAGGGTGACAGTTTGAGTCCCTTGTGGTTCTGCTTAGCTTTGAATCCTTTCAGCACTTTGCTGGAGAGTTCAAGACTAGGCTATCGTTTGCGGAAAGAAGGTCAGGTTATATCCCACCTCCTTTTCATGGATGATTTGAAACTGTTTGCCTGCAACAATTTCCAATTGATAAAATTACTAGAGGTAACTGAAACCTTTAGTAAATGTATCAAGATGGAATTTGGTGTGGATAAATGTGCAGTCATGCATGTAAAAAGAGGCAGGATTGTGGAATCTAAAGGGATGGAACTCTCAGATTCCACACACCGTAGATGTCTTTCCGCCAACGAAATTTACAAGTATCTAGGTATGTCACAGTCGTTAGGGGTAAATGAATTGTCTATGAAGCAATCATTACAGGAGCGCTTCTTTGGCCGCCTGAAAAAAGTATTCAAGAGTCTTTTGTCAGGTGGTAACAAGGTGCGGGCCTATAATGATTGGGTCATACCAGTTCTAACCTACTCTTTTGGCATACTTAGATGGACTCAAACTGAACTAGATGCCCTGGATAGAAGAGTTCGTACACTGCTTACCGCGTACCGAATGCCCCATCCACGTTCATCGGTCATGAGATTGTATATCCCGTGGAAATGTGGGGGTCGTGATTTTTTAAATGCCAAGACCCTCCATAACCGCGAAGTATGCAACCTTAGAGATTACTTCCTCTCCTTTGACCTGGATGTGTATCGGGATGTGGTGGCAGTTGACAACGGACTCACTCCGCTTGCTGGTATTACAGATCGCAAGGAGATATGGAAGAACAAGGAGTTGCATGGACATTTTTATCGGGCCTTAAATGGGCCCGATGTAGATTTATTAGCATCTCTTGGCTACGGTTCGGTGACCTCTTCGGAGAAACTGAAGGCTTTGTCTGTGCAATTACAGACGAAGTTGTTATGACGAATAACTATCGGAGATATATCCTGAAGGACGGCATTGATATTTGTCGGGCGTGTCATCGTCCCGGAGAAACCCTCAGGCATATAATTTCTGGTTGTTCTCGTCTTGCAAACGGCGAGTACTTGCATAGACATAACCAAGTGGCCAGGATAGTCCATCAGCAACTTGCTCTTAAATATAACCTTGTGACTGTCGAATTACCATACTACAGGTATGGGCCCGACCCAGTTCTCGAAAATGGTCGTGCAACATTGTACTGGGATCGATCTATCATCACTGACAAGACTATTGTTGCCAATAAGCCTGATATAGTGGTGATAGACCGACTAGAGCGCCGAGCAATGATTATTGATATCACCATTCCCCATGACGACAATCTCTTAAAAGCCGAAAAAAGATAAACAAATAAAATATTTGGACCTATCCCACGAGATTGTCGACATGTGGAATGTGGATTCAGCAATCATTGTGCCGATAGTCATTTCGGCCCATGGGTTAATTGCTAAGAGCCTCGACCAACACCTTCAGAGGCTCACGTTAGGCAGCTGGATTAAGAGCCTAATGCAGAAGGCAGTCCTCCTCGATACGGCACGCATAGTGAGGAGGTTTCTGTCTCTGGAACCCTAACCACCGGTAACTTGGTCCCTGTACCCGATACCGGTGGGACACTATTTTTTATATTTTTAAATATATTTTGATTTTTTTTTACTGTAAGTATATTTAAAAATGTAATTTATATGTTTAAGAAATAAATGAAGAGAATAATAATAATAACTTGACACATCTCACACATGACCGTCTGATCCCAAACTAGGCAGAGCCTGTGCTATGGTAACCAGACTGCTGATAAACATACTTATATATTTCTAAATACATAAATATTATAGATAAATTACACCCAGACACAGAACAAATGATCGTGCTCATCACACAATTATTTGTTCTGGGTGGGAATCAAACCCACGACCTTCGGCTTAGCAGTCAGGGCCACTAACCACTAGACCAACAGGCCAGTCGATGTATGGTGTGTTTGTATTTACACAAAATATATATTGAGAAAACTCAGTTGTTACCTGATGCGTTTTCCGCAACAATTTTTTTTGTGCAACATATGAGTAAATGTGCAATGTGTAACATAAAAATAAATAAATACTGAGTCAATCGGATTAAGTACTAAACTAAAAAATGAGAATGACAAAAAATTAAGTAGAATTTGAATACAGATTCAGACGGAAATCGAATTGACACCAAAGCATGTTTTAACAATTTCATCACAATCTGAAACATTCCTATATACAGTAAAGCACCCGAATATTATTATGTATAATACAATAATTTAGACTATCCTCTTACCGTCTCCTTCTCTCCAAAACAAAACGTATCTTCTTTTCATTCTAAACCATTCTACAGCCGGCTATCGCGACGGTTTTTTCTCGATTTTTCACATTTGCGCTACAGTACTGATTGATAGAAGGGTAGGGGGTTGAGACGGGTGTCAGTGGGGGGAATCCCCACGGGGTTAGTTGAGTGCAATCCTCCAAAGATGTCGCTTGACTATCATTTGGTAGACTTTAAGCTTTATTTTGTTACTTACTGGAAATAGGATTTCTAATGAAATACGCATTGCGTATGCGTTTTTAAAACGGCGATGGGCGGGCCTCTGGGACGATGTCCAACTGGGTACATTGTCGTTAAAGCCCAGTAGTTTGAACTGTCACAGGGTTCATTCTTGTTTTGGAATGGTGTTTGACATGTATTCAGATAGAAGCAGACTAGACGATGCCAAACTTTCATTCAAATTAGAACTTTTTGAATTGTTATCTTTATTTTAATCAATTTTGAATTTCTCAATTTGCTCGCTTTGTCTCTCTCTCTCTTTCTCTTCAGTCTGTCAACTGAGATGCTCGAAACTTAAGCCTAATGGCAACGCAACGTAACGTTATGACACTCCAGTACGTTTATTAGCCGGAAGATATTATAATTTATATATTACTAGCAGTTCCCGCGCAGCTTCGCTCTCGTGTACATATTCATATATTTTGCGCAGAACCCTAATTCTTTTTCCGAAATAAAAGTAGCCTAAGTTACTCCTTATAACACCCGCTATCTGCCAGTGAAAGTCCCGTGGAAATCAGTTCACCCGTTCCGGAGATTAGCCAAAACAAACAGACAGACAGACAAAAATTGTAAAAAATGTTAGGGTAATGTACCGTGTATACATCCAAATGCACTTACAATGCACAACATTAAAAGTCAATGATTTGACAACAGTAAGGTGAGACATTATGATTTACTATTTAATAATATATCTTCATTTCAGACTGCATTTAAAATTGTAAGCTGTTGTAAGATGGTTCGATTTTGTTTCAGTACCGTTAAAACTTTCAGCTCGTATCATACCTAGGAACATCTAGAGCAATAGAAATAGGAAGCAGTACAGCAGTCAGGATCAATTAAATAGGAAGATTCATTATTATATCATTGATAGTAAAATAAAAATCATTGAAAATTCATTTCTCATAAAACATAGGCGGTTTAGAATCGTGCCAACAAAACTGCTAATAATAAATTTACTTAGGTATAATTACGTGTAATAAATATATAATGCCTTTATAAAATGTTAATCGTGTGCCAGAAGTTATTAAATATCATATATTTTAACCTTTTTATAATAAATAACTAATAATTACAATCCTTTTACACGCTCCACAAATGGGACAATTGGGCAGTTACCTAACTCACGCAGTTTTGCTCTATTTAATGGCAAAATTTTACGTTCTGTTCAGACTTGTATGCAAAAACAAACCATGATGTCATACTTTTTATGTTTGCTTTTACAATAAAAAATAATAATAAACTTGACAATTGTAACGAATATTATTGTTCAAAGGCTTTTTAAGCACCATAAAGTTTGTTAAGTAATTTATTTTTAAAAAGACAGGTATTTTATTATTTGTGTCGTTCACAGGGGTACACTACATAAATACGAAAAACTTTATTCCGAAAGTCACAAACACGAATTTCAAAATACCGATATTCATAATTCCGAATGGTTCAAAATTCCGAATATAAGAACTCCGACTTATCATTACTCCTATTTTTATAAATCCTACATTTTAATATTCCTAACGTTTATAATTACTATTTTAAAAATACCGAATTTCAATAGATCGAATAATAAAAAGTCCGACTTAATGATAATTCGAAACATCAAAAATACAGCATTCAAGCAGGCATGCATGCAGCAAGCATTGTTTCTGTCACGGCTCCGGCGCTGCGGGGTTTGGGCGGCCCCACGCGAGCTTATCGTCGCAGATGGTTTCAAGGCTCACCACCGCACCTTCGGCTTACTGGCCGGCTTCGCCGGCCAGCCTCAGCCGCGGCGGCGGGCCTTGAAACCACCTGCTCCTCAGCTCGCGGGCCGCCCCACCCCTCCGCGCCTACGCGGGCTTAAATTACACTCTAGGGTAGGGCAGACAAGACTGCGTGAAGTCGGTTTTGCAGCGATTCGTTTCTGTTACTAAATTTTTTGGCACAACATGTTGACGGTTTAGTTTATTCGAAGTATTGAAAATCGGAATGTAGTTTTTCGGACCGAGAACCTTCCGAGAATTTGATTCTTCGAACGTATGAAAATCGGAAAACTAACAAATCGCAATATCGACTTTCGGTAAAATAAAATTCGTGATTTTTAATAATAGACATTATGATTCTTAGGTATTATGAAATTCGGACATTTGAAAATCGGAACATCGAAATTCGGAATTAAATATTTCGGAGTATTTGGGTGTTCCCCGTTCACAGGCTTCTTCAGGCATTCTTGTGGATTTTGTCTCTGACATACATACTGACTAACATAATAATAACTTGAGGTACCTCACCAACCTCACAAGCTAGGCAGAGCCTGTACTATGGTAACCAGACTGCTGATAAACATACTTATATTTTACTAAATACATACATATTATAGATAAATTACACCCAGACACAATACAAATTATCGTGTTCATCACAGAATTATTTGTCAGAGTGGAAATTGAACCTACGACCTCTTTCCAGCAGTCAGGATTACTAATCACTAATATATTTGAATAGAAATGTAATATTTCTTGAAGATATCACATTCACTTCACAAACGGTGGTAGTTTAATGGCTAGGGCGTCGGACTTGCGATCAAGTGGTTGCAGATTCGAACCCCACCCAGTGCACTACGGACGTGATGGGTTACACAAACATTTAGCTTAATATGTGACCTGTGCTGCTAGCAGATTATTTAAAAACCGGACTAGAGTCTGACTTGCACCTAGCACCGAGAGTTCCGTAAGCAAACAAACTTGTATGTAGATAGTACGTCCACCTCGGGAATCAATTCTCGAATACTTTTGCCTTTTTCTAAAGACAAACTTAACTTTGCGGTTGCGATGTACGACAAAGTCAACAATCCAACCGCGAAATATAACTTTTTAATTACATAAACTTTTATTTTTATGTGATATAACAACACATTGCGACTTTCGGATTTTTACCTTTACTTGTGCTGTGAAACCTTGCTTCTTACGAAATTTCATGATTCTAGGTCAATGGGTACACGATACAGGTTTTGATTTACCTGCTAAATGTTCAAATTTGGTAAAATATAAGGCTTAAGTGGCCATATCTTTTGATTTAGAAGCTTGATTTTTACTTCAAACTACTATTTAGAGCTTCAAGGGACCGCTGGCCTAAGTATTTGGTATTAAGTTCAACTTGATGCGTTTACGGCTTCCTGAGAAAAAGGTTCGTGACAGACAGACAGACAGACGGAAAAACACACATTCACACAAAGTGATCCTATAAGGGTTCCTTATTTTCCCTCTGAGGAACGGAACCCAAGAAAACTAGCATAACTATTAGCATACCTAAATAAAGCTAGAAATTATGATTCCCAAAAAAGTGGTCATAATTAAATAAACTAAAATCAACGGTATAAACATAATTGGGTCGCCTATAGTCTCAGAAAAGATTTTATTTCATATTTTTTATTGACATTAAAACTAGCTTGTCAATTCTAACTACCGTCAGTATGTTTCTGGTCTAAGGCACTACTTCGCATGACTGCGTCACTACGTAGTATCTTAAATGTCCACCATTCTGTATGTTTATGAATGCCTCCTGACGCAAACATTCACTACAGCATCGAGTTAGTCCAAGATAGGGTTGGTAACGCACAAATGACACCATTAGCAGCAGTGTGTGCTTTAAAAAAATAGTTATTAAAAATACAAGTGAAATCAATACCTTTAAATCAAGAACACTTTTAACTACATTTTTTTTACATAAGATCAGATTTTTCTATGTAAATTTATATGCGACTCTACCCACAAAAACTTATAATCTAAATCCATCAAAAGAAATATGATATACTGCTTTTGTTAGCTATCTGTTAAAATAAAGAAAACTATATTTTCGGAATACCTACTTAGACCATTATAACACCAATAAAATGATCACAATTTTGCAAAATGCATTAATATGGAATAAAAACTTCCTAAAAATAAAAGAAATACATACGAGGCATATCTTAAGTAATAAACTTAAGATATGTCTCGTATGTATAGCTAAGGTTATACGACTAGTTTCGGGCTCTACAAGGACTCTTTATCAAGGAGTGAAACGACCTGCCGTCGGTGTCAAGTCTGTTCTGTTGACAACCTTATATCTTTAATAAAGTATTCACGTAAACATTAGCCCCTAAAATAAGCCAAAGTATCTGCACCATAAAGCAGAGCAATAATAAAAGCGTGTAATTCATGTTGACCATCATAAATTAAAATTATTTCTTTGACAATTTCCATAGCGCGTTGCACTGACGCTCCAAGAGCCGACGCATCCTCTGACGGAAGCTTACCATTTTGGATGCGGCTCATTGATGCGAAATTACTGAACGAAATGGGAAAAAGGGAAGGGAGACACCATACAACTCTTTTTCCACTTAGATTATTAACTCTATTTGAATTTTTTTTACTTAACGATCAACTATTAAAAATAGTATCTCCGACGACGTATCTGTATTGTTTATCCTTTAAATTGTCACCCTTAGAGGTGGAATATTCTCTTCGCATTTAAATAGGACTAACCTTACAAACAACAAATTCAATTAATTGTTTTTGTTATTGAAATCGGTTCACAAATGATATTGCGTAACATACAAAAAAAATTGAATTGATCGAGAGTGTTCTTAGCAGTTTTCAAGAAAATCTGTTCAGTCGTTCGAAGATCATCAACTCTTTTCTAATCTTTGAAAGGATTCTTGATTTTGGTATTATAATTTTACTTATAACTGGACCCAGAAGAGTTGTAGAAAACTTTGACTTACATACGCAACCTATTTAAAAAAGGCATTTCTTTAAAAAATCTCATCTGTTTTCTTACAAGTCCTGGTAGAGATTTATGAAAAGTAATTTGCCATAAATACATGCTTTTTTATTTTTCTTTTTTTTTAATGAGTAGGTGGTGAATTTTACTAATTTTTATTAGGGCTGGATTCGGACACGGAAGAACAATTTATGATCCACAAAATAGTTGTCCCGAGCCTAGACTAAACTGTTTGTAATATCCCCTGTGACACAGGAATAATTCTTAATGGGGAGTTATTTATCTCAGCAGTAGACGGCCTATAGCTGTGATGATTATGATGATGAAAAGGGTGACTGCTGTGTGGTTTTAAAGGTAAGGGTTTTTTCAATATTTAACATAATTATATTTTTTTGTTACTATAATTTAATTTCATGGGGGGCTCGTGGCTAAGTGGTATTCGAGAAGGTTGGCACATTACAAGATTAAGTAATACTAAGCCAGATCAGTCTTAGGATGGGTGACCCTTTTTAACACATTGAGACCCCTTCGTGCCTCGGAGAACACGTTAAGCTGTTGGTCCCGGTTACCATACGAACATCTGTGCTATTCGTTACGGGTAGTTGGAGCCCTAAAAAGTCCAACAACCTTTTTTTTATTTTTTTCGACAACCTGGTACTTCGGTTTTGGAGGTCTGATTGGCAGTCGCTTCACGTAAAATATCGAAGGTCGGCCGTTCCGTAGTTAGACTGAAAGCCGACCCCAACTCAGTTGGGGAAAGGCTCGGAGGAGTATGATGATTAATTTTATTCCATATTTTATGTGTTCATAACAAAACTATCATTAATATCAATAATTTAATGAACAACAGAGTGTTTTTCGGGTCACACGACTGACGTATATAATACCATATCCGTTTACTTCGTAACTCTACCACAACTGGATTGCGGCCAATAAATAGTCAAAATGGGTGTAGCGTGTTGGTAATTCCCTAACATAGACTCCACTACCGAATCGGAACGTCCAAATGCCTTTATACACACCACAATTCTGGTCTAACCACAAAAAAAGACTATCGCCAGTGACGAGAGTATCTAACTATCGACATATCTAAATACATAAAAGGCTTATAATACTCAAAAGTTGTCCATTAATATACTAGGTTTAGCCCGCGATTTCGCTCGCGGTAATATAGATTTTGGCAACCAATTCTGGTATCTATATGGCACAGTACTTTTCTTGGATAAATGGTAACCTATGATATTTTCTCTACACCTAACAACATGTATATAACATTTCATGATGATAGGTTGAAGGCGTGAAGCAAACAAACTTACGTTCGCATTTATAAAGTGGTGGACGAATTTCGAACGTGGTTTTTTCATTGGCCAGTATAACTTGAGCTGTCATTGTATAGACTTACTTACCATGACAGGTCAACGCATATACTGGACGCGTGTGATTTCATTAAGCCGTTTTCACGTAATTTTTAAAGTTGTAAGACACATTGTTAAAATATTTTGGCTTTCTGCACTTCTTCTAATTATAAACTGTAAATATTCCAAAATTCACGTTATTACATTTACAAAATTTTCTTAAAAAGGGGTACAAAGAATTCTCTTCACGTATTAATATGTGGCGACTTTCACGTACAGAAAAAACATACTCTAACATCATCTAGTGTAGACGAGATGAACTACGAAGTAACTACTAATCCTGCATCACACTATAAAAGTTCTCGCGCCGATTAGCATTTATACAACTTCCCAATATCAACTTTGGGTTGGAGGGACATAACACCCGTTCCTCCAAAAATATAATGATACTATAATATATAAAAAAATGGTTAGTACACAGCACATCGGATGACATCTACTGTCCTGCTTCCCTTCCCTCGTATGTACTCTAAAAAATAGAATACAGAAATCACTCTTGAAAAAAGGCGCAAGTGAGCCGTGAACAGAGGACTTAAGAAACTAAGTCTTTGGAGGGAATGGTAATCATTACATTACAGTTGAGTTGTCTGTAAGCAGGTCAATGAACTTAGCAGACGCGCGTAAGATTGTGTCACTAGGGAAACTAGTCTGGTAAACTCGCCTACTTAAAAGAAAAACCATCGATATAGCTCTTGAACTGATTTCTGAGGCTTATATAAACGCCAGACTATCTGCAAACAAACGGTTAATGAACAGGAACGGATGTGGGTCAGTAATATGGAGATAAGGTTATGTAAAAAATAAACTTGATTCATATAATTATTTAAGGCTGAGTCAGCCTGTGACCACGACCAGTGCAAATTGGTCTTTCGTGAGGCAATTCAAAGGTATGTAATACCTATTGATCGAGTTAATTTCCGTTTAAATAATTATATTATCATTGACTATATACTTATACTCTTATCCATCCATCCGGGGTAGGCAGAGACGATAGAGCGCTATTCACCACGATCCTTACATGCATACATACATACATGCTCCCCGGTTACGGGTACTTTCAACTTTGCCCTTTTCAGGATACTAACGATATACTTCAGTATTCTGGACACTATATTATGTCCTTCGGGGCCTACCCGAACTGACTCGCTATACCTTGAGACATTCGCTCTTCACTCATTCTTCCAACATGCCCAAACCATTCAATTAATTAATAAAAACAAATACATCAAACATCAATACTGGTTTGAAAGTAGGAGAGACCATAATTGAGAACATATTAACCGGTTTTTGGTCTGTTTGAGCGTTATGTCTTTTGGTGACGTTTTTAACTGTGATGATACAGACGATGCATTCAATAATTTATTTATTTAATTTAAAACACTTCCTGCAGATACAATGCATAAGGCGGACTTAATGCCGTAGGCATTTTCTACCAGTCAACCTTTGGGTGATACAGAAATGTGTGTGGCAGGTGTATAATTGAAATAAGCAGAATTGTAAGTTTAAACGAAGAACAACATAAGAGAATATAATATAAAGAATTTATTACATAAATAAACCTACATAATTATGTATACTATATATACAAATACACTTACATATATACATATAATACACGTACAAATAATTATTCAGATGACTCTGCCAAAACGTTTGTGTAGAGATGTCGTACTTTAACCTTGAAAGATTGTCAGTTAGTGGCCATCCTGATTTCTAGTGGGAGCGCATTCCAGAGGTTTACAGCTTGGACAGTGAAGGAGGAATGGACTATACTGGAACTATGGGATGAACAAAGAAGGAGAAGATTATTAGAAGAACGGAGATTTTTGCCATGATTAGAAGACAGGTATTGGAAATGGGACGCTAGGTAAGAAGGGGAGTTGGGAGAGTAGAGAAGAGAGTACAACGTAGTCAATGCCCTTAAACTGCGGCGTTGCCTTATGGGTAACCATGACAGTTGGGTGTGATAAGTAGAAATATGATCGTACTTTCGCAGGTTGAATATGAATCGAATGCAATTGTTGAGAAGTCATTTGAGTTTATTGATTAGATCTGCATTCAAGTCGAGATAGCAAACATCACCATAGTCGGCTACTGGGGACACCAAAGTCTGAATAAGCAACGTCTTTGTCTTGGTTGGAAGAAAATTTTTCAAACGATACAGACTACGCAAGACGTTAGTTACTCTCTGACTGACGTTTGAGACCTGAGTTTGCCAGCTTAGCGTACTGTCGATATACAGACCAAGATTCTTAACCGAAGGACTGATGGGCAGAATTGATCCATTGAAAATGATGTCCGGGACGCTTGTAATATCAACTCTGCTCATAATTCTAGGGCTGCCTATTAAACTTGCTTGGGTTTTAGACACATTAACCGTTAAGCTAAACCTATTAGACCAATTTTTTATAGACTCCAGGTCAAGATTGATGCTACGTATCGCGTCATCCAGATTGTCTAGTTTGGCCTGTGAGTATATCTGTAGATCATCTGCATACAAGTGATACGCACACCGAAGTTCATGAGATAAGAAATTGATGAAGAGCGAAAACAGAAGAGGTGAGAGTATGCCGCCTTGTGGAACGCCAGAGTTGAGGTCGCACCAGGTTAATGAAGACTCATCAGTCCGGACAGGCTGTTGGCGCCCTCGAAGATAGGAGGAGAACCACTCCAGTGCATCATCAAAGATCATAAGAGGGATAGCAAACTTAATAAGATGTCGTGATCGACTGTGTTACATGCGTTTGAAAAGTCAATCAAGACCAATGCAGTTATTTTGCCTTCTTCCACCGCCGCCTTAATGTTAAGAGTGACTTTAAGCAACGCGGACCCTGTACTATGACCAGGTCAGAATCCTGATTGGAACGGGCTAAGCAAGTTATTCTGATGAACAAACTTTAAAAAAAAGAAAAAAATTCCATTAACAGAAAATGTTTTCCTCCGGCTACTATGGGACTTGGCGAATGACTGGAAGGTATATAGACACAATTGTAGGCCTATCAAATATGCCATGGTGAAACAATACTCACACTGCCACCGGGAGCCAATCTGTTCTGGTCACAGCATCATTCTTAAACAAGAACAAGAAGTCCTATTGGAAGGGGTCTTTTGTAAGTGACCTTTAGGCCATTCGATTATATAACGTTGTATGAAACAGGCATTCTCGGCTCCATGCATCCTGGGATGGCTGAACTGAAAGTTTTTCAAAAATGCCCTTCCCTGAAAACCTTAGCCATGCACAATGCAAAGTATTTGTTTTCATTTTAGGGGTATGTACGACCCCCTTTGTTAGAATTAACTCGACTGGTCACAAAACATCTAATAACGTAGAACACTGCGTCTTTCCATGGAAGGAAAGATGACAAAATAAGAAGTCAATAGCCAAAAGATGGCATGCTGAATGAGATTTAAACCAGATCTGCCTGGGGGCATTTATTATATTACTAAATATTTATTTAATGATATGATTACGTATACTGGTTCTATATTTTTCGTTTTTTTGAATGCTTAACTGAACTTTTTTATTGATATATATTGGTGTAGTGGGGGCAAGACTGTAAAAAATACTTTACCTACCAAATATACAAAAAAAAATCATTAAAATCGGTCCAGCCGTTTCGGAGGAGTTCGACCATAAACACCGTGACACGAGATTTTTACATATTAGATTGTATTGTTTATTTTACCATGAATAACCTACAAGGTGTAAAATAAAACACAAATGTACATTAATTAGATTTATTATATGTGACTTAACAGTTACATTTATTCGTTATTGCTTCATTATTATAATTAATTATTGTACTTAGCTCTATTAGGGGGTCGCATGAATACTATTTTGTATACACTATTAAATAATGACACAAATGTGATGTTCGATATCACAAAGCAAATAACATTAAAAATACACATGTTAAATTTTACATATGTAAATTAAGATGTTTTATTAATTTAATATAATTTATAAATGTAATTTTAAATTCCGGTGTATAATTTTAAATATAAGTGAGTGTAATAATAATATGTTTATACAAGTAAAATCACATTATTAATAATCGTTGCACTTATTATTTTTAGCTTTCTATAAGCTTTTAACTCTACGAGTACAGAGTGACATACTAATTATAGATAGATTGAGATTAATATGTTATTGTAGTGTGAAATACGGTTCATGATACCCCCTCACAGTGATTTGCAATTTCAAGTGATATGAGAGCTTCTAAATTACATTTTATAAAAGGAAAAGAATATCTAATAGATACATTTAGATTTCAAAAAATTCAGTTTTGTAAAATAGAGCGTCTGTCATTTATACATTATTATTTTGAGATCATACAACTTTAGGAAAAATAAATTTAATGTTCGATGATTTTCACATAAATTTATATTTGGCTACCTTCACAGATTATGTTGATTTAATAAATATAACTAATAATTTAAAAATAAATATTTTTGGTTTTACTTGAATTTAATTATGTGATATTAATACTAACACATATTGCCTCCTATAACTTACAGCCATAGAAGAGAATCGGTGATTATATTTTAATCATAATCATTATTTAGTTAAAAACTATAGCCTGTTTTACAAATTAAGTACCAAGTACTCAAACTTGTCTGAATTTTGGTAAACATGAAACAACCGATATTTTAAATAAACTTTTTAATGATCAAAGGCTGTATATCTAAAGGTATATTTTATCTCTATTAAGAACACATCAAGCAGTTAATAGGGCTGATATATATAATATGTATGTATATCTTTAACGACAAATAGTTGACCAGTTTCGAAAATTACCGTTTAAATTCTTCACTTACAGTCTAATCTTAAGTTTAAGTTAACTATTACACACAGAAGTCAACAAGAAGGATAATAGAATTAATTATATTATTAGCATTTAAAATATCTATTATTCCAATAACAATATCACATACATAATAACTAGACAATAATTGTATTCAATAATTATAATATAACAATCAACAATTACATTCGATGATACAATGGTGTAATTATTATTATTACCTATAATTAATTCGTATATTATTATTTTTACTTATGTGCGTAATGATTGAATAATGATCACGATAGCGCGAATACTTATTATTAATAATTATTGAAGATAATGTATTATTATTAAACATACAATTTAATAACGACATTAAAATTTGTCCACACTTAATAATTATAGGAAATATACAGAGTCACATTCTAACATGTATAGTATAGAGTAGGATAGATAATAATTGTTATTTCTGCTACGTACAGTATAAAGACAGCTTGATACGTGGCTTTAATTATAGTGCTCTATAATCACTATTTATTAATAATTATTATGTGTCATACGTACTAAACACTGGTCGATATATAAAAGCCGTTTTTTTCTATAATGCATAGCTTTTAAGAGAGTATCTTATAAGTAGTTAACAATAAAAATATTGCTATGAAATATTTTCTACAATCAACAAATAATATTCATTTATTTCTCGCGTTATACGTATTCCTAAAAAGGGTAAAACTATCGTAACAAAAAAGTTGGACTACAAATTTGTAAAGGTTTTATCAAAAATGTGTTAGTCTACACAGTGACGTTAAGATTTGCTGTTCCAATTTGCATTTCCATATTTTTTCAACTTTACAAAGAAGAACATATTTTGCCTTCAAATTCGGAGTGTTATACCTGCATATAATTAGTAGATATCCCTTAATGTATAATTTTTTTCGGGAATCATTATTTTATTGTACCTACTTCTGTTAATAAAATAATATTTTCAATCCCACATCTTGTGTATTCATTTAAATTTTACAAATCGAAACTAATTTTAACTGAAGCATTCAGTCTTTTCTTATTCGAAGATGGCCTAGCATTACATTATGTCTTAAAATCATCTTATCAAGAGTTCGAAACGCAGAAACCTCTATGAATGAACTAAGAAATTTCTCTTAAAGTCTGATATTAATGGCTTTGTCAATAATCTTATAAAATCAATGGTAGAACTGGTTTGAAAAATCGATGCATGGATTAAAGTAGTTTGTTTTATAATTTTATATTTATCTCTAAAAATATATTCCCATCAAAACGTCACTGTAGAAAACAAACAACATATACAATTCGAAAATTGGACATAACAACAAAAAGTTCATAGATGCTTTGTTTCTGGACATTTCTTAGACGAGAACTAGAGGTAACTTTATTCTTATGTTTAACAAGCATTATATATTGCAGACACTGGAATTTGAAAGAATGCACGATTTTAATTTTTTTTTTTTTTTATATTTAGGATTTTTGTAAACATCGAGAGTTTTATTTAACCAATTTAAAGTTCAATTGTGAAGATTCTGGATTTATAAATGAGCTATAAAATAGGGCAAGTGAATACAAAGATCTCATAAAATATTCAATTAAAATTTTGCAAAAATACTTACACTAAAACAAATAGATTTAGAGCCAAAATCCACGCAATCGAGGTATTCTTATTTTAGTTTATGTACGTTTTATTTGTGTCTACTCCGCTAAAGCAAATGATAAGTGGACGTAACGAACCATCTGACGGCAAACCACTATCGAATAACTACAACCAAAACATTTGTATTGTCTTCGTCCCTGTATGTAATGATTTAATAATGGACGCAGATGCGAAAGGATTCATCCCTTACTAACACAATAAGAACATGTAAACAAATTCAAAACAGAAATAAGGGCCAAACATTTTTTTTGTTATTTCTCGCGTTATGGATATTTTTAAAAGGGATATAACGATTGTAACAAAAAAGTTAATTTCTCTTGAATTAATATTTATTTTAGAAATAATTATGTAAAGGCTAATATTGTTTACAATGCATAAGTCCAGCACATATACATTGTAAACATTTACTGACAGGACTAAGTAAATTATATATTACAGTCCGGTTGTTTAAAAAAAAGAACGAATCTTATCATTGAGAAAAGCAACGCGGCTTTGGTATTCTTCAAAAGCTGTGTAATTTTACGAAAAATAAAAAATCTTCTATTAAGAATCGATAATCAAAGTCGATCATTATAAATGATGACAACAGTGTTTAAGTGAATACTTTCAAAGATTTGATTTCTTATGACGTGGTGAAATGTAATTAAAACTAAGGTTCACGAAAAGCCACAGGAAGATATCTGAAGCAGGACTGACTTTAGCACTTCTTGTGCTTTTCATATTTGCTGTAATTGTATGCAGGGTAAAAACGGATATTACTTTGCATCCGTGGGAACAACATACAACATATGTATAACAATAAAAAGAAAACCAAAATACCTAAAAATAATCAAACAAAACAGAGAAGATAAACTTAACTTGAAAAATCGATGAACCCTTGTACTGACCAAAGTCAGTCCTGTAAGAGACCTGATCACAATGCCAAGCTGACCTTAATACAAGTGACGATATCAATAAATACACATTTTACATAGCCTAGAATTACATTAATATTGTCTAAATTACATTCATCCACACAATAACGACACCTAGCGAGAGATTATATACAGTTTATAAAAAGAATCACCAACTACAGCATACTGATACATAATCCGATATGTTAGGCAGTGTATCACTAGGCCACGTAACATTTAAGACAGTTTTAGAATAAATATGGAATCAGAGAAACTACCTTATTAAGTAAATTCACTAATACTTTTCCTGAAAAGTATCAAACAGTTCTTAATATCAAAAATGGCTTCTTACACTTCATGTGAATGCAACGAACGATGCATTGAACTACAGTAACAGAATGTGATATATATGTATATATATATATATCAAAGATAAACCAATATTATTTAATATATAGTTCAATACATAATAAATATGGATAAGATAAGGTGTACTTCTTTAGTGCAAAATAATTCACAAATTCACTGAATTTCTTTGATTCCATATTTACACAAAACCTGTACATGCAGATAATCACTAAGAGTGTAACACCGAGCTTCTTAATTATTACGTTGGTATACGTTGATGAGATACTAAGCAAATAAATCTTACGAGATTATCAAGAAGTCAAATTTAGTTATTTTTTCCTTGCAGGATTTATTTTTTACTTGGATGATTTATTTTTTACTTGGATGATTTATTTTTTTACTTGGATATTTTATAGAGCAACTAGAAATAGTTTTATTATGAATATTCACCGGTATTTATGTGTCGTAATTTATACTATTTATTTCATACTGGTCTATTACCGTAGTTATAGCAGTCGATTTATATTATTTTGTAACTGTTACATTGATTTCATAAGGTGAATTAATATTATAACAGTGGTAACACAAACACAAAGAGTTGAAGTTACAAGCTGACACGACGATGTAAATGATAGTTGAGCGAAGCATCGCATTAAGTACTATACTTAACATCTAAAGATAAATACATACATTGTAAAATTCAAGACGATAAATTGACAGCATTTCCAGTAATACTAATCGTATATTATGATGTACAAGTAGTAATTGAGACGAAAGCCTTATATCTAAAGGCAGAAGACCACATCGAACATACTAGTGTAAAAAAAACTGCTCCTAAAATTGCCTATATAGAGAAAGTCGTTTTAAACCAGTAATTTAATTATGAAATGCCTGAACCCAAAATGTGTCTTGGATATTAAAGAAATTATCCTTGTTACGTCTAGACTATGCAAGTTTTAGGTAGCAGCTTCATTCACTCTAAGTATTACACAACTAGCAGCCATAGAGTGATGAAATACAATATCAAAATGATTAATATTATTACAACAATTTACGTATAGAGATTTATGACATATTAAACTACGAAGATGCGATTCGGTAGTGCATATATATTTCCTTTGAGTGTAAGTCTTTGGTCCTATTTTTAATCTGGTACCACATGAAAACCTAGATGCATCATAAAGAAATGGCCTAGTGTTAACTACACACGTTAAAACTCTTAAGACATCAGAAAAAATGCTAGTGCATTTTGTAAAGATATCACATGTGGAAGAGACCTTACAATTATTTAAATTAGTCAATACTCAAATAGATAACTTTACGCAACTATGCAACGGTTCAGAAATATCAAAAGATTGAAAGGAATTTACCTCTAATGACACTAAATGAAACTATTGCTAGTGTTAATGAAATTATTCCATATCACATAATTCTTGACGATTTCATTGCTTCTCTCTAAGGATTGGTTAAGTCTATTATTACTTACTGCGCCAAAGCAGAGTATTTAGTTTTCATCATTTCGATAACTATAAATATCGTATTATTTCGTAACGAATCATGTTTAGACAAATTAAAACTATCGTGTGATCTTAACCAATTTATTTATGATGTTGTATTTTAGGTTCTGCTCATTCATTAACTGAATAACATCTGTAAATGTTTTCAGTTCTACCTGAACATATCATTGGTATTATTATAAAACTGAGATAGATATTAATATTTCCAACACAACAATAACTGGTTTAAATATGTTAGTTTCAAATGTTGATGCAATTTTGAAACTGACATCTCTATCACGTCTTGGACCCCAGTTTTATTTCAACAGCAACATGTAATAAACTGAATATTAAAAAATATTTTTATTTTCTTTGTTCTACATCATTATTGGTGTACAAACGTCTTAAAACTGCATCGAAAATCTGTTTCTAAACTTACTATTTATTATCATGCCGGGTCCCTTTAAAGTACTAAAACACGTCGACTTAGATTACAACTTGTACACCATCCGGTATGGACTAATGCCAATACATACATTACGACACATGAGGTCAATCAGCTCTTATCCTTCTCCAAAATTATATGCTACTTGCAATTTTAAGACGTTATCACCATGGGATTTCAAAAAACATACTTATACTAAGGATAACCAAAAATCCTTTAAAAGGATAACAAGCCATACTCTGTCTTTTATAAGAGGTAACGTCACTTAAATCTAGCAACTAATCAAGTTTTGTGCTTAATTTTTAGTGCTTGCGTATGTTGCACATTTATTAAAAACTAATTATGAGACACTTTGATTGGGTGCGGTTTAAATAGAAGAACAAGAATCAAATGTCAGCAGAATAAGTTCTCTACAAAATAGTAGCTTCTTGTTGGTGTCTGTTTTTAACTTGTCCGGAAAGAAAGGAATTGTTGAAAACATTTAGAGTGACTTCAACATAAACTCTTCTAACCGCACCCTCGTTCTTTTGAGTGTTCATATACTAACAATAATAATGCATACAGATGTATCAAATTGTCACTGGAAACATCTTTATCAGACAACAATAGATTCATTTCTCTTTCTTTTAATGAAACACATTCTTATCTACGAAACCAAATACATCATTCATCAACTTGGCGTACTTAGATGACCTTATAATTTAAGAATGTAACATATGAAAATGAATCAATTTGATACACCAATAATTAACACTATAATATTAATGATAGCACGTGAATCCACGGTTCCTTAAATATACCTGTTCAAAGCTAACACTATGTCGTATCTATAAATAAAAGCGATCGCAGACATTCAGAAAAATCTAAACAAACCCAAGAACTAACTTGAACACACATCACCATCTCTCTTTTTAACATTCAATGAATAGTCTAGTAGACAGTTGCTTTATTTTAAACTGTTCTTTTAGAAAAGAGTAATGTATTTAAAGACAGATGAGCATAAATTGGATTGGAAGACTTGAGCAATTAAGATGGAACATACGAAGAAGCTGTATGAAGTACATATGAAGAAAGGAATCTTCTTCGCGATTGATGTTACATTAAATATATATCAAAGACATTGTCGCTGAAATATAGAATTTAGCAAATTAAACATTTTTTAAATATTTAATCAAAGCTTTTTAAACTGACTGTAGTCTAATCTTTACCGTAATTTTTCCCAAAATCAGTCATCATTTCTTCAAGTCTTTTTACTAATGATCGTGCCACAGAATCATCTTTAAAATCCTTTCACCTGATTTTCCTTTCTCTAAATATTATTTACTTCTATTCTATAATATCTATCACCAGTGCTGAAAACTAATACATCGGCAGTTTTTTTTTTTAATATCTGATTTGGGGTATTTTTATCATTTTAGGGGTTCATATTAAGAGATGATATGACAGCGAAATTTCAATGACTTCAATATATTTATTATGAACGTGATTAGTAGATAAATGCGGGATGTAACGGTGGAGGTGGTACTCGTGGCTGTTTGTCCAGGGGTGCGCAACATGAGGGCTCACAGCACGGAGTGGTGTAAGGAGCTGGTACCAACGCGTACTGGGTTGGAGGTCCGTATATTGTTGGAGTGGCTGAAATAAAACAAAAAGTATGAATGTAGTAATTAAAATACTAAAGAGAAATGACATGGGCTTTGCCATTGATATAATCATCCAAGAAATACCATCAGTAATGAACATTTAAAAAAAAAATTGCAAATAGAAATGTATGTGAAAGTAATCTAATTCCTCTATACTTTTACAAGGGAGAGTCTGAGTCCTGCAAAGGAAAGACCTGTGTTTCAGTAGTAGACTGTTCAAAATATTTAAATATTCAGGTTATACAAATGACGTATTAGTTACTTACTATCAAATGGTAGTTGATATACAGCGTATGGTGGTGGTGGCAGCTCACACGGTGCACACGTGGGCAAGGGTGCTAGTGGGGGGGCACAAAGCAGCTGGTAACACAACGGCGCTTGTAGAGGAGCTGCTTCTGTGCCTAACACTGGTAGCTGACTCATCTGAAAATTTAAGAAGAGTAATTTGCTTTGTATATTTAAACTTTTTTAAGAGAGGCGAGTAATAAATTACTATCTACATAGTAATTCAGAAATTATACAACATTATGTATGTACGTATGTGGAGCTATAAGTGACGACAATTCTCAAGCATAGTGTTGCTTTTGATGATAAAGAGGATTCGTAAACCTATTGCTACCGTGGTTATTTAAAAAGCAAATGAAACGTGTTTAACTTCCATAAGCCTATACTGGAATAAAAATATGTTCATTTTTAAAAAGATGACCTCTCCAAAAAATATTATGTTGTTCTAGAAGTGGTCAAATATCCTCAACAAAGAAATATACAGATACATAAGGATATAACTCAGACCTTAAAGGGCAAATAGCACACATCATTTTATATGCTATACTTCCTTAAATATCGATGTATGAAAATATTGTAAAAACAAAGACATCTTAAAGAAAATCAAATGCCTTAAAATAAGAAACTCAAAACCCACAACATTCTTTGAAGATAAAGAATATTTACCTGTTTTCTGACTGCTTGAGCGACGCGAAGCCGTCCCAAGGGCGAGAACATGACGCCTCCACTCTGTAATAGATAACGTACAATTTGTTGGAGTTTCTTTTAGAGTTCACTCATTGACTTCGTTCCCATAGGAATATCTTAAGAAAGTATTAATTTGTTCTTAATGTAAGTGGTTCAGTAAGATACTGTTATTGACGGCAATTCCATTGAGTATTAGCTATAGAAAAGCGTATATATTGAAAAAAATAATCTACTCAAGGGTAGATCCAGCATCACGTAATTCCACTACTACGGAAAGTGTTAACTGTAGTAGCCTATTTTAAGGAGCGGCATGTGAGCAAATCGTTGGACTTGCTATCAAGTAATTGGCATTTCCAAGACCACCCGTACCACTCCCCTACCGATGTGAACCATCGATCTCCTGATACAATCGTTTAGCTAATTGAAGAGGTTAGCAATAGCAGTAATGTGACATATAGTATTGTGGGTTATGTTAAAAAAATATCGTCTTATTATCGTCTGTAGTAATTTTCATCTTACGCTTAGGTATTCGTTTTTCTATTTTGTGTCAGCTGTCCCGTGGCCAGGCTTTTTTAACCAGGTTCTACCACCGATTTTGGAGATAACATTGACCTATCGTGCTTGTCTGTATCATTTACTCCACCTACCATTACACGTAACGCAGGACCTATTGGCTTATACTAATTCTTAAGCAAGTCTTTATTTGGAGAACTTAGAATTCACAAATGTGTTTCCATATTCATTAAATATATACGGTTTTACTCATGTGTGTGTTTTCGGGGACGCCCGATTAATTTCGGATCTGACAGTGGAGTAAGTCAAATCTTCAGGATTATCTACAGAACTTGGTAATCATTTAAATCTCAATTCTTTTATCAGCGTAGTCGATAACCACGTATATTCTTAATATTGAACTTGGCTCCCATTTTCACATTTATGTTTTTGATGGGATATTATTATACCAAATGCTACACTCGAACAAAACTAATAAAAAAAACCATTTCCTTAGACCAATATTTCTCTCTAGTCATCAAAAAGTAACGTACTAATGTATATTCCCGAATGGCACTATTCAACCAAATACTACACCACATCCGGTCAACGACATTCAGAAACCGGAATGGCAAATGGCCGACAGGGAAAAAGGCTTTCGAGGCTTTGTCATGTTCGAAGGCCGTTGGCAGGTGGAAGACAATAAATAGCAGTATTTTATACTTTGTTACAGGAAATGGAAAAGGTTGTGTAGCATCGGATAGGTTGGGCGCGTTTGTGCGTGGCATTTGGATATCAACCATTACTTTTTATTGACGGACATAATAGCGTAACGTGTTGTTGGGGGATTTTGAAGCGTTTTACTTTAAGTAATTGTTTTAAGCAACCTACGTTCCTTTGTTAAATATTATTTATCTCAAATATCATTTACTTGAACTGCTCCGATTTTAAATTGATCGTGAATTGAGAGTGAATTTTAAGTGTGGTGACAATTTTATTGACTAATCCATTAAATTCCAAAGCGTTTTGAATTAGTTCAAAGTAATTAGTTTCTCTTCGTTGATTGGCGGTGAGTTAGTTGGAAATCTTCAGGGGATAGGCATGGATAATAAAATTTCATACATTTTAAAAATGAATGTGTGCCGAATAAGTGACTGCCCATGCCCAGCCTTTAAGGTGGTAGTATAGGAAGGGAGGGAGGAGAGGGATTGCCATCGTTGATATTAAAAATGTTTGTAAAAACGCTTGGCTAAAAAAAATCACGTGAAGTAAATACGTATCCTTTTTACCTCCTTCAGGTGACAGAAATGGACATATTCGAAATTTCGGATAGTAAGCGGAAACAGTAAAAGTAATATAATGACTGCAAACGTTGACTTCTTTAACACTTTCACTGCCAACTTCATCTAATACATTTTCATCTGCCTGCCCAAAACTGTTTAACGATATTACACAACAACAACAAGAAGGCTGCTTACGGTTCACGCGACTAATAAGCGCCGTTCCTTTTTTTGCTACAATTTTGAACATACTATTTAATTTTGAACCATATATTACCATAATAATACGAAAAATGCATTTGGAAAAGTCTTTATATCAGTAAAAAAATGTTTATCAAGCCTAAGATAGCTAGGAGCTTAAATGGAAAATCCGAGAAACATTATTTTAACTTCAAAATTTTTCTTGGACCCGACGAATGTAGACTTGTTTTATTTTATGATTAATGGTCGCTCGTCATGACTACGAAACAAAATATGTCGGGATTAATTTCTTTTTGTGTCGGTCATAACTTACAGCATTGAGGCTATTTTTACCACTGAAGTAAAACTATATACTTACATCATAATTTTACTTCAATTTGTAAAGCAAAACCATCATGGTAGAAGATCTACTGAGAACTATATTCATGGTCATTTTTATTTAACAGTTGCCAACAAACTGTAGTTTCGCCTTTCAAAACGATTACGATTGAACAACAAGAATTCTGAGTATATTCATCGCAAAAGTCCTAAAAAAACTTGCACTTTATGTATTCATAGTTTTAGTTCTAAGTATATTCCAAGTTTGAGTGTGTTCTAAGTATGACTGATCACTTCAAAGTCCACACTAACACCTTATTGCGGTAGGTATATTTTTTGGGAATTATATATCATCTATAGCATGCCTGCTTGATGATCAATTATTTATTACTGTTGTTGCTGCTAAAACTTTTTTACTAGTTCTCAGTAACACAACAATATGCTAATATTCCATTAGCTTCATTTTAAAACCTCGGCAAAGTATCTAGGTAATCCCACTAATATTATAAATGTAAAAGTTTGGACGCGCATGGATGTTTGTTACTTCTTCACGCAAAAATCACTGAACCGATTGCAATGAAACTTGGTATGTAGATAGTTGGAGACCTGGATTAACGCTTAGGCTACTTTTTATTCCGATATTCCCACGGGATTAGGACTTCTGCTAGTATTTTTGCTTTGACTTTTGCTTTATAGCTGCAATATTTGAAAATAAACGTTACAGTACTGAGAAAAGTTTTATTGTGCTGTAATAGTAACTTAAGGCATTATTTTGGTGAATTTATTGAAAGACAACATTTTAAATTCTTTTGTAATAGTTTTTGGTTTTTAGTACATTTATAAAACTACATACCTATGTATTAACCAAGTTATTCTTGTATACGGTTTAGATAAATACAATGTTGCTTCAGGAAATTTCATAACAACATTTTGTAAGTAAATTCACCAGGGCTCCGCGATACTATTTTTTACCATGCGGCCCGACTATGACTGCCACCCCGCCATATATACATAGCCATAAAACTATCGGACATAATACCCAAGCACAAAGCAATCATGAATAACATTCCTCACATTAAAGGTTAAAATAAAGAATGAAAGTGAGCCCCTGGAACTTGTATGCTTACGTACCTTAAAGTATCGCCTTAAAGTATTAAGTCAAATTTTATACCCGTCCCCCTCACAGACTGATATAATACCTATTTCTATAATGGAGCGTGAAAGTTTAAAAGTTTTTAAAAACCACTGCTAATGAAAATGAGATCAACATAACATAAAACAAAATTACTACATAAGCATTTTAGGTTTTGAAAACGTAAAAATTTTAAATATGAACTGAAAAAATCTGTCGGTCGCATCCATATTGTCAGTATAATACAATAACGATTCGAAAGAGGAATAATAAAATCACGCAATTGGTTGGTTTTATATCATAAAAATTCAATGGTTTAAGTTCTTTTACAGAATATTTTTCGCCAGTAACTTTAGACACTTTAGACCTTCCCTCATTTTGGCTGTGACCAGTTTAAAAAAACCCATGGCTTATAAAGATCCCAAGTAATGTGGTATCGTAAACAAATCGAACAAAAAATATCTACGTTTATTCTGTTAATAACATCCATTAGAATAACATTGAAATGTGGAAACACCGTTTACGGGTTGAAATTCTAAAAAAATAAAGGAAGTTGCTCCCAATTCCCGTATCACCTTTTTTGCTGTTTGGTTGTGCCATACATAAATGTAGCCTTTTTATTCGGAGACCGTCAAAAACTGTAAAATTATACATCTGATATTTTTATAAGTTTATAGATTTACGTTAGTAATGAAATTGGTCCTTTTTAGGTTTAATTCTGAGTAGTTATAATTCGTATTAAACACTGCTTTATACTAGAGCTTCGTAGCCATTGTCACATCACTGTAATCTTGTTCTACAAACCACTCAGTATAAAAGCGATACATTTTTGATTTATTACAATTTACTAAAGAAACTAGAGCGCTTCTACTTTTGGAAACAGTTCAAAGAGAAAGATTTTAATATGTGGTAATCTCTAAAGCAGCGCTCATTTTCCGAGGTCTGTTATTATGAGATCCCATGATGTCTTTCAAACCCTCATTTAATTTTATTCGCTCTAAGTCTGTACACATCATTTTGTTCTCGAATTTGTAAAGTATTAGGGAAAATATTTTACAAATAAATACGTCATCATATAAGAGTGAATAATATCTTATTGTTTAAGTGAGATTTTTTCTACGTTAAGATAAGATAAGATAACTTTGTTTATCTAAACATGTGTACATGATGTTACAGTATGAAATTAGTTTCAAGATGCTTGGTCCATTAATTTTAGACATACCAACATTGATATCAATATTACCGGCAATTACAATAAAAAGTGACAATTATAACAACCATACAACAACACATAAAAAGAAAATATTATTAGAAATTAGATCATTTTCAATTCTATTCCAGGATAGCTATAATGTTATTAAATTCTATGTCTAATAATAATAATACTATAATGTCTTCAAAAGTGATAATAATAGTAATAATGTATCATAAAAAGTTTAATAAGGGTTAATATTAATAAAGATAACAAGTTAAGTTTATCATTGAGAAATACATTTATACTGTAGTAGCATTTGCTTAAGAATAAATTAGACAAATGATTTTTAAACATTGTATTTAAGTCTGTGTATGAGGTCGGAACCCTATTATAAATTTTTGAAGTTTACATAAGATACTTTTCCTCAATAGAGCTGTGCTTGCTGGAGACATACATATATAGCCTCTTATTGTCACTTCATTTTTATTATATGAAAGAACATAAAAGAATCACAATGTTTAAGTTTTGGAAGAAAAAGACGTACAATCTGCTTTCATTACCAACTGAATGACGATACTATTGCCAGAGCTACCTATATGAAAATTTTGGATTAGATAAATGTTACAAATGCCTACATATTATATGAGAAATGATCGTGCTCTTCACACAATTATCTGTCCTGGATGGGAATCGAACTCATGACCTCTGGCTCAGCAGTCAGGATGACTTACCACTAGACCGACAGGCCTGTAATATATAATTATGTAATGATAACCCAGCAAACTATTAGCATGACCACGATAGAAACATTAAAAGGCAATCTTTTTGAACTTGAAATATTTCCGGACCGATACGACCTTCAAACCTTCAAGAAAAGACCGCACTCCTATCTCAAAGGCCGGCAACGCACTTGTGACACTTGAGTTGCAGGTGTCCATGGGTGACGGTAGTCACTTACCATCAGGTGACCCGTTTGCCCCTTATAATATAAAAAAAAAGTAAATAATTGTTGAATAATAATTAAATTTCGGGCCTATACACATTCTTATATTTACCTATCTTTGTTTTCATTTGTTTTTTGTATGGATGTATTTATACATGTCTTTAATTATTGTAATTGGTATAACCGTTATAATTAAAGTAAATAAATTAAAAAATTGTGCCAAGATACAATACGATATGAATATATGTAATCCCATATGTACAACCAAACCATATAATACTAGAATAAAGTTCACAAATAACTCACAAGTATTCTTTGTCACATTTCTTTGGACTTGTGAGACGCTGAATCAGTAGATTTTTTATTAAAAAATCTTTGGAGCGATATCAAATTTGTAAGAGGGTTCCGTAGGAAAATTTGATTGTGATGTCAGCATTTTAAGAGAATACCAGCCTAGAAGATATAAGGATAAAATATATTAAAAAGGACGTAAGAGTTTTATAACGTAGTGTTATTGTAGTATTTGAAGTGGCATACAGTATTAAATAGTATTGTTAGATATGTATTGAACCTAGCGTTAATTGTACTTGTGTAAATTATAACTTCTTTTATAATATGATTCAAGGTTACAAAATGTTACAAATTTGGTTACACGATTACTAGAGACAGAGGAGTTGAGGCAGGGACATGAGCGCATTCCGGATGTCTTAATAAAAGCTGTTCCCGGATCCCTCCTATTTAAGGCACACTACGGCACACCGTGTGGTTTTAGTCGGTTCGATTCCGACAACACCGCCCCACCGAAAACCCCGGCGGGGTGACGGCCCGAGAGGGTTTACACACACACAAAAAAAAAGGGACATGAGCGCCCGGACGTAAGACCGTGGTTACTTAGCGCTTAGTTAGCATTACTGGGTGCGTACAGATGACTTAATCGGGACTTAATCACGGTAATATTTATAGGGTAAATTGCACATATGATCATGCAAGTGCCATATGATCGAAAAGTTGAATCGAAAGATGAACAAAAACGTATTGTATCTTATAAATATTAATATTAAGTAATGATTTGCACATACAATATGCAAGCCGTGAAATTTAGAACAAAAATAGCATTAGCTTTAAAGCATAAATATTATTATAGCATTATTGTAGTAGGTTCAATTGTAATTATGTTGAAATCGGATATTTGTTTAGGGTAAAAATGTTGTTTTCTTTTAAAAGCTTGACTTTTAAAAAACTCTGGTTGGAGCCTGTAGGTTTTATCGTCTTTTTTTATTTTCCTGTTCATTCTGGAAGAGATTCCAAGTACCCATAAAGCAAGCCCTCTTGGTCATAATCTGCTCTTACTACACTAACTTAAATGGTTGCAATGGTGAATACACAGGGTTATCTGTCTATACTTGCAGCTTATATCGAATACCAAGACTTGCAACAATAATATAGACAAAAATATATATTAACGCAAACGAAGCCGCGAGCTAGTTGCTTAGAAAGTATTATTGGCGTACGGTACCCAAGAAATCAGCCTCATGAAAAGGTCACGCTTCTCATTGTTAGCGAATATTTGAGAAAAGCTTTTTGAAAGATTTTCGTTTAATATTTTTAGGAAGGATTTTGATACTTCGCTACCAAGATTGTGAGGACATTATAACGACAATTTTAATACTATGAGCACCGAATAAAGTTATACTTAGTACAATGATGAATAAAATTAATCATTTGCTACTGAGCCTTCTGGTGGATTTTCTTCTGTGTTCAGTGAGCCATTACAAAACATACACTTAAGGGATGTTGAATAAGTACCTACTACATTTACAGTCACAGAAAAAAAAAAGATACAATTAAAGATAATTTTCAGGTGTTTGTACTATATGCTTTGTGTAATTTTTAACTGCATTATAAACTTCTTACTGCTTGCTATTAGAGAATTTAAAGAGTTTCTTAAGTTATTCCCAAGTATAGATATATACGGGGTGACACTGAAAGTGTTTAGAAAGTAAAAAACGGAATGATATAGAAGCCTGTTAATATTTTTATTGCTTTTCGAAATACTCTCCGTTCCTTTCTAAGCACCGTCGCATGCGATGGAACCATTGAATGAAGCAGTGAACCCACTCTTCTTTAGGGATCTTTTCCACATTTTTTTCAAACCCAGACACGGTATCTTCAGTATTCATAAAACAAATTCTTCCAAGTTTATTTTTAAGTTTTAAAAATAAATAAAAGTCGTAAGGTGCCAGTGGACAATGACTGACATACCAATCTGCAGTAACAGTCCTTCTCCGGCACCAATCCAAACGACGGGTTTTTTGATCTTCCATCAAATTATGAGGTATCCATCTAGTACAAAGCTTTTTGACACCTAAATGTTTATGTAAGACTTTTTGTACTTGACTCATACCAATGTCCTGTCCTGTCCAGCTCCCTGAATCTGTTATCATTAGCCGCACAGCACCAAAGTTATCTTCAGTAGTCGCCGTTGAAGGACGTCCTTCTCGAGAATCATCAGTGAGTTTGCTTCGACCACGTTTATACTCATTAAGTCAGTTGTAAACAGTGGCACGAGAGTCGACTTCGGAATGAAATGCCAATCGAAATCTATCGTAACATTGTTGTTGAGTAAGACCGCAACGAAAGTTGTAATAAATTATTAAGCGAAAATTTTCTCAAGTGAAATCTATTTCAGTGCATACACTTTTTAAATTGCCGTACGTACATTCGTACATTTTAATAAAATAGAGAAGAGCAAATAGAGAAATCAATTCTAGGTATGTAACCGGGTTTTTATGTTATAGGATGCAAACGAGCAGACGGGTCACCTGATGGTAAGTGACTACCGTCGCCCATGGCCACCTGCAACTCAAGAGTCACTAGTGCATTGCCGGCCTTTGAGATGGGAATACGCGAGAAGGTTTGAAGGTCATATCGGTCCAGAAATACCGCAGGCGACAATTTGTTCCAGAGATTGGTTGTGGGTGGCAAAAAGTTGTATGCAACTTTTTCAACCATTGACACCAGTCCACCATCTATACAGTTGACTTTTTCCCATTCTAATCCTAACTAATCCTACGATGGATGTTTGTTACTCAATCACACTTGAACAGTTGACCAAATCTAGATGAAATTTGGCACAGAGGTATATTATATACTATAGCACATACGCTACTTCTTACAGAAAAATGTATGGTTGCCGTGGGATAAATTTCAATTATCATGCGAATGAAGTCGCGGGCAACAGCTAGCATTATAAATTTGAAAGTGAGTTAGTTTGTTATGCATTCACGTCTTAACTGCTGAACCGATCATAATGAAATTTTGCATAGACGTTGCTAGGCTTATACAAAAAGACATAGGATACCTTTCATCCCGACATTTACACGCGAGCGGAGCCAAGGGCGAAAGCTAGTAATATATACGGTCGGTACGGATATGGTCACTTAAACAAATTAATATTTTTTCTTGTTGATACAAGTGGTGATTAAAACTAATTTATTTTACATTCCCTTTTCTTCCTTAACTCAAATGGAACGTGCTCAGAAAATCTTTAAAAACTCTTCTAAATGAGACGGGAAAGGTGTTTATAATTATTCAATACTCACGTACTCACCTAACGATGGAACTTAATGTCTAAATAAAAGAAAAAAAAATGTAAATGGAATTAAAATAAGAGAAAATAACGAGTGTAAGATGAGAAAGGTAACAATGTACCTACGAGTACATTTCAATTTCTGTTGCGGGTATTATGAAAAAAATATAAAATTGACGCGGCAATACCGAAATGAAAGTAAAGAGTGCCGGCCATTTTTATTTTTTAATGCAAAATCCGTGCTATCAGCAGGGTTGTCAAGTTTCCAGCTTGAAGGTTCAAAATCGGAATAAATTATTTACAAATGTGAGTAAGTTCCTTCTTAATCACATAATAAAAAAATATTACAGTTCATATAACTTAATCAGGAGAGACAAGATCAAGTTATATTTAATTTCTTATATACGTTCGTTTATTATAACTTGCTTCAAAGGTGAATGAAAAGGTCATAAGAAAAATGTTCTCTGCAATATTTCAAAGCTTCTGAAGAATTTCTATTAATAACTTAACCAATCCTATAAGAGGAGCAGGCCTTATTTGGGAGGGACTATTACTTTCCTGTATTTTTGTTCCTGCAAGATCTAAGCCAAACCAAAAACTCATATTAAGAAAGATACATATTAACGGCTAAAGTGTTCGCTGTTAAAGATAGTGTACCTGTAGGTATGTACCAAGATTTTTAGATATGAATAATTTTGACAATTATTGAGAGTAAATAAGTTAGACTTTTACGTCTACTTAAAAGTCAGATATATATTCTATGTATTACTGCTATTACTTAAATGTAGTAGTAATTTGCGCGACTGTTTATATTTTAGAATAACATGTTAAAAATTGTTATTATATTATAGGGGGCAAACGAGCAGACGGGTCACCCGATGGTAAGTGACTACCGCCGCCCATGGACAATTGCAATTCAAGAGTCACAAGTGCGTTGCCGGCCTCTAAGGTGGGAGTAGCGGAAGGGTGGAAAAATTGTAAAAAACACAACCCTTCCTTTGCAGTCGGGTAAAAAACATGTTGAAAAAGAGTGTCCTTGGAGTTTCTTGTCTGTCTTTCGTGATACGATCTACGTATTGGAACAGGCAACGAGCTTCACGACTGACTTATTCTGTCTGACACTTACGCCTGATAATTCAAACACCCACAATTGGTTTAGTTGAAATAAAATATTTTGTTTTGATTTGATTGATAAATAAAATCGTGAAGTAACTCTAATTTGACCGGTTTATTACATATTCTCAAATTGGCCGAATTAACAGTGGGAAAATTTTGAAAGGAACAGTAAATGCATGTGCAGAATTGTGTGAACTTTAATTTTAAATAAGACAGAGATAACCGTAAAGTTTAAATGACACATGTCACACAGTGCTCAAAATGGGAAATACTCGCAATGACAACGATTCGTCTCTTTTCTCGTGTTACAAAACGTCGACTGATTAAATGCAATTCAATTCCAAAATAATAATGATACATTGTCCTTGTGTCATTGTTGTAAATGTTGTAATACAGCAAGCTTATAAAATATCGAGATACGAACCGTGAGCCACAAGAAAAAAAAAAAAATATCGAATACAGACATGGAGCTGCACTATTCGTAGAGGATCAATTTGATCCTGGCGCTAAGTTGAAGTGATGATACTTTTTTATTTCAAGTACGTTTTGTTTAGTTAGTAGTAATTAATATTTCTAGTTCAAGTGGGAGATAAGATAAGATATTTATTCGCCAAGAATATGGTACATTAGATGATAACATTAAAAAGCAGTCCGACATATTCGCCTATTAATTTATTCGCATATAAAACTATTAGGTTATACAATTAAAAAATCATTTATGTTGTAAAAGCACTTTTCTAGTATCCAAAACTTTATTTTTAATTCAAAACGTTGTAATAGTAATTCTCTTATTACCTGAGGAATATAAGAACCATGCTTAGGCATGTATGAGCCGGCTTGACTGGAGTGATACCACGGCCTCGCAGAAAACTGGCAGTGAAGCGATGCTTGCATTGTATTTCACCGAGTGAGTGAGGTTACCGGAGGCCCTAACCCTTCCTTATCCCCCTCTCCCGTTCTTCCCCCTCTTCCTCTACTCCCACGTTAAAGGCCGGCAACGCACTTGTGACACTTGAGTTGCAGGTGCCCATGGGCGGCAGTAGTCACTTACCATCAGGTAACCCGTCTGCTCGTTTGCCCGCTATCCCATAAAAAAAAAACGTTTCCTTCTGAATGAATTAAACAAGACGACCTAGATGGCGTGACGTTAAAATATTCGACTGCAATTTCCGCTCGGTGCAAATATTTTTGTTCATGAAATTGGTCTGGGTGTTTCTATGTATGTATTTTGTAATTAAAAAACATATATTTTAGTAAGTTCATCTCTGTTCTAAGTAGATCCCATTTTGCCAAAAGCTGTGCTTAGTTTGAGTCTAGATGGAGCTGTGTGATATGCCCCAAACTATTATTATTATATAAATAATGAAACCGATGTGCAATAATTCTTACAATCCTAATATTGATATGATATGTTTGCTGACGTGACAACCCTGGGGACAAGTATTTGCTTTGTTCCAGAAAGCTTTTGCGTTCGCGTTAAATGGCCGCCAGTCTTGTTCCAACTCGTTTTGATTGTGCTTCTAGTGTTTCACAAGGGAAATGTCACAGTTTTTTGTGTTTATGTAGTATTTGATGATGGAGTTAGAACTGGGGTATTTGTAGTAAAGATAATTTTAATATTTGTTTTATAACGACTGAAATTAATATTCGCAAATTAATTTGGTGCTGTGGTAACATGAAGCCGATTTTGTAACGAGTGCTAGGTGAATTGCAAGGCGAGCTCTCTTGTTTAGGAGACGATCTCCTTTGCTTGGCATGGCTCCTTGGTATGGGACAGGCTTGGCTACACTAGCTAGGTCTCTTCTCGTAAGGCTGCACTGGGGCTGGAGGCAGTCCTGTCCCATACTCATAGGTCCAGATATGGGGGTGGATGATGGACGCCGATGGCTAGATACACTTTCCGGCTCTTCAAGATGAAGCGAGAGTTTTAGAGATTTATAAATAATTTATAAAAGAACGACAACCTTAAAAAGGTAACTTGGATTGAGATTGAGGCAAAAGTAGAGTTCTTAATAATTCTTTACTGAAGATTAGAAAAGGCTGATAGTGAAACTTAGATTGCGAAAAGCTGAATGATTGATTTTAAAAGGAAAGTTATAACAAAAATGTTCTAACAATACACTTATCCAAGCAACATTTTACCGGCTCAATCCTTTTGATACCCTATTAATCCTTTTTGCCCATCGACCCCCAAAACTATGGGTGAAGACAAAGGGAACTGGAAAATAAATGTTGAAGTCGCGATAAAAGGCTCAAACCTCGTTTTAGGTTAACTTTTTGATTACTTTCGGTCCGTATGCCTAAACAAACAGAAGCTTAAAGAGTTTTCGATATAGTTATTCGTGGGTTCACAATATTTTAATATCTCATCTGCCTACCCTTGTCCCAATTTTATTTGGGGTCGATGCAATATGTTTTATTCTTCCATTCTACTCTATGGTTCACTGCTTACTCTCTTTCTAGCCATATCTTCTTTCACACAGTTCATCTATCTTTTCTTTGGTCGTCGTCTTCTCTTGTACCCATCAACATCCATACAATATTTTAATATCTAGCTAAGTTGTTGTGGGAGACCTATGCTTCGGCACGTATGGGCTCGACCGGAGTGATACCACGGCCTCAAAGAAGACCGGCAGTGAAGCAATGATTAGTTGTGTTTTGCCCCGTGTGTGATGCCTCCCCTCTCCCCTCTTCCCTCCTCCCTCTCCCCCTCTTCCCTCCCTTCCTACACCCACCTTAAAGGCAGGCAACGCACATGTAACTTGCAGGTGCCCATGGGCGGAATTAGTCACTTACAATCAGGTCCCCGTTTGCTCGTGTGCCCACTATGCCATAAAAAAGTAGAGAAACAGATTATTCAAAGTGGTGATTTCATTGCACAGCATAAACCTCCGTTTGGCCCAATCCCTAACCCTGACTGACCAAGGGTAGGAACAATGGTTTTTTAGACCAGCAAGTAAAAAGTTTTGAACAATTTTTTAACACGCTTTATTTGTACCTAACTAACTAACTATATAAACAAGTCTTGGAAGTCATCTTTAACCTTGATTTATGTTTCCACAGTGACATGCAATTTGTAAATTATAAATATAGTGGATACAATGGGGTTGACGTCTAAATAGACAAAAACACCAAACACTTTAACCTACTTCTAATTGTCTAATCGAAATGGAACTTTATAGGTATATGTAGTTTGCATGACGAAACTATAATTTGGTATCTTGGAGCTGATCTGAAAAGATGGATAGTGGAATTAAAATGCGTTTGTAGATAATTAAAAACAAAGATAATAAATATAATAAAAAAAAAACATATTAAATTTAAATAAAATGGCACTAAATTACATGTTAAATCTGTTTTACATATTTGTAATCATTTATGAATTCGTCAATACTATAATAGCATTTTTCCAGAAGCCATTTTTTAGTTCGGCCATTATAAATACTTTTAAAACCTATGGGGAGCTTATTGTACATATATTTATAGCCTGCACCTTTGAGCTATGTTCCACAACTTTTAATTTACGCTGTAAAATAGTATTCAGGACTTGCCTACGAGTATTTGCTCTTACTTCTCTTTCTTCATTTGTCTCAATTTCAGATTTTTAACTGAATTTGTCAGAAAGACTGTCACAATGTTTAACTTTTTAAAATGATTCCTACATGATTTTTTTTTTTATTGTATAGGGGGCAAACGAGCAGACGGGTCATCTGATGGTAAATGACTACCGCCGCCCATGGGCACCTGCAACTCGAAAGTCACAAGTGCGTTGCCGCCCTTTAAGGTGGGAGTAGGAGAAGAGGGGGAGGGGGGAAGAGTGGGAAGAGGGGGGAGAGGGAAAGGACGGGAATAAGGGAGAGGGAAGGGTTAGGGCCTCCGGTAACCTCACTCACGCGACGAAATGCAATGCAAGCATTGCTTCACGGCCGGTTTTCTGTGAGGCCGTGGTAACGAGCGGAGTCGAGCCGGCCCATACGTGCCGAAGCATGGCTCTCCCACATATAAATTGAGTTGATTGTAAGAATGATTGAGTTTCTCTAAATGTAATATCGTTATTATCGCTCCTTTTTACATAGATTATTTATCATTAGAGAACTGTGTAGACGTAATAATAGATAGTAGTATATAATATTTCTAATCTCTTCTTGAATCTTTTGCATATGCAAAACAAAAAGTAATATCTCCCATACCAATGCTGTTTTCGAATAAGATTATTTATTTATCTGCTTAATTTACATTATCCACTTTGTGTATTTATTTTAAGCAGTATGTTGTTGGTGTACAATAAAGATTATTCTATTCTATAGCTTGTGATGTGTTTCCATGCCCCCCCCCCCCCCATACCGTTCTCTTCCCTATTGCATTGCATACAAATTATGTCTTATATATATATACATATTGTTGAGACGGACTCCCCGCGCCCACTTGTGATCTCCTGTGATTGGATTAAGAACTCTTTGGAAATGGCGCGATGAGTCCTGGCTGGCGGCCCCATACTCAAATTCGTATTTGAAATAGTTTAGTTTGGAATCAAGCAAGAAAGGACAATCGTCTGGGAGTCTGATGACAGATGTCGTGCTGAAAACACGTAAGTTCAAGAAATAATAATTCATTAATTTATTGTTTTAATCAAGTGTTATTGTAATTTGGAGTTAAAGTATAGCTACTGTATTACCTGCATAATCTTTTACTTACTCTCCACATAATACAGATCCTATAACACCAGTACCAGTTCTTCTCTGGGTTACGATAATATATAAAATATAATACTACAACTTTTTAATTCTTGAAGCAATTACCGTTCAGTGGCTATATTTGTACTCGCCTTTCTAAATGTCAAAGGCAAAGGTTAAAGTGTAGCATTTACCAGCTTTATTTCGGTACATCTAATAATAGCTATTTAGGTCTGCAGTTTAGTGTTATCACTTACAATTGTTACTAAGAATAAGTAGCATAATTATGTACACGGTGGGGTCAGCTGTTGTTTAACAGGCGGCCAAGTCTGCCAGGGTTTACAGGGATTTCCTTGTACGGGTACACCTGTCCCTGGTAATATGGACTGTGACGGAACACCGTGTGGTTTTAGTCGGTTGGAGTCTGACATACAACCCAACTACTTAGCCCCGGCGGGGTGACGACCCGTGGGGGTTTCCAAACGTTAAAACGTACTGATTTATAATGTATTATATTTATATATTATTATTTATAATTATAATTTATTTATATAATAATTATATTTATAATTATAATTATAAATTAATTACATCCAGACACAGAACAAACGATTATTTGTCATTGGTGGGAATCGAACCCACGACCTCTGGCTCAGCAGTCAGGATCTCTAGACCACTAGACCAACCGGCCCGTATTCCAAGACTTGATTGACCAAATTAACAATTAGTTCTTGGACTAGTACCTTAAAAAAAAAGTGCGATTGAACATAGTTGAACGACTGAAATACATTAGTTCCACACAGTAACTGCTTAATATTTATTATCTGTGGCGTAAATAATTGCTAATAGTATGCAAGAGCACGTTACACGAGCGGTTGGATAAGAATGTCGTGGTTTGAACGACCGCGTTTTGTAGCTGCAAATGGAGTTTTAAGAATTATAATGTGAAACAGCTGGCAATTCGCTTTTCTCAGAGAATACAGCCCTCTATTTTCTTGTGTCCTTACACACCTCGCGACATGAGCATCATTTTTCTGCCATCAGATCATTTATAAAGACTCGCCGGTTTCTGGTTAAGAGTAAGAAACTACTCTATATTTGCCCTTCGTCCACGTGGTCAAACTAATTTGTCCAACAGGAATCATTTTTCCAGATGGTCAAATTGTATGTGATGACCAAAAATACAGTCAAGCATAAAATTAATTATAATATAAAACAGAACTTAATTTTATTACTGAAATTTGTTTAACGTAATTTATCAAGGATTGTAAAGGCATATTGTAACTAGGTATATTTTAGCATCATGTAACGAATAAAAGCCGAATTACATAGTACAAATACAAAGATCTTATACTGTTTAGTTTATAGGTACATATTTTATACAACTTTAGGCCAATGTCCGTCAGGCATAATACTACCGGGCGTCATGAAATGGCAGGTATTTAAATGAATATTAAATAATTATAAATATGTTTATATACTGGTGTAATAGAATAACATAGACAGCGAATTGAGAAAATCAAATATTTATAATACATTTAGAAACAAAATGGATGACAAGCGCTCCTGTCATAATCATGTTTGTTATATTGATAAGATAAATATTTTGTAAGAAGAGATAATCTCGACGAAGATAAATTATTCTATTTTTCAAGGCTTTAGAGATTAAGATATTACGAAGATCAGACAGAACCTCGAGTTTTGTACACGATTTCTTACTTATAAAGTCAAATTGACTTTATTGTAAAGTATTAATTTAAATATCTTATTATACGAGTAGATAACTTCGCAAAATGACCCTTGCGTGTTACTAGGTAGGTGGGGCGGAGCAGATTTCTACTTGAATTAGAGAAACCTGACTGGTCCAGTACCGTAGGAAAGACCATTGTACTGGTAAGTAGGATCATCATGAAGTGACATCCTTAGTTCAGCAATACACTGGTATAGACGGAGGCAACTGTAACCACAATCATACGGTCTGCCTGCGGGTAACAACGCTTGTGAATCTTACTAATCTATATATATATATAAATGAATATATTAAAAAACATTAAGAAAGTTGCGCGGAAAATTAGAAAATGTAAGAAAACTTAACGACCATATATACTCACGGCACTCATACTCTCAGCTGAATAATTTTTGTGTTTAGGGGATGTTTGGTCACTACAATTTGTCTGACTATAGAAATATAACTTTGTAACTTTGGACTATATTAACTTTTCTAATATAACCTTAACACTTTTGACATAACTGTCAGTCGTTTGACAGTTCGCGCAATTGACAGGATGCGCGCTGAAAAAATTTGTTTAAAACAGATGCACATCGGTCGGAACTAACTTTTTGGAATATTTTTTTTTAATTAATTATACCAAATCGAATTCAATATTCATAGTTAAGGCAAGACTACGTCTGTCGGTTCAGCTAGTAAGATATAAAAGTGAAAGTTTGTGAGGATAAATGGATGAATGGATGGATGTTTGCTACTCTTTCACACAAAAACAGCGGAACGGATCTGGATGAAATATGGCACAGAGATATGTTATAGTTTGGAATAGCACATAGGCTACTTTAAAAAAAAATACAGTTCACGTGGGACATTTTTTTTATTTCCACGCGAACGAAGTCGCGGACAACTCGTAATCATAATCACTCATCACCATAATTATAATTTCCGCTATAGGCCCTCTACTACTGGTCAAAGGTCTCCCTTAATGACTTCCCAGAAGACCGGTTGGCAGCGGCCTGGATCCACCGGAGGCCTGCGATCTTTACTAGGTCATTTGTCCACCTTGGAAACTGTGTTGTATAAGTAAAAACTTTGCTAGTACTACATTTTAAACTTTCGCGTAAAAATATATAATTACTAGCAGCGCCCCGTGGTTTCACGCGCGTATGTCCCGATCCCGTGGGAATATCGGGATAAAAAGTAGCCTATGTGTTAATCCAGGTTTCCAGCTATCTTTACATACACAGTTTCATCGCAATCGGTTCAGTGGTTTTTTGCGTGAAAGAGTAACAAACATCCATCCATCCATGCATGTATCCATCCATCCATCCAAACTTTCACATTTATAATATTAGTGGGATGTATACGTACGGGCATTAGATGATCACGTAATAGGTTTTACATACCTTTGACGTTTTGAATGGCCTGACTTTTCGACCAGGTCGCACTGACCGTGGTCACAGGCTGACTCAGGTCGAAACGTCAGGCAATTCAAAGGTAAGTAGGTAATATTACGTATACATAGTTTGCTAGTATTACTGTGTAATTGCTATATTTAAAGTGTGTGTTATTTCCCAGTGTGGAAGCTCCGATTTGAATGAGAAAGTTATGCAAGAAAAAATATAGATCTAAAAATATTTTTAGTATATGTCTCAATTGATTGATAAAGTTTATACCTACTTTATCAATCAATCAAACAATTGTGTATCTACCCAGAAATACCTCCCAATTCTGTCTTTCATAATACATTCTTAATGTTATTGATCCTCTCTAACTTCTCAAAGAACTTTGGTCGCCCTATTCAATGGCAGTAACACAACAATGGGCATCTAAATCGTACTGTTTGTCGCGAATTGAACTTACATTTTTAGCAGACTACGAAAAGGAGGAAGTTATCAATGCGTCGGATTCTTTTTTGGGTATTTTCTCCAATTACCGAGAACGAAACAATATTTTTCTTTTCTTAGAGAGGGTATTTATAACTTTTTAGTTTGTCCAATTGTTATCAGGTCAGTCATATAATGGGATCTTGGAGAAATCGAGGAAACTCTTTAAATATTCTATGCACACCTATAGCGAAAAGCACAACATCGGAAACATTGTGAGTCCATTGCTGCAGAGGAAGCCGGTCTTGACGGTAGGTCTAATTCACTGTCAACTACGATTAATGATAGTATGCCTTAGTAATCATAATCACTACATATTATAAAAGAAAGTCCCCCGCCGCGTCTATCTGTCTGCCTATTCGCGATAAACTGAAAAAGTACTGACCGGATTTTCATGCGGTTTTCATCAATGTACAGAGTGATTCATGAGAAAAGTTTAGGTGTATAATTTGTTAGAGATGTCGCTTGCACAGTCACTCTTACTTCCAATACTTGACTACGCTGATGCCAGTTATCTTGATGTTACGGAGGAGCAACTAGGTAAGCTTGAACGGCTTCAAAATTTTTGCATAAGGTTCATATTTGGCTTACGCAAATATGATCATGTGTCCGAATTTCGCAACTCGCTCAAGTGGCTCCCGATCCGCCTTCGACGGAATATTCACATCCTTTCTCTACTTTATAACATATTGTTCAACCCCCTCACTCCCTCTTATCTCAAAGAACGCTTTAGGTTCTTAAGTGACACACATTTCAGGTTCTTGAGATCGTCTGAAAACTTGCAACTGCAAATTCCAGTGCACTCTACAAGGTTCACCGACAAATCTTTTACTGTTGAAGCAGCACGCCTTTGGAATGCACTACCACTCTCTATCAGACGAGCTCAAACATTATCATCTTTCAAAAAAATGGTAAAAGAATATTATCTGCAATAAATGAATGTTGTAATAAACTACTTGCATGACAAATATGTTTACATTTCTTAGTTATAATAGATAGTTACGATGTATGTACTTATGTGTAAATGTGTTATGTATATATGCACTTATTTATATATGTATTTGTTTGTGTGCTGTACCAATATAACATAATACAATTAATATATGAATGTATTAATATTTATACAATCCATTCACAGATTGCATAAATCCCTAAAAAGCTCTCTTTGACATTGCGACACCAAAACCACCCACGTATATCTTAACACTCCTGTCCATCCAAAGGTTGCCTGGAAGATATTGCTCCTAACGATAAGGCCGCCCATTGTGCATTTTGTGTTTAGCTTGTTTGTGCATTGTTTCCTTTTTTTGGTGTACAATAAAGAGTATTTATTATTTATTATTATTAACGTTTTGTGTAAATTGGTTGAAATATGATGATGATTGTTGAAGATGTTTCTACTACCAGTGCAAAGCCGGGGAGGGTTGCTAGTGATTACTAAGACTTACACAGAACAGTTATAACCATTAACTGTCAACAGTTCAGTCTCTGGAACTACTCAAAGAAGTATTACGCGGGTTGCGATTCGATTACCTTAATATTGTTGCTAAGCAATTTATGCTCGTCATAATGCATGGTGGAGCTGAAACATTAACCAACTTAAAAAAAGAGACTTCTCATTTCGACCGATATTTTTTGTGTTACTCGACAGCGTCAATAGTGAGAAACTTGGAAAATAAAAGGATGATGAAGCAGGTGTATTCGCATTTAAAAGGTAAAAAAAATACTAGATAAAATCTTTTCTAAATTAAGATTTGAATTTAGAGTTTAAGTAAATTCTAAATTTATAAATCAAATTTAGTGTTATTTTAAAAAATAATGATTTAGATGATTCAAAATGATAAATTTTGGATTTTTTTTAAACTCTATATTCAAACTGATTGATCTTTTATAGCATATCTCCTCTTATCTCTATTAAGATCGTTATGTAAGCCTCGAAGTAGAATCTACGGATTACCATTTTCATAATAAAGTTGTCGGTATGTAGGAGCAAATAAGTACACAGATATTGGCATCCGGCCTACAGATTTAGGCAGTAACAAATAGGTTCATTGTACTATAGATAGAGCATTTAGACGAATCTTAAAGATATATAAGTCTAGAGACTCAACAGACATATAAGACTCAAGGACATACATATCCTTAAGATTCGTCTGGAATTTGTGTAACGTTTTTACTGTCTATCTAAATACCTATATATTGTATGAAAAAAAAATAGATTTTAGGGCAAACAAAGTATAAGAAAATATGTAGCTCAGACCGGCGATAATCATTGCCGTTATATGCAGAAATAAATTGATTTCTTAGTGTTACTGTTTTAACCGATGTAATAATTATAGTGTAAAACTAAAAAACCCGGACGAGCACCGAGGGTTCCGTAAGCAAAACAAATTTGTATGTAGATAGATAGTACGTCCTTCTCGAGAATAAATTCTCAAAGATTTTTTTCCTTCTTTTCCGAAAGACAAACTTAACTTTGCAGTTCTAAAAATACACTCGAATACATCGATGTACGACAAAGTCAACTTTCCAACCGCAAAATATGTTTGTAATCACAATAATAATTTTTTAATGTGACGTGTGTGTGACTGTTGGATTTTATCCTTTACTTATGCTGTCCGACCTTACTTCTTACCAAATTTCATTATTCTAGGTCAATGGGAAGTCGGTCGAAGGGAAGAAGAAAAAAAGTGGAATACAATATAGGTTTTGATTTACAAGCGAAATGTTTAAATTTGGTCAAACCTCAGGCTTAAGGACCCCGTGACGGAACACCATATGGCTTTAGTCGGTTCGAGTCCGACATACCACCTTGCCGTTGACCCTGGTGAGGTGATGACCCGTGGGGGTTTCCAGACGAAAAAAAAAAAATGGCTTAAATAGCCGTATCTTTTGATTCCGTTGACTTAGAAACTTGTTTTTTTTACAGCTGCAAGGGACTGCAGATTTAAGTATTTGGTATTAATTTCAACTTGATGCGTCCACAGGTTCTTGAGAATAAAAGTCTTGACAGACAGACGGACAACAAAGTGAACAAAGTATTGGAATACTTCAGATTAGTTGGTTTCTATAGCCATTAGGGATTCAAATCTTGGTAATTCTAATTTACATTTTACTTCTTGCAATAGACCGTACCTACTGTCTTCGTTTGTGTTGTATGTTTTCTTAATGATTAATAAATATAACTAAGACTTCAGAGAATTTGCAATATCAAATGTTCTTGTGTTTAGAGGCATTAAATTTGTTAAAATAAATACAGTTATTGAATAAACACGTACCTACATGAAAGTTATATGTAGGCTGGTATATAATGTTTTAATTATCATTTTGCCCTTTATGAAAAATAATCTCTTTTATGGCCATTAATATTATTCGTAAAGGTCACAATCAAAGCCTATTACATATATTCTATCATTACATTCATGTCAAAAGTTAGACGATCTCCCTCGTCCCTCTCCCTCTTAAACTTAAACTTAAAAGAGTTACGAACACATTTATATCAAGGACGTAGAGCTTTCAAATATGTTATCCACTTTTAAACGGTGTGAACAAAGCCCTCTTGAAACAAATAGGATAAAACATAACCTAAATATATACATGCTAAGGTCCATTATTCCTAACACCAACAATAAATGGCGGTTTCATCAGCCTTGATTTGCCAAACGGAAAGGTCACCTGATCAATACACCAGAAAACGAGAACGCCTGGTAACAAAGATATTACTAGTCATGCAAGTATCGGAAAAATAATTAGAAAGCGAACGAAACCACAATATGTGAACAGACCACAATACACCCGTCAAATTCAGAAAAGCCCTTCGAATGTTGGGAAAATATAAAATGAATTATGATTTTCCCCATGTTGTATGCATTATTGTATTGTTATATTTTCACCATTTATTGACTTTTCATAATAAGATAAATGACAGTGTGAAATTAGATGTTGGAGCTACTCTGTGACAAGTGGGGAGTATATAGAATTTCTACAGCTTTTTGTTTCCGAGTTAATATCGGGCATTTAATAATAATAACTTGACACATCTCACACACGGCCGTCTTATCCCAAACTAGGCCGAGCCTGTACTATGGTAACCAGACTGCTGATAAATATACTTATATATTACAGACAGAACAAATGATCGTGCTCATCACAAAAATATTTGTCCAGGGTCGATTCCCACGACCTCTCGCTCAGCAGTCAGGATCACTAACCACTAGACCAATAGGTCAGTAATTACTTTTTAATTAGTCATAAAGGTATTTTTATAATTTTGGAATATTGGTTACTTTGTATTTTAAAAAATGTCGAGTGGTTCAGAAAATGGAAAATGTTTGTCAAAAAACGGACTTAGTTGCATATGATATGCTTCGTTGTTCGTTTTTGTAACATCCAGGAAACGGTAGCAAGGCACGTTATAGAGGGGCACGGAAGTGCCCCCCCCAAAACGAGCCATACTATGTTATTAAAAAAAAATAGGCAGTCATGGGACTGCCGACAGAAGTGAAAACTTAAACGAAACGACCTCCCTCCCTCCGTCCCTTACTCCCTCCCTCCCTCCCCAGGTCTCTCTGACGCTGTACCTGTAAAATAAGAAACTCGGCTCCATCGTACGAATTCATACGTACGTACGTCATACGTAGAAACAGAGGACAGACGGCAGTCGGACATCAGGGTCACGTGTCCTGACGCGAGTTTAACATTTTTTACCCATCCCAAAAAGTGCATAACGCCGCTAAAGAAGTTTTCACTTAAAAAATAATTTATCAAAATGAGTTTTTTAAAAAGTACTTAACTAATTTAGCTGGTGAAACATTTGGTGAAAACTACATAGATAATAAATAACCTACTCCACTCTAGTTTGTTTCAGAATGCTTCGTCTACATGAAAAACATTTTTGATAACTGAAACCACCACGATGTAGGTTTCAGTTAACTTAGTTAGCTGCTTTTTTCCCACAATTACAGAATGCAGTTTTAGCTTAGATTTTTAACTTGCTGATCTCAAAATTCAAAATTCGTTCCCATGAAGAAATACTAAAAGTTATATTAACTACCAACTGTTCTTTACCTCGCTGAAACGTTTCTAAATATATAAAGACGTGAACAGTTTCCTGTTAAACTCAAAGGTTATATTTTAAGCTCTTAGTATTGCAGATATTAACCTACACCCCGTGTGAAAATGAACTGAATAACTACTCATACTTGAAATTTTCATTTTCAATATTATTTGTTATTTTTTTATGGGATAGGGGCAAACGAGCAGACGGGTCACCTGATGGTAAGTGACTACCACCGCCCATGGGCACCTGTAACTCAAGTCACAAGTGCGTTGCCGGGTTTAAGGTGGGAGTAGGGGAAGAGGGGGAGAGGGAAGGGATAGGACCTCTGGTAACCTCACTCACTCGGGGAAACATTTGCATTGCTTCACTGACGCCTTTCTGTGAGGCCTCGGTATTATCCCGGTCGAGCCGGCCCATACACGCCGAAACATGGCTCTCCCACGAAAAAATCCTCGTACATTCATATCGCACAATACAAAATAACCGAAGTATAAATAAATATATAATAAACATACGGATCTAAATATCTAAACAGCGACATTTTTCATAATGGCAATAAAACAAATCTGAGATTTCATTAAACTAAGCTGGTTTAGCAACCTTTCTCTCCGGGGCTAAAGATAAGGACAAGGTTCAACTGTTAGCGAGAAAAGCATCGACAAAGAGTTTTATTTTGTTCTAGTTATTTAAATTATTGTAAGATGTGAGTACCAGTAATTATGTTTGTCAGAATTTCAATGTACTTGCTCCGTGCTTTGTATTATTTTAAACTATTCATCTACATTTAAAAATATATGGAGCTTGTGAGATAAGAGAATGGTGATTTCACAAGATCTATGTATCCATAAATCTTTGTCATAACAAATACCTATAAAACGTTTAAATTTAAAAAAATAGTTATATTTATTACGTTAAACTATTTTTAACAGTTTTTACTCAGTTTATGTTTATTCATCATTACCATTGTCAGCACTTTAAAAGTTTCAATATTCACCTGGATTCACGTCATGCACGTTTAGCCATTGAAAGAAAGTAAATCTCGTTAAAAATAATAATATTTTTGAAGTAATATGTATTCAAAAAATACATATTTATTACAATACTTAATCTGACCAAAAATAATGTACATGGGCGCAAATCTTCAAATATTGTTTTTTAAGTAATTATAATTATTATACAAACATCCGAAATTCATTAGATTTATATTCAAATAATTTATTAGTAAACAGTTAAACAATTGACCCACGTTACTAGTAATCTTTTCTAAAAAAAAAAATATATTTATCAAGCTCTAAGCTCTAAGCTAATATTTATTTATTTATTTATCTTTATTGTACACCTTTAAATAGTAAATAGTGCAAAACAAGTTACAAATTTAAAGTTGTGTAAAAATGATTAACATATTTATTTTGAAAGTTAAGCTATAATGTGTTATTTAAATGAAATTACTAAAAATAATTCTTGATACATATCAAGAATTATTTTTAGTCATTTAATTTATCTGTTATAAAAGAGGCTGTAGTCGCTTATCCGTTTAAAAAATCTATTGTAAGGTTATTTATAAAAACGTTTGAATTGTGAAAAAGAGTTTAGTACTGTGCTAGCGATTGTGTGAAAATAAACTAAGTCATTTTTAGTGCGTGTTTTCATTGTGATGGGCCCTGAACCTGGAAACCCTGGCGTATCGCCGACATGTACTTTGGTTATATTTTCAATAAATCAGAGCTATTTAATGTACCGGTTGTGGGAGTTTTCTACGTCTATGACTAACAACTCAATGAGTACATAGGCGAAATTCCTCGCTGCCAGTGAGACCGATCTCTAACTACCAATGTTATTTACCTGCGGCACGCAAGCTAACAAATGGATTTCATTTCGGCTGATATCGGGATCTAAATCTATGTTTATAAGTGTTCCACTACGGCAAATTATAGTGGACTTCTTTTTGTGATTGTTAGAAATGATTTGGAGCGTTTATTTTGATTTAATTGGGTTTGTTAGTTGCACATACACTTACGAAGGAAGAAAGGCTACATTTCCTCTTTGATTCTTTGTTTTTATTAATCAGCTTAAAGGGTAACTAGAAAAGACAAGTCACAGTGCAGTGCAGGTACTACTATTATGTTATCTGTGGCAGGTACTAATTTCTAGGTTTATCTCTCAAAATTCAGAGAAAATAAGCGGTGTCAGGTTTTTAGGGAGAAAGTCTAATATTTATTTTCCTAGCATAAAATAAACGATAACACAACTACTCAGCTTACTCATTGAAGACGCTTAAACAAATTACAACTCCACCGACTCCATAATTAAGTGCAAAATAGCTCGGACAAAATAAATGTATGAGTAGAAAATGGTACTGAATAGTTTTATTTTTGCGAATTTAATTTACATATAGATATATAAGTGTTATTACCACAAATAATACAGAATGCGCGTTACACTTCACTGAATAAAGACATCTCAGAGGTTTGGTTGCCTAGTAATGATTTAAAAAAACCTGGATGATAGGAAGTAAAATTTTAATATTGCTAACACTGATTTGATTGCAAAAATCTTCTCGCTGATACGTTACTATGTCACGACCTTGACACGGTAATACTATATATACTTATACTGTGACCTTGATGTCAATCTACTATAACTAAAACAATAATTTATTTTTATCTAATAAATATAATATTAGCATCAAAACAGTAAAAAAAAACTAGCTATCCGTAACATAAAAAGCGCTACACAAAAAGCGGTTCAAACATAGTCAAAGGCTGAAATGCCTTCCTGAGTGGCTCTCAAAGCATCTCGAGCAGGCTTCAAATCTTCACCACAGAGTGGAATGTCTACAGCGATACAATGACACAAGTATTTATGGATTTCTTTGTAAGGCACTCGACTTTTTGAAGAGATGGATTGGTTGTTGGGTCCGGGATGAAAAGGTTTTTTTTATATATCGGACATGGTTTGTGCCTGTAAATAATGTAATCGGGAAGGTAGTTGTTACTAGATATTTAACCTTAGTCCAAATACGTATAAGGATTAAGGATACGTATTTGAAAACCTCTAAATAGCTTTGTAGGTTAATATATTTCTCACTAACTTTTGCTTTTAGATAGACATGTTAACTGAAAATTCCACAAGCGCAAGAAAAACGAAAAATGTAACACGAAAAAAACGCATATCTCGCAACGCAGTTCTTTCACCACAACAAGTGGTAAGAAATAATTTTTACCCAGTTGTTAAATAACAATATTTTACAGTAAGCGTATCAATATTAAACATATTTAATTATTTTACAAGTAGAATGATTGGGTTATCGCACGGCAACATAATCATAAAATAGTAGATTATTCTTGTGAATTTGTTGTCGAGCGATAACCTAATCACAAGAATAATCTACTATTTTAAAAAGTCCTATTTTAACACAGCACCATCAGGCCAAATGCATATAAACATAAGTATAGCATTAGATCGCTTCAACGTATTTTGTTGTAAGTAGATTTTATTGCCGCTTGCGATTGAAGTGGTTACGTGGTGGCCGGGGTCGAAAATGTCCTAAAAGCTTCGAAAATAATATACTGAAGAAGTGCAGATAGCTAAAATGTAAAATGGATACAAGAAGCTACAGGCCTCCAGTATTTATGTTGATCTGTCATGGTACGAAAAGCCATGTACAATGATAGCTAAGGTCAACATATACTTACTGATCATTGATATAAAACCAAACCTAATGACTTAAGTTAAGGTCGAAGTTCGACCACCAGGCTATTTCTAGTCATAATAATGATAACTTGATACACCTCACACACGACCATCTGAAATTTACATCAATTAACCAATCAATCAGCTTATTATAGTCCATTGCTAGACATAGGCGTCTCTCAATGTGTGCCACAGCACCCGGTCTTCCGCCTTCTACATCCAGTCCATACCTGCTATCTTCTTCAGGTCGTCGGTCCATCTGGCTGGATAGATCGACACAAGCAGGCAGTAGATTTTGGTGTTTTCACATAATTTACCTCGACAATCCAGTACATGCTGTGGCGTCTGTTTGCGTCGATCTATGATTTTTAACAGTAGCTTCAATTTAACGTTCAAAAATGTCACTTAGTGTCTTAATTGAATAAATGATTTTGAATTTGAATTTGAGCGTTCTACCTCCCGTTTGCCAATTCGCGGTCTGCTCCAATGCCCAACGATCCTTCGGCATACGGCCAACCCATTGCCACTTCAGCATGCTTATCTTGCGAGCTATGTCGGTAACTTTGGTTCTTTGTCAGATGGTATTGCGAATTTTATTATAAATATACCTACATTCCTACTTATAGTTTGATTTTGTTGTTGGTTTTTTATTAATAAATGTTGATGCACTTTCAACTTCAAACATCCAGTTGAGTCTTACACTACCACCATTTTTCTTTAACAATCATTTATTTTTTAACCGACTTCAAAAAAGGAGGAAGTTCTCAATTCAAATGTATTTTTTTTTCTGTTTGTTACCTCAGAACTTTCGACTGGGTCAACCGATTTTGATGATTCTTTTTTTATTTGAAAGCTGGAGCTTCCCGTGTGGTCCAATTTGGTCTAGTTCTGACAATGGCATCCATGAAAAAACCATAATTATAAGTCTTTTATGGAATAGTTTTTTTTTAAGCCGTTTTTTTTTGAAAGAATTATTTCAATAGTCCTTTAGGCTCAAAGTCGTTTTTTTTATAAACAATACTGTTCACAAAAAAGCTTCTACTAACGTTATCTGTAACAGGAACGTATACAGGCTGTTGTTATATTGACAAATATACAAACAAAGCAAACACCCGCACGTGCCAATATTTACCCGCTGGGAATGAAACACACACAGATAGGGAGCTGTATGTTTCGACTGTATCAATTCGATTAATAAACGTGCAGGGATTTCAATTAATATTTTTTTTAATTTAAATTATTTTTTTTGAAAATTTTTTCAAATTGAATTTAAATTTTTTTGAAAAAATTTAAATTTAATTTTTTTTTAATTAAATGAAATCTCGTCTCTAACGATAACACTAATGGAAGATTGAAGACCTCTGAGGCGCGATGGTATTGCATTCGGGTCACAGATTCGACTCCTCTCATTGCCAATATTTTTATACAGCAGAATAATGTATGATTGACACCATTTGAGCTGTGGTGCTGGAGGCGGATGATGAACATCAGCTGGACAGAAAAAATAATCAACGAGGAAGTCCTACTAATGGTAAATGATGAGAGGCAGCTATTAAAAGCTATAGCTATAATCGAAGTGAAAAATGGTGGGCTATTTGATAAGACACGACAACTTCTTCAAAACAATATTGGAAGATAAATTGGAGGGAAAGAGAAGACGAGGAAGGCCTAGCAGAAGTTTTATACAACAAGTGAAGGAGAAAGAAGGAGTCGAGACTTATGCAGAGGTCAAAATGATCGCAGAGGATAGAAAGAAAGGTAATAACTTCACCAACACGAGCGTAGCCACAGATTACTAAACTGTAGTTGTAGTATAGTTACTACTGAAGTCAGCACAAAAATATCGATACCTACCGTTATATTTGTCTACTCATTCCGGGCTTTAAAATGTGTGTAGGGTTACCTCTTCAATATTTTTTTTTAAAATTACAATTGTTATGTAAATTAAGTACTTAATATGTTAAGATGCACGTTTTCGTACAAAATTAATAGCAAAACTCCTGTGAGCAATGTAGTTCATTGCAATATAGTTTGTACTCTATTATGATACGCAATGTATAACTATTTAATAACGGTTTTCTCTCTTAAATTACATTTCGGACTCAGAGACGAAATTATGTACCTTTTTAACCGACTTCAAAAAAGGAGGAGGTTCTCAATTCGACTGTGTTTTTTTTATGTTTGTTACCTCAGAACTTTCGACTGGGTGAACCGATTCTTTTTATTTGAAATCCGCTGTGGTCCCATTTCAATTTGGTCCAGTTCTGACAATGGCATCCATGAGAAAACCATAGATAAGTCTTTTATGGAGCAGCTTTTTTTTTGTTGAAGTCGGTTTTTTTTTTCAAAGAATTGTGGTTTTATTCGATACATATATATTTTTTTTCATTACGTTTACCGCGCAACTCGGCATAATTATTATTTTTTCACTCAGCTACCTCCCCGGCCAAAGTATATATGCGAGTCCGAAAATGTTTGCACGGTATTACGGAAGCTAACAGCGTTTGTTCATAGCTTTGGCGTGCGTGTCCCGCCCACAACGCCCTTCTTACTTATTTTCAGTTCTGTGGTGAAAACCAAACTAAACAGAAAACTTGTCTTAACTTAGTCTAAAATGACAGAAATCTTTAGACAAAAGATAATGAAAATGGACTTGAAATCTAAATGTATTTACGTGTACTTACAGTTTTATTTTTTTAACTCAAAGTGTCAATTCGATTTATTCTTGTCTATCAAACTAATTGAAATCATGATTACCTACTCATAAATTCATCGCTGCCTTATAGCTACTGTTCAAAAAAGTTCGTTCACTTGACGACGCAAAAAATGTACCTTTGTCCTAATGTAACGTCGCAGGAGCTGACAGTGACACAGGTAGCCTGTTACCTGTCCGACCGGGTTTTTGCCTTTTTACAAGAAAAATGTGTTTTGAGAGTACCTTTCCTTAATGCAAATTATGTGTAATTTCGCTATTTTTATTAAAGAACGTGTGATATATTTTGTATAATATAACGTAAAGAATGGAAAAGAAAATCACGTCTTTAGGAATATACTTAATATTCCTAAAAACGTGATTTCCTTTGTTTATTAGTTACAAACCAAATCCATAATAAAAAAATCAAAATTAGATATAGATATACATAATTTATATTGCTGAAACATTTTTTATTATAATTTATTCTAACTTTTAAACTTTCGCGTTCTATGATGTATAATGATATGTATACGTTACCTGTGACCACGGCCAGTGCAACCTGCATGAAACGTCGGGCAATTCAAAGATACGTAATACCTATAACGTGATCGCGTTAATTCCAGTACGTATACGTAATTAGGTATAATTATTATTGTGTTGTTGTGTTTTGTCGATATTTCCTATCATGTGTTTAAGATATTAAGAGAATAAACTTAATTTATATTTTAGACAAAAGAAAGACAAGTATAATCATACCGTTTAACTAATAATTAGGATGGTTAAATGTAATTCATATAAATATAATATATTTAATAAAATATTGCCGGTATCGCACGTACTTCGAATGGCTAAAGTGGGCTATTTACAAGAAGTCAAATTTAATATTCTACCTGATTATTCGAAAATATTACATAGTTTTGAAATACTACAGTATAATAAATCGAAAATACATTTTAAGGAAAAACCAGAAACGAAAGGTAAATACAATCTGAGGCGCTTCGTATACCATGGATTATAGGATGCAACAATAATTCTGATCAGATCTGGACACATCCCATCGAATAAGTTTGCATACCTACAAAAACTTTCCGAACTGCAACTTATGCGGAGTTGAAGAGGATGTAGGTACAACAACGTTTTGATGATATGTGACAAAAACCAAACAGAAAGAAAAGCACTTATGGATGGATTTAAACCAGATTAATGTAAAAATTGTGCAGACTATTCTTTCACTGCCAATATCTGAGATATGTGCACCACACACACACACACACACACACGCACGCACGCACGCACGCACGCACGCACGCACGCACGCACGCACGCACGCACGCACGCACGCACGCACGCACCTACACACACACTTCACCAAACGATTCTTCTGCTTTCTCGGAGGATGCCTTTATACTCGTAATAAGATTAGTAAACAACTAAATGCATATCCCATTACCAAGTGGCTTATGACTCTGGACACAGATACATTCGTTATATACATAATATATAATAAATGTACCCACGTCACCCAGTGTCATCACCAGCTGTATTTCCAAACGTAATAAATTCCAGTAATATGTCTCTGGCAATTCTCAACCCTTGCTACACAATACCGGTTTGAGTTGTCATTAATTATAATAAATTACTCTTAGTGTGAGTGACAACGCGATTCCGCCTGAATTCCAGACAATTTACACGGAGGTATTTAGCTTCATGGATCGTTCTTCTTAAACACACTAATATAATCAAGTACAGAAGAATATTTCATTCTATAAAAGATTAATTATAGTTTAAAACGGTACCACGTAATTTGTACCGCAGTGAGCATTTATTGAAAACTTTTCATCTATTTATTCATCTATTGTCGCAGGAAATTTTGAGTGGGTGTACTGGTGTATTTTTGCTTTAGGTAATTCAGTTTGTGAATAGAAGGTACACTTACAAAACATATAGACCCCTCTGAAGCTTAGAGTAGTATAAATTCGTTGTTACTTGTTAAGCATGCTATTTAGGTCAAATTGTGGATAAAACAGGAGTTTCCAATTAAAAAAGGCGGCTTGGTCATGTCGAAGGGTGGCAGGTGACCCTCTACAAAATTAGGCCAAATAAAAAAGCATAATATCACGGACGCAAAGTATAAAAAAGGTTGAAACTGAAGAATGGAATACAGAGGGATTGTTTAATATTACCTCAATGATCTGAATATTTGTAACAATATTAAGGAAGAAGAAGAAGAGAGGCAATCTTCTCTTACTTATAATAATACTAATAATTTTTTTCAGACTTAAGTCCGTTTCGTTAGTAACTTTATCGTGGGAGCGCCATACTTCGGCACGTACGAGTATAAGCTCGACCGGAGTGATACCACGGCCTCACAGAAAACCGGCAGTAAATCAATATTTGCATTGCTTTTCGCCGAGTTAGTGAGGTTACCGGAGGCCCTAACCCTTCCCTTCCCCCCCCCCGCTTCTACCCTTCCCCTTTCGGTGGGCTTCTACCCTTACCCTTTTTTTTTGTGTGCGTGTGGAAACACCTTCGGGCCACCTTCGCCACCCCACCGGGGTTTTCGGACCTCCATCCATTGATATGTGCAGTAGGTCTGTGAACTTTTGCTTCCTGCTTGAAAGACAAGGAGCACACTCTTCTTCGCGTTATATCTGAGCCCATGGGACTCAGCATAGGACTCACAAATTTGGATCAATTTCTTCATTGGTTTGATTGACGGGCTAAGTGTTAATGTTAAAATCATTTTTTAATGCAGCATATAATAGCAGCAGTATAAAATGCTGAACTGTTTTATATGCAATATTACCTACGCTGACATAATATTGATGACAGATGGTGCAGCGGTTTAAGCTGTCAATTTGACACCTGCCACTCGTTTGACTTTTGTGGGTTCGATTCCAACATATTTCATTTAAATGTGTGATTTACAGTCGTAACGAATGTGGGTGTCCGTTTAGTGAACAACTTTTTAAAGTCCATTTTCCTAATAGATGTGGGAGATGTTTTTTTAATAAAAAATGTTAGCATTCACTCCAACTTGATTTAAATTCCGTTTAAGCAATACGTACGTATGCTCGGACGAGCTTATGCTACCATTTTTTTTCAAATCGTTATCTAAACCCAAACTAAGCACAGTTTTTAATATGGGTCCTAGAACACGAATAAACATACTTAGGTCCATTTTTGAAGTGAAAACTTCTTTAGCGGCGTTGTGCACTTTTTGGGATGGGTAAAAAATGTTAAACTAGCGGCAGGACACGTGACCCTGATCGAAAATTCGTAAGACGGAACCGAGTTTCTTATATTTAAAAAAATTTACCATTCGAAATTCAAACATTTATGAGCCGCCAGGAGCGCAGAACTTCCAGTGTAGCCTATGTATACATTTAGATATGTCATTACCTACTTTTTTATTTTTAACCTAATTATATATATACAGATGTGTGTGTATATGTGTGTGTATGTATTTTATTCGAAATTAATTTTTGAAGTGTAAACTTCTTTAGGCACGTTTGTGTACTTTTGCTATGGGGAAAAAGCACTGAAAACTCCACTCCATAGATCCACTAGAGGGCACTAATTTAAACATTGAGTTCTGTCAGCGCCTTATTAATTAATGTCACCAACCTGCTAATGTGACGTTTTAAGTTCATCGTTTCGTTTAGGTTTTCACTTCTGTCGGCAGTCCCACGACTGCCTATTTTTTTTTTTGTAAGTACATATTAAAGGTACACTGGAACAAAGAGACTATTTTAAATAGAATCGATTCCACGTCCACAGACGTTGCATGCTAATATCCTACTACCATGCCACATAACAAAAACAGTCATTAACAAGATAATCGACATTAATTAATCATTTCAAAGCAGAATCTCGCAACGTGACTTACTTATTGTTATTTTTTGTCTTGTCTTGACGACACGGATGAAGGTCGACCATTTTAATGATAAATCTTAAAGACAAAGTATTTCATAAAACGATCAATTTCACAAAGCCGAAGAAATTTCTAGAAATGTCAACTGGTGGTAAAGCTTTTCTCTTATTTTACCTGAAATATGAAGAAATTTTTTTAAATTTTTATTGAATGAACAGATGATTACCGCATGCTCTTATGTAGAATTAATCGAAAAGCTCCGTGAACCGATTGAGGTCGGTCGATCGACCTGAAGATTGTTAGGCTTAATGTTTCATCACGATAACGCTCTCATTTATCGATTAAAAGCTCTATACAAGGCGATTACCAGCGCTGATGTAGTAAATTTTACTTTTTTTTTTATCAGAGCAGAATACTTGACGACCTACCTATGTACGTGTACCTATTCGAAGTGCATTCATCTTCAACATCAAAGGTTGTGGGTTCGATTCCCGTTTAGTGCAAATATTTGAGCTTGGTGCAATGATTGGGCTTGGTAACGATGGTCTGATGATAAAACCAGGAGGTGGACAGTGGAACATTTTTAATTTTTTTTAGTTTTGCTCAACTATAATTATTACATCGAAACACCAATAAATTACATCAATCGCGTACAAGGTTGTAAGATAATTTGCAAAGCCCATCTCAGTGTTAAATCAACCGATCGACGGAGTTCTCTAAAAGAAGTTTTAACATGGATTTATCAGACCAATTTCGAGTGAGTAAGACTGGTGCGCACATAAGTTATGGTTAATCCTTACCATGAAATACCCTTATGCTAATTTTTCACTTTAGTGGTATGGAAAAAAGTGTGATATTCCTATGGTGAGTTGGGGTCACCAGAGCAACATACGCTTTGATGTTACAAAGGATTTGCAAGTCCTTATGTTACGGTCACTGGTTTTGCTTACTTTTTGATTTCTTAACAAAAAAGAAATCAAATCTCCCCTTATGGTAGATACTCCATTGTTCTATTATACTATCAAAATAATGAAAAGTCTCTTTATTTTCCAAGTATATTTTACGACGGGCGTGACAATGGGGAATCTACGGGGAACAGGAGATCGATAGCATTCGCACGTTAATCAAAATGGTAGAGTGATGGGCTTTGGAAGAAAGGGGAGAACTTTAATTAGGTCATCCTCTAAGAGGTTAAAAACTGTAAATGAACGGTATCACTCTTTATAATTTGAGTTTACCTGGATCATTGATATGGATTCTGGCGTAAAATAATTAGTGTTTAATATTTTTTTCATTTAACTGAAAGAACCTTTGCTTTTGTCGGCTTGAATAGGTAGTTGTTTCATTTAACATCGTGGGAGATATATTTTTAATTGTAAACGAGTAGAGAGCTCATTGTTACTGTCTTTGCTAAAATTAACACAGGTTTGCGCATACCAAGTTCATCAGAGATTCACTTGTTTCCATAAAACAAAACTTACTTGAATCCAATTGACTCATTCCCGGGTAAATTAGAAATTCCACCACGCTCGTTACTCGTCACGTCTCGTCGTCGAAAAACGTTAGTCTCCTGCTAGCACACAATATTCTATTTTGGTTATGGTGTCAAGAAGTAGGTCCTATTTGCTCATCGGACTCGAAAACTAGATCTCAAGATCGGAACAAGCTGTCTCCTTGTAATATTATTTAGCCCGTAATATTGTTACGATTAATTAATTACATAATGTAGTAAAAGTCTCTAAGTGCCCTTACCGCCTGTGGCATAGGTTTACCCTAGTACAGGCACCCATATATTTAAAACTAATTAATGTTATATAAAATCTGTAATAATGTGTACGAATTATAAATGAATAAAAAAAAGTTCCTCCTCCTAGATTCCGGTTTTTGCTAAGTCATTTATCCATTCTTTTAAAGCGACTTACCCATAAGCTTGTATATGATTTGTGGACCTTGAGGAACCTTTTTTTATGCTTCCAGTTCCTGATTTATTCTTACTAGACATCGCCTGGTGGTCCCATTTCAACCATAAATCATTAATTTTAAATGCTTTGTTTTAAATCGTTGATCAGTAAAACTTGACAGCTCAACAAACATACTGGACCAATCTAGCTTTTTGTAGAAATTTCCGCATAATTTTTTAATTTATAATAAACTAGCTGTGCCCGCGACTTCGTGAGCGTCTATGTCGGAAAACAACAATATGCCGCTTATAATAGGCGTGGCACGTCTTCCTGAAAGAGGGGAATCCTCCTGGCAGGATTATTTTAGAATGTATGGGGCGTAGAAAATGATATTGTTTTGATTGTTTACACGCGAAATAACAACATAAGTGGGAAAAGCACCCATTTTCTTTTCGTGTGGAATTTCACCTCACCGGGGTTTTGGTGAGGCCATGTATCAGGATTTCACCCGCAAAAACCACACTGCGACGTTATGCCTCCAATGGTCCACCCAAACCGCGGGTGGCAAGCGGCATGAATATGGCACTGTTCAAATCCCACACTGGAGAAAAAAAAGTGAGATCCATAAATAGTTGTACCCAGTGGTGTTCCTTGTGTCCGTTATTTAATTGTTTGTTAAACCCCTAAGAACCGTCTAAACCCACACGGTGTTCCACCGCAAGTGGGTCTATTGCAGGAGAGCCGGGTACACCCTAAGAAGGAAGCCTCCGGGAACCAGTATTGTTTAGTTAGTATTACTAGGTACCAACAGATATCGTTGCGTGTTGTATTACGTAATGTTACATTTTTGCTTAAAAATTCTTTTTCTATGGATAGAGAGAACCGATTCCGATAAATCAAATACTAAATGTTTCACCGAATTACCAGAAATGTTCATAATATGTTTCAACGATTATTTTTTGTGCTTTTTTTTACGTGAAGCAACCAAATAGACAAACTTCACGTCACAGATTTATTATACATATAGATATAGAAGAAAGAAGATTACGTGACAATCTTCAAAGTACCTCCTTTCCAACAAAAAAAATTATTGCAATCGGACTACGTGATAATGAATTACAACTAAGTACACATTTAGATTTTCTCCCCTATCAAGGAAACCGTCCTGGATTTCGGGATAAAAAGTAGATATACTATGTCCTACCTCGTAATATGAATTCAAATCATGCCAAGTTAATTTGAATCCGTTTAGTAGTTTAAGCGTGATGCGCGGCCATGATACAGACAGACAGACCGAAAGACAGATAGACAATAATGAAGAAAAATAAAGTTTTGGCTTCAGTATCGATTATAGAGTGCCCCAAAAAAAAATTCAAAATATCTTCAGTGTACACAATAAAATTGGTCCTGTTACAGTTTTATTATAAGTATAAGCATAGATATTGATTAACAATTTAAGCATTCTACACTTTTTTTAATTTCACATTTTGTCCGTGCGCGAATATTGTTTAAAAAGGGGTACGAAGAATTCCCTTCAAGTATTGTAGCTAGGTAGGTACATGAATATATTAAAGGGTGCTTCTATAAATTATATTTATCTACCATGTAATATTACAAGGACATTCGTAATATCAAAATGTTAAGTTGTTGTTGTTTTAGTTATTGTAATATAGATAACGGCGTGAAGCAGTGGCTGTATGTTTATCTTTAACTTTGTCAGAACAAATATGTACTGCTTTGATTGATATACATCTTGATACGGAGTAAAGGTTTCTACGTTGTATTCAATATTATTAGAGATATCTTTTCCATCATGGCCTACCTATCAAGGTTGTCTGGGAGTACGTGAAATTCTTAACAGGATAACGTATAATGGGAGATATTTACAAATATGATCTTGCGATTTAATCTCTTCAGAAGTGACGGCGTTGGCAGAAGTGTACGTACCCATAGTATATTTTTGTTTCCCCATGTCACCTGCTTCCCAGGGTGCGTGATATTACGGACAGACGCGGACCAGCACAAACGACCATGCCAAAACTTCTACTAAATACACCACAAGAGTCGCAGCTGCAGCGATACGTTCTCTTTGAGGTTGCATTTTAGAATGACACAATGGAATTCGAATCTCAAGACCGATATAGACCAACACGCACCGTTGGGAAATCCTTGGTGCGATGCTTGCCTGTCTGACGTCGTCGGGCGTGTGCGAATATTATGTAGAATTACTGAGAAGCCACATTAACAGGAGCATTCTTGTTGCCGTGTTTTCTAGACTTCGTTCTGCTACTGAGAATTTTTTTGTAACAAAACTCAATAACAATTTTATCCAGGAATTGGCCCGAACTGAGCCACGGATCTAATTGGGCAGTTTTGTACTCTTTCTATTAATTTTAGATTCGTAGATAGTACGTATTTAACAGATTTCGTCAACTCCAAACATAATTTTGGTAATACAAAATGCGACCCGCGACCCTAACCTGCTACCTCGAGCTATTGCTAACACCCCTTTGTCCATCCGTATAAGTATTATTCCTTTCCTTCCATTGCCTTCCCTTCTAACTACCTTTTCCTTTTAATACAGCTACTCCCAATTTTCCCATCTTTAATTCCCAAAGTGCCCAGTTGACAGCAATAGGCTTGCAACCTATTACATCAGTGGGACCACATTATACTTGGAAAAATGTGGGTTTAATACACCTCAACCTACCCCTTAGGTGATATAGGTGTGAATATATGGTGCAATCCGATCCAAATATCCCAAAAAGGCCCCGATTTACCTATCCAATATACATAGAAGTTGCGAAAGTTCAAAAACAATTACATTCCCAATAAATTAGAACATGCTTTAGAAACACTGCTGTACGCCTGGTATGAGTTACCAAAGTTCATTTCAGATAGATACTGTGGTCGTCAACCTCCCATGTACTTAACAGCGCCCCTGATGTTAATTTTGAAGAACTAACATACCGTATTCAAAGATTCGACCTCACTCATAGTGGTACAGATACGCGACGATAAAAGGATCATGTTATCTCAACCACGTGGCTTGTTAAAGCTTAAACACTCCTACGATAAATTTCGTAATCATTATCAGATTTCAGTGGCCCTGAACTAAATACACTTCATTTTCTATCTATCTTCCACGTATCATTTTACGCAATCGATAATGAAAACTGCCAATATTATGTACGAGTACTCGTATATTATGTTATAATAATTTAATCAGGTTCAATGCCAAAAGCGGTGTTGTAATATTTTCTTTGCCGGCGTGTGGTTAACCTTCAATTCCCTAGATCTGCCTACTTCGTTTGCTATAATGATATCAAGTCCTAAGAATGAAGTAAAACATGGTCTCCGAAAACACAAAAAAATCTCATTTTGATCACAAATTGATTGAATTGGTGATGCTTATCTGTCTGCCACTTACATGTTGAGAAGTATTTCCTCTATACTTAGCTAGAGTGTGCTAGAACTGTTTTGATAGGCGGGCGAAATTCCATTGGAAATCTTCTGTCCTGCCCCCTTGAAATGAACAAATCGCTGTGTTACAGTAATAGTGGTGGGGAGCCCAGGTGCCATCTATAAAGGAACAAACCTGAACCTCATACAGACTTTGGCTGCCTGCCAAAAAAAAACCTATTTGCGTTACTAAATCCTGTTTCTACCGGACGTATCTCAGAAGAACTAATCATCATCAGACGCAAGAGATGGTGTTCGGATGTGACATGTGACTTCGTTACTTACCTGCATGCATGGGCGTACCGAGGGGTAGGGCAGCTGTCCTCCCCCCTATCTTTAGCAAGCTTACGTAGTACTAAGGTAATTTTGAGCCAAATTGTTTATTTGCCCCCCCCCCGGACCTACAAAATCAAATTTTGCGCCTCCCCCACCCTCTGAGATGACAAAAACAAATGTTGCCCCCTGGCTAAAAGCTGTGTACGCCCATGCCTGCATGCTGTAAAATTATAAATACGTAATTAATGCAACATACAAACACCAAAAGATAAAGTTAATCAATAAAGAAGTGAATATGATTTGTGAAATTTGACAAAAATATACTTTACAGTACCTACGGAAGATGTAGACATAACAAAGGATTTTGCTTAGCTAAAAATATATTTACGCGTTACAGCATTGACATTTACCTATTAGAACTGAAACGAATAGAAATATGTATAATTACATATATTCAGCCTCACCTATTCTTCTTTCAATAAATATATCACGCATGGAAACTTCTTAAACAAACGATTATTTACGGCTTCTCCACCTATTAACAAATTCCATTGTCCCTGTCATTGTTTGATCATCGAAAATTTTACGGAAATAAAAACCCGACCGAAACAATGAATTAAAACTTCCACAATTTTAATATAACATTGTCAAAAAAGCAACATTGTTACCTAAAAGTATTTTAATAAAAGCTCAATACCTGTTTGACGATCAGCCTCGCCACCCTGGGACTCGCGAAGGTGACGAAGCCGTAGCACTTGGAAACACCAGCTCTATCGTAGATGACCCTAGCCGCTGTCACCGTGGCGAACCCAGAGAAAAACTTCCACAAGTCCTCATCAGTTGTCGTCAAAGAAAAACCACCAACAAAGATCCTATTATGGATAACAGTTCCAAATTTAGGAGCATCCGAAGGTGGAAGGGTGTCGTCAGTATCATCGTCTGGTGAATTCAACATTGCCTTCAATTTCTCATGAGGATCTGCCGTCTTCCTGTTATTAGCCGTGCTTTCTTCGACCATATGAGCGCAACTCGCCGACTCACTCCTTATGTACCTCTTAACACCACTCTCCATTGTTCCTAGCACAGTTTTTAACACTAATATAACATGTTCCCTTGTTTACTAAATTAATATCACTAGCGGCAACTAAAAGGGCACTGGTAGCTCACACGAAAAAACAACTGATTGTCGGAGCGCGAGGGTTTATCGATTACGGTAGCACTTATGTTGTATAGGTAGATTTTGTGAGTTGCGCGTAGCGAGTCGCGATGTCACAGACACGAACGTTTTTATAAATGAGATGTTTAAAAAAACAAGCCAGATAACAATGTGTGATTTGAGGACTTTTAGATACGCACTATAAATAGAGTTTGAGCTATTGTCGACCGCTATTTTTACTAGGCGAGGGAATTAGGTCAGCGGTTGACACCTAGCGGTTAGGTATTCGTAATGGTTCTTATCTAAGTTATGTTTAGTTGTGCTGCGGTAAATACAGGTGGCGCGATTGTTATCGGAATAGTTAATCAGTCCTCAATTTAGTGTGATCTATTTCTTACGTCTAATACGAATACTACTTATATACTACATAATTATGTATACATATACTATATATGTATAGAATCTAAGTAAGTTTTAGATAATTCAAAAATTTAAGCATATATTGAACGTACTCCGCGATGTTATTATTTTATTAATATATTAGTAAAATATTCTTAAAAGGTTTTTCAGTGCAATATCAAAACGCAGTCTGATATGTACTAATTAATGTTACAAGCTCCTTTAAAAATCCTCATATTTGGGTAAATTTTAAAAATGTTATGTAACTATGTGCTTATCTCGACTATCTATTTGGGTGTTTGAACTGTATGCAGCATGTTTAAAATAATAGATTATCTTTATTCAACATTAATTTTCGTTTAATTAATAACTATATCATTTCATTTAAATTCCTTTAAATAGTCTTACCAGTAATAACTTTAACTCCTTATTAAGTTTCACAGTGCTATTAAAAGTTCATCAACTAACAACTGAATAGGTAGTATTTAAGTTAAATTACAAGTGGGTGTATAAAATTTCATTTATATTATACTTTTTACTCGAATATCAAGTTATCACAATTGTGAACACAAAAACGCTTTTTTAATTGATATTTAAGTACGAACTAGGGCAAAGCTCAGGCAACTTATATACAACCTCAACCTGTATAATACAATTTACGTTACGGTGGAAGTTAACAAAAATTAACCTGAAAGATGACATAGGTGTTCTTCGAATAGATTATGGCAACACTTTAACATCCAACGTCAATGTCACTTTGTGCAGTGAAGTAGGTTGTTTGCGATTTTTTTTGTTTAGATTCACTTTCAATGTTCCAATTTTACATTTAAACACACAAAAAGTGCTTATAAACTTATATTTGTGATGAAATATTCGCTCGCAGTGATACATGATACAGTTTTGTGGCCTTCAAAGTAGTTAAGTGGTGTAATTTTCGTTGTAATTGGATTATCACCTTGCTTCGCTCGTTTACTGCAAAGGTAAGTGCTTTTGTGTTGTAATAGCGACTTGTAACATCCTCAATTAGGTATATACGAAAATTACAGGCGTGTTCTTAGTAATGGCGTTAAAGAAAACAATGTTTCGTGATTAGCGCGCACTTTCTAAATATTTTCTATTAAGTACCTGCATTTGGGTAGAAAATAATGCGTAATGACTAATAAGCCGGTTTAGCGCTATAAGTATATGCGTCTATATGCTTGTTGTATATAAATAAAGCGGGTAAACCGGTATTGGGGACGGTAAGATGGAGTTACAGTATTTGAATATTATTTTGATCCCTTTCCCTTGGAGATAAGATTGATTTTCGAATATCATATTGAACCGAAAATTGTTGTTGATTGAGAGTACCAAAGAAAGTGAAGTGGTTAACAGCTGTTATTTTGATATTCAATTTAAGTATGAAATGACATTTATTTTATGAACAATAGTTATAGTGTTGAGGAAGGTCAGGCTAGTTTTCTTCATTCGCTGTGGTGGTCAGCCCAAAGTGATTGGATGTCTCTTAGTTTAGGGAGATAACTAAAAAAGTAAAGAGGGTTCCCCCCTTCCTGCAGTTGGGTACCAGGCAAGGGACTACTTATGTACAATTGAGGGGTATAGTTTCAAAAACAGCAAAGTCCATTTTTTACATGTAACAACTTTCTTATTGCTCAGGCATCACTATTTCTCGCTTGTAAAGCATTATAACTTTATAAATAAGTTATAAAATGTAGTATAAGCAATCATTTTTAACAATACATTCAAGTATAATTGTTACTAAAATACTACAATAAAAAAAACAATACACACAATACAATAAAAATTTTCAATTTCCCGATTTAGTGCGTTAAAGGACTTTGTTCCCAACCCCCTTTTAAATTCTAGTTTTAGTATAACATACCAAGTGGCTTTTGTTTGTGTTTTAATTTCCACATTACCCCATCGAGAACCCCAGTAGTAGTAATGGCCGGTGCGGGTTTTCAAATAGGTAGTGTGTACATCAGGGTGTCCCGTCCATGTATGAAAACCTTTTTTTTTCAATCTATGCTATCACAAGAGGTATCAAAATTTGCGTAATTTTACACAGATTATGAGTGTCTACCAAGTGTGATGTCATCTTGAGCGCTCTACCACACTTTGAAGTTTTAAATTTTTACAGACTTGAACCGTAAGCCAAAAAGAAACAAAAATCTATTTTAAAATGTATTTTATTTTTCAAATTAATTAAATAAAGCACAAGAACACAAAGTGAACAAAATCAACCTTATAAAATATGACAAAAACTTAAAATTTAAACCTGTTTTTGTGTCCAAAATTTGATATTTCTGCTTGAGATTCAAACCTAGTTCTAACAAAACCATCTCTTAAAGTAGCGCCAGTTACACTATGTGAAGGTTCTGTTACTAGTTGAACACATCTTTCAACACATTGTGTGTATCAGTCATCAATGTCAAAGCACTTATCTTTTTAAAATAATTTGAAGGCCTCATTAAAAATATCTGGAAGGCTATTGCAGGTGCTGTAACCTGACACTAACATTACCGACACAAAACCTGTAATTTAGGTGTAATCTATAGCAGAAATAGGTCATTTTGGTGGTTTAAATATCCTGCATTTAGTACTACTTTCAGCTTGTTTAGTTTTCATTTTACTTGACAATGTCAGCTCTCGAATGTGGTCCCTATCTTCAAACATACATGTGTTTTCTAAGTGAGTAAAAAGGGTATTCCTTTTGATAACACATTCTACAACAATCTCATATTTTCGGGTAACAATTGAGATTGCATAATCAGTTGTAAAATTTTCAAAACTATGATTTCGTTTCAAGAGCCACAAGTGCATTGCCGGCCTTTAAGGTGAAAACAGGGGAAGGGGGACGGAGAGGAGGACCGGGAAGGGTTTTTTGTCTAAATATATTGAAAGAGAGAAGTTGATAAGACGGGATTTCGCTTTCAATATATTTATAATTTTCCCGTCCCCATATTAATCCCCAATGTGGCTTGCCCCCAGAGTGGGAATTATAGTTGGCAAAATGTGGGTCATTTTAATTGACAGTAACATGAAGCAACAAATATTATTTGAAGAAGAGTGTAGCTGTGTGCGCACAATGCTTTGCTATTATCAAGTAACGTTACTATAAATAAAATAAAAAATAAAAAAGCCTTTATTATTCCATTGGCATGTACATTCGTTTAAGTAGTAATGGGTGTGGATATTGTTAGTCCAATATACATGCCGTCTGGACCCCTCTTCAGATGAAGGCCTCCTCCAGAGATTGCCACTCGTCGCGATTCCTTGCGAGGTTGGGCCAATTACTTGTTCCGACGGTCTCTATCTCGTCCTTCCACCTTGCCTTTGGTCTTTCTCTGCTTCTGTGCCCATGACACTGACAACAGGTGGACGAAGACCGTGACTATGTGGAGAGGTCCTCATGGGAAACGTCACTAACCATTAATAAATCCAAAGAAAAGTATCTGTAGTACAGCAGTGTGTTTATAAATATATATTTAAGTATAAATAAACATATATTTTTCGTAGTATACTTCATATTGAGTATGGCATCTCTAATAAGCATATTACACAGCCCCATGTTACCAGCTTTATTTTGGTCTTGTAATACAAATGTGGTGAATGTTTTCAGACTGTGCTACCACCAAGGATTTCCCAACAGAAATAACCAACTTGCATGTTTGGATGAACACATACACAAATATTTACGTACTAATCCCACTAATATTATAACTGTGAAAGTTTGGATGGATGGATGAATGGATGTTTGTTACTTTTTCATGCAAAAACCATTGAACCGATTGCGATGAAACTTGGTATGTAGATAGCTGGAGACTTGTATTAACGCATAGGCTACTTTTTATCCCGATATTCCCACGAAATCTCTACTTACGCGGGTGAAACCGCGGGGCGCTGCTAGTGAAATATAAATTTAAGATGATTCATATGTGTCAAATCAGTGTGTAGTTCCAATTTATATTTATTATGTTACTTCATACTCTATATTTAATCTTACTAATATTATAAAGGTGAAAGTTTGTGAGTATGGATGGATGGATGGATGTTTGTTACTCTTTCACGCAAAAAAATTTGGTATGTAGATAGCTGGAGATCTGGATTAACACATAGGCTACTTTTTATCCCGATATTCCCACGGGATCGGGACTTACGCGGGTGAAACCGCGGGGCGCAGCTAGTAAGTTAAAAATACCAACAATGTTCCAATATAATTAAACATGCCAAACTATTGTCGTTCTCTTTATAATCCATAGACTGACTATGGATTATAAAGAGATAAATGAAAAAGAAATTATAAAGTATTTAATGCCTATGACCATATGAAATAGAGTTAAAAGATATATTACCTTGAACTTTAATTTATTTTAGTCACAACCAAATTTTTTGTGCAGGATACTAAGCGTATAATTTCCTAATGGCACCCATCAATCTGAACTGACACCCGTTGTAAGAAGTGTCAATTATGTGTTTATGGCATGGATCATGCTGCTGTGGTAATCGAGATAGCAGTAAGTCAGGAAGATGCCTCTTCAGACTAATTGCTATCTCGATTACTATGTAATATATAAATAATAATATATAAAATCTAATAATAAACTACATATTATAAAACAAAGTCCCTTGCCGCGTCTGTCTGTTCGCGTTAAACTGAAAAACTACTGCACGGATGTTCATGCGGTTTCACTAATAGACAGAGTGATTCATGAGGAAGGTTTTGGTATATAATTTGTACCCGTGCGAAGCCGGGGCGGGATAAATAAAATCATTCAAATCAGTTTAGTTTATTTTATTAGTATAAGGGACTATCCCTATTTTGGCTCGGCACGTATGGGCCGGCTCGACCGGAGTGATATCACGGCCTTACAGGAAACCGACGTTTAAGCAATGCTTGCATTGCTTTTCGCCAAGTAAGTGAGGTTACCCTAACCCTCCCCTCCCCCCTCCCCTACCCCCTCCCCTACCCCCTCTCCCCCTCTTCCACCTTTCCCCTACTCCTACCTTAAAGGCCTGCAACGCACTTGTGACTCTTGAGTTGCAGGTGCCCATGGGCAGCGGTAGTCATTTACCATCAGGTGACCCGTCTTCTCATTTGCCCCCTATACCATAAAAAAAAATTGTCCATGCTGAGATATACATGAAATAAATAATTGGAATAAAAGAGCTACTTAAACTTGAATTTAATAGTTTGGTTAATGCACTTCTTTTATTATTGCAGATATTAAACCAAATTCAGTAAACAGTTGATAATAACTGTTTGACCAATACAGTTTTCACACTCGGTCATTATGAAGGTCAAAAATTAAACGCTAAAGATGAGATACAAATTAGTTCAAAGAATTTTTATATCGTTTACATAGTATTAAACCTGTTTACTGTTCACTCAAACAAGTCTTTATGTATATTTTAGACTATGACTCACACGTGCCAAGTTCTTTATTGTATTGTGCAACTATGGGTTTCCCCGTAGCTTTATCATTACATTGTTAGATCATATTTATAGTTCATGTCTGTATGATAAGGAGAAACAGCAGACAGGTAGCAGGACACTTTGAATGAATGCGGCAAAAATAATAATAAACAATATTGATCTGGATTACGTAGCGACATCTAGATCCGAACTAAGTATAGTTTATACCGATGATACTAGAACACGGATACTTCGTACAACATGTCAGTTTGCTTGAAGTATTATTCTATTATTTGCTTTAACACAAATCAATCAATCAGTCTATCACAGTCCACTGCTGGAGATAGACGAGAAGTCTATCTCCAGCAGTGCTCCAACGCGCGCCACAGCACCCGTTCCGTCGCCTTCTGCATCCTCGCTACCTTGATTAGGTCGTCGGTCCATCTTATTTAATACTTACTTATATTTTGAGGATGAGGACATCTTGATATAAATAGTAAATACTTAATACATTCAATTTTAAATGCAATAACCTTGTAGCGAAAGTATTCTTGAGCCTGTGGGATGCTCCGCCAATCGACTTAAGTAGTATAGAAAGAATAGCAAATGTGTGCATCTACGTGAATAAAAATTAAGTGTTCATTTAGTTACTTTTACGTATACTTCAACGAACGTGCGGTACCTTTTTGGATAACATAGTTCAGACATTCAGAAGATCGCACGGCTCTGTGAGCACTAGTAACATGGTGATGGCTTCTTTTTTCATAAGACGGGGTATATTATTAGGTACACAACAAACTCAGTTGCTAACAATTGCTGCAAAGGTTCGTTCTGCCCTCTCCCCTATTCCCGTCCTTTCCCTCTCCCACCTCTCCTCCCCTCTAATCCCCCTCTTCTCTCTCTTCTTGCTCTTCCCCTATTCCCACCTTAAAGGGCGGCAACGCACTTGTGACTCTTGAGTTACAGGTGCCCATGGGCGGCGGTAGTCATTTACCATCAGGTGACCGGTCTGCTCGTTTGCCCCCTTATACCAAAAAAAAAGCTTTCTGCAACGGAGCGCTTCTTCTATGCCTCATGTTAAATAATACACCTACGTCAATCATCGTCATCTCCCTGACCTTTCCATTGGGGTCGGCACAATGTGTAATATTGCAAAGGGTTTTCGCTGGCTACTTTAATAGCCGGCTGCCTGCCTAACCAACCATCCTTGGGAATGTAGTGTTTTTAAGACGGGAAAGAAGGAAGAAGGTAAATTTGTATAAGGAAAAATGGGTAGAGAGAGGAACCTAGGGTAAGGAATACCGCAAGTTTCTGATGGGGAACGGGACTGAGACTGCAAGCTCGCAGAGGCCGGAATCGCGAACCAGAATGTCCTGTATTTCCAGTGACTGGAGATGCCACTAGGCTCCCAATATATATTAGTAATTTTTGACCTTGATTTTTTATAACTTGACTCACGTTTAATGTAACTGTAATGAAAATAAGTAGTGCACACAAAATAGTTTCACGTTTTGCATATTTTTTTTGCATATTAAATATTGTGCGTGTTCTCGTTAATGTGTGCTACTTATGGTCGCAGTTTAACCTTTTAGTTCTACATTCCATATTATTGTGGTACCTACACGTAATCGTCAAAATATGAATTAAATTAAACGAAAATACGTTTATCTAATTCCAGATGTTTAGCTTGTGCTTTGAAGTCAGTAGGTTTACAAAACAATTGTTCGCCGAAAAAAGTGGCATCTGTTCAGATCTGATATCATAATTTTCCTAAGCAAATATGCCGTAAACCAGACGATACAATTAATGTTTCTGTTTATGAACGATGTAATAGGTTGACTTGATACAAAAACAGCAATGTAAAGCGTCGGTAGTTTTTTTACTTACCACAACGGAGCGTATTAAACTCGTGGTACGTATTTCGTATTCTACGCATGCTCGCGAGAGTGAAAAGGACAGGTACGCAAGCTACGTATTTCAAAAATAACTAACTTTTTAAATTATAATTTGTTGCAGTTATTATACTTTAAAAAATTAAAGCTATCATAAAAATATTGTTCTTATGGAAAGTACGACATTTCATGCCTTTGCATTTCTTAAACATAGTTTATTTTTCGGCTGCACCCGAAACGTCACACCGCACGAAGCATCTGATAGCTCAACTGTGCTTATAACTGCATTTAAGCACAGTTTTATTGGTGCCATTTTTTGATGCCATTCAAACATCTATGGTATACATGATCGAAACTTCTGGCTATAGCAGTTCTAATGGTGAAAGAATGATTCAAATCGGATCAGGAGGTTCATAGTTTATCGATTACAAACGAACAAATCTTTCCTCTTCATAATATAGGTAAAGCTTGTTGTAAACAAGGTGTATGCAATCCCAACTTCATGAATTTATTGTAACGTTATAACGTCCTTGAAATATTATCCTTTTATTGTTAACACTGGTTAGAGTCACACAAAATTTACAAAAGATAAATATAAAATCATGCTTCCTGTTTAGGTCTAATCCTGTTTCCCCTCTTGTTTCTCATTAACGGTAGGTATACTGTCTAATATTAATATAGTAAATGTGAGTTTGCTTGTTTGTTACGCTTTTACACCTTAACTACTTAACCGACCATCATGAAATATTAAATACACATGGTTAGGGGTATAGAAAAGGAGATAGGGCAGCTTTTATCCAGAAAAAAGTAAGTTCCCGGCGGTAACTGAATTGTTAAAAAAAAAAGTTGTTTTTTTCATAATTTTTTGCATAAATGCATTTGAAGCTTGCTTGATATAGAATATAATTTCATTGTGTTGCGCTTGTGCATTGTCCATAGTTACAAAACAGTTTGAAATATACCTTTACATATGAGTTGTTTTTGTTTTTGTTGTGTATTGTCGCCCTAAATTTGTAATATAATTAATATTTCTTAATGAAACTAAACTGACGTAAGTAATTTCAAAATTTTTCAACTTGATTTTGTTTAAGTAGGTATACCAAACTTACTGCACTCGATAAATTTACGATACTTTAATTTTAAAAAATTATTACAAAATCAAATAACCTGTAAAAAAGAAAAAAATATTTTAAAATGTGTCCAAGATAAGACATTATATGCTATTGTTAGAAACAGTCTCACAACCACTGATATAAAATATGAAAATCACTAACTAACAGTAACTGCCAAGTTGTTCGTACCACTCTTCGCACTCAAGACCATGTTCTGAACTTATTCCTACCCTTTTTATAACCCCACTATTCATTAATATTTATCAATCGACCAATAGCATTGCGTTACCGGTATAACCAGTCAAAATAATGTAATTTAACTTATTCTTATTAAATAGTGAACTGTGTTATCATCTATTATAGTTTATCCCTATTTTAATCAAATAAATAAGAGTTTCTAATGTGGCGACAACACTATTCTATCGTAACCAAATATTCACAAAATTACTCCATTACTAAGTCCTAATTTTGGTAGACCAAGCAAATTGCAAGCGAATATTTTTTTTTTCTTGTATGTGTGTCGAGAGCCAGTCAGAGCTTGCCAAGTAACTTAATAATTATCATCATGGAATGTATGTTTATTGCCAATTAGTACTTAATTCATGTGCGTGTTATGAAATCAACATACAGTAACAGTTTCCATGTCTATATATATATATATATATATAGACATGGAAACTGTATATATGTAATAAAAAAAAAGAAAAACTTTTGAGACGTGAATAAAATATAAGAATAGAGATTCTGCTTGAATTGTATTGCGCTTGGGATTAAATTGTATTGGATTCACAGGCTATTTCATATACTTTATAGAAATGTAATGTGAGCTAATATGGTTCTTATGTTCCATCTCTCTTCTTTTTTTCCCTTTATTTTCAGTTTCCCTATTGTCATATCCTTTTTTAGTTTATTTACAAAAAAAAAAAACTTGCTCGATACGAGTTACACCATTTAATTCCCTTTTTTTTAGAAAGCGTTAGTTTATCAGTGCAACTAGATCATTATTAGTATCAGAATTTTTTTCGTTTACCAAAATTATCAAGAATTCTTGCTGCTTTATTGCCGATAGCCCCGTTCAAAAAATCTAGCAAACTTCTAAAGTTACCTACGCACTTTGCGGTTAGCCGGAAGGCAATCAGTCGTCCGGTCCGCATTCAAAAATTTGTTCGAGAAAATAGTTTTTATTCGCACTAAGTTGCGGTTGCCGGTCAACCGCTCCGGTAGCTCGGAGCACTACGGCCCTACTGCTGGCCAACCGGACGGTTGCCGCACTTTTCGAATAGCGCTAGTTTGCGGTTGCCTGCCAACGACGGCGTACTTTTTTACTAACGCTCGAGCATTTTACTATTGACAACTGAATTCTCCTTACTATAACTAGGATCTACACTATGGATCCGTTATCTACACTATGGATTTCGAAATAGAATAAATAAAATTGAAACATAAAATTGCCCAGCAATCTGGAATACAAGACGTTTCTCAACCGCAAGTTCCGATTGCGGTTACGACTGTCCGCCACCCGTTTAGGCGCAATCACAACAGCATCCTGCGGACAGCCGGGCGGCTGCCCGTGACGGTCAACTCAGCCCAAGTTACTACGTGTTATTTTGACCTGAATGCAGACCTTATCAATAAACTAGATCGCCTTCTCAATAACTGCATTCGATTCATTTTCAATCTTTGAAAGTATGACCATGTGTCTGCCTTACGTTCCCAACTAAGATGGCTTCCAATCCGTCAGCGCCGCAATATGGGAGCATTAACTTTTTTTTTCGTTTCTCAACTCTCCGTGTTTACCTGTTTACCTAGCTCCCTACTTCCGTTTCTTATGCTCCAATCATGATCTAAATCTTCGATCAACAAACAATATCCTCCTGTTATGCCCTCCTCACAACTATTTTGTCAACTCTTTCTTCTATGTTTAATCAGTTCTTCTCTGGAATGCGCTCCCGGTCGATATCAGGATGTCCACAAACAGTTTTTTATTCAAGAAGAAAGTACGTGATCTTCCTCACAATGAGTTGGCAGATCGGTCACTACGGGAGTTACTCACACTACGGCGTATTTTAGTATTCATATGTATGTGTATGTCATGTATTACATATTGTGTGTGTGTATACTTACGGTTTATATTATTATCTAGTAATGACGTATAGAAAGCTATTTAAGTAACAGTATCGTTAGTATCGTGGGAGAGCCATGCTTCGGCATGTATGGGCCGGCTCGACCGGAGCGATACCACAGCCTCACAGAAAACCGGCAGTGAAGCAATGATTGCATTGCTTTTCACCGAGTAAGTGAGGTTACCGGAAGCCCTAACCCTTCACCCCCCCCCGCCTTTCCCCTTTTCCACCCTTCCTCTACTCCTACCTTAAAAGCCGGCAACGCACTTGTGACTCTTAAGTTGCAGGTGCCCATGGCCGGCGGTAGTCATTTACCATCAGGTGACCCGTGATGACCCGTCTGCTCGTTTGCCCCCTATGCCATAAAAAAGGTATTTATTCCATGTAATATGTATATCTACTTTGTTTTGATTATCTATGTGTTATAAATAACTCCAAATGTTAAATTTTATTTTTGCATCTACCGTATAATACTTATTTCTACATCACCCCAAGGTTGACTGGTAGAGAATGCACTGGACATTAAGTCCGCTTTTGTACAAATTGTGCATTAAGTTTTAAATAAATAAAAAAATAGTGTTATCTTTTACAGTGCAGATATTAAAATTTTACATCGACTTCAAAACGGCAACTTTTCATAGTTGTTCGCCTTTTAATATTCTTTGATAATTCTCTTACATACCTACCTAAGGTAAATACTTATAAGGTACATGTTAGCCCCGCGGCCCCGTCATTAGGGGTTATTTATGCTAAATTTCAATATCCTGTCCAGTGGTTTTTGTGCGAAGCTTGAACATATGTACAGACAGATATACCTACTGAAAAACAGACAATAAGTAAAAAAAACTATTTTCGTGAGCGATGTATCATTCCCACAACACGTAGCAATTGCTTTTTTAATCAACATTGTTTGGGTTTCTACCTTGTAACTCTTATCTTACAAGTTATCTTAAGACGCCGTCTCTTCAAAATTTCATAGCAAATGACTTAGTTAGGGATTTTCACTCTATAAAAATAAACACTAAATAATGCTTTCCACCCTTGTTTCCACCATTGTCCTTAAATAAGCGGTTCACATATACTAGATATAAATATGTTTTTTACACAACAGAAATTACCAAAACGTAATGTTGAAACATCACCTTTTACCTCAGCAAGGCATAAACACTGCGACAGTTACAATATAATGTTTATTTACGTATTGTCTCCACTAGTTGTTTGTTCGATTCCAAGGTTTTTGTCTTGTGGGTTATCGCTAGCGGCGTGTCGTGACCTTGGTGCGTTTCCACGTCATAAAATCTTTACACGACCTATTTATGGCCCAGTACCTACTTGTGTACTCAGAGGGGTAAAGGTTCGGTCTGCCGTAGATAAATTTGTCTTAAAAATGTATAGGGACAGTGTACCTGCTACTAATTATACAGTATTATTTATTTACTATTTCCCTCTCGCATTTCAGCTACATGCAGGGATGCGTGCGTGCGTCTCTCGTCCGTTCTCTTTGTGTGTACGTTGCAGATAATTTAAATAGACATAAAAATTAATATCTAATAATAATAAGTACAATACATAATAATATATATTTACGCATACATACAGTACTAGCCGTTTCGTCCACATTTATGGTCTCAGCTGGCATTGCATGGCATTGCAAAAGTCTCTGATTCTCCTCTCAAAATGCCAACCAAAGGGCCACCAACCGACTACCCACTATCGCAACTAATTATCGGGGTTTGAATTGGGTAAGGAATATAACGACTATACCGTAGATAAAGTAAAATAATTGTCTTAAAAAGGACAAAAATTAAAAAATAATATGAACACGTTTAATAAACAAAAACTAACGTCGCGTCGTTAAGAGTACATTAACATTGAGTTATTGATTTGATTACAAAAACAATTTGTAATTGATTTTGCTGTAAAAATATCTCAATAATTAATTATAGCTATTAATCATTCAATCAATCAGCGCTACAGCACCCGGTCCTCCGCCTTCCATATCCAGTTCATCCCTTCTACCTTCTTCAGGTCGTCAGTCCATTTGGCTAGGGGGGCTTTTCCTACCTTCCGTTCTAAGTACTAGCTTCATATAAAATATAATAGAGTATTATATTTCATATATAATACTAATAATATTGCTCTAAAATATGCTTAAATTATATATTATGGCAAGATTTTTAAACATTTTTGTGCCAATTTATTAAAATGGTTAAAGGTCCATTTACGTTATTAATAATAATCTTTTAGGTCGCTTCCACCCGAGTCATTGAGGGAGGTCTATGTCCAGTGGATGTCCTTTGGCTGAAATGATGAGAATCCTAGAATGGTCATCATTAGACCAGCACTTTCCATCCGCAAAGTAAATCATATTTTGTGCTATGGGTTCCAGAAGACTGTTAAACATATATAAATTTGAATTTTTTTAACACATAATTCCTACATATATTATATCTACATAAAAACAGTTTTTGATATTAATTTATGAACACATTTTTATCTGTGTTTCACATAGTATAGCTAACTGTAGTCTCAGTCCCGATTTCCCCCCGGAACTTGCGGTATCCTTTGGCCCAGCTCCCTCGTCCTATCCGTTTTCCCCCAATTTACCTTCTTCCTCTGTCCCGTCTGAAAACGACTACCTACTTCTGAAAAAAAAAACATTGCGCCGACCCAAAATAGAATTAGGTAAAGGGCAGAAGGGAAAATATGGATACGGAAATAGAAATGAAAGAGGAACGCGAATGATCCAATATGCCTATGAAAATAGACTATCAATTATGAACACATATTTTAGAAAAAAAGAAAATCGCAGATGGACTTGGATCTCCCCAGATCAAAAAACTAAAAATGAAATCGATTTCATAATGAGCAACAAACCAAATAGAATAACAAACGTAGAAATACTAAATCAAGTAAAATTCCAATCAGACCACAGGCTGGTAAGAGCTACTTTTAAATTGAGTGCAGCCAAAAAGAACAGGAAAACCTTCAACTCTATTCCTAAGTCCATAAAAAATGATGAGGAAGCCAAATGTTATGCTGATAACCTGAAACTCAACATTAACAAACTTAATACTCTAAACGAAACACAAGACATACAAAGTTACTACAATAAATTTGAAGAAATCATAAAAAACAGCCTAAAGATAAAACAAAAAGAAGACAAAAGTAGAAAGAAGCACAACAAAGTTCTGACAAAAACTACTATAGATCTAATAAATGAAAGAACTACACTATTAACTACCAAGAAAAAGACTAAAGAAATGAAAGAAAACCTTAAAGAATTGTTTAAAAAGACAAATAAAGCTATAAAGATAGACTACAACAACTACAGGAAGAGAATCATAGAAAAGAACCTTAATACTTACAGGAGCTCAAAACGAGCCTACAAGGAATTAAATACACACAAAAACTGGATACAAAAATTGGAAGGGAAGAAATTAACAAGAAACAGGCAGGAAGTACTTAGTAACGCCACAGAATTCTATAAAACCCTTTACGGCAAACCACCTAAAGATACGAGTGGTAAACAAGACGAAGAAAAAATCATAACGGAACCAAACCACAACATAGAACTAATAAATGAAAAAGAAGTAATATCATATTTAAATAAATTAAAATACGACAAAAGCCCTGGACCCGATAACATTAGTAATGAAGCACTGAAGATAGGAGCACCTATTTTCGTGACACATCTTACAGAACTTTTTAATATGGTGCTTAAAACGGAAACAGTACCTACGCAATGGTGCCAATCGGACATAATACTTATCTATAAAAAGGGTAACCCGCTAGACATCGGCAATTATAGGCCAATCAGCTTACTATCAAGTATTTATAAACTGTTTGCATCTATCCTGCAGAGTCGCATTACCGAACAAATCGATAAAAATCAACCGATTGAACAGGCAGGATTTCGGACGGGCTTTTCAACACATGACCACATACACGCAATAGAACAGTTATTGGAGAAATTCACAGAATTTAATTACCCATTGTATATGGCATTCGTGGATTACTCAAAGGCTTTTGACAGTATAACTCACAATTCTATTTGGAAAGCACTAAAAGCAAGCAATATAAATAATACATATATAAATATTCTAATAAACATATACTCAAAAAGTAAAAGTCAAGTAAAATTAGAAAGAAGAGGTGAAGAAATTGAAATAGGAAGAGGAGTAAGACAGGGAGACCCTTTATCGCCTAAACTATTTATAGCAGTACTAGAGGGTATCTTCCAAAAGATCGACTGGAAAAACAAAGGTATCTGGATAATGGATAAACACCTGACACATTTAAGGTTTGCAGACGACATTGTGCTTTTAGCAAAAACATCAAAAGAATTAGAGAACATGATACAAACCTTGAATAGTGAGAGCAAAAAGGTTGGTCTGGAAATGAACCCAAGCAAAACTAAAGCTATGACTAACAACTATAAAAAACCAATATTTGTAGATGGAAAAGAAATAGAATATGTAAACGAATACGTCTATCTTGGTAAACAAGTCTCGTTCAGTACAAACAGGAACGAAGAAGAAGTGGAGCGAAGAGTTACCATTGCATGGAATAAGTTTTGGGCACAAAAAGAAATTTTAAAAGGAGACTACAGCTTAGATCAAAAAAAGATGATAATAGATACGTGCATATTGCCAAGCCTAACTTACAGCAGCCAAACGTGGGTCTATACAAATAAAATAAAAAACAAACTAATAACAACACAACGAGCTATGGAAAGAAGCATCTTAAAAATTAAGAAAATTCAAAAAATTAGAAGCGAAAATATAAGGAAGAAAACCAAATTAACAGATGCTCTGGAATACGCTTTGAAGCAAAAATGGCAATGGGCTGGACATATCTGTAGAGTAAAGGACAAAAGATGGACGCTGCAAGCGACAAAGTGGAAGGGACCGTTAGGGAAAAGACATGTCGGTAGACCAAAAAAACGATGGGCTGAAGACATCGCGGAGATCGCGGGAAACGAATGGATGGAGATAGGCCAGGACAGAGATAGATGGAGAAAAATGGAGGAGGCTTTTACCCGAAAGGGGTCCGAAATAAAGTCTTGATTAAAAATAAAAGAACTACATAACACTAATAACACACATATGTAATGTAAACTTTTTTCGGAATAAACAAAGCTTTATTATTATTATTATAAAGGGCAGAAGGTGATGATTCACATAGCATAGCTTCTAAGGTGGGGAATAGGCAAGGAATCGATTTTACAATTATGGCAATCTCAATGAGGTAGAGGCTGGGTAGCGTTAGTTATCTATTTGCTTGGAAAAACATTGCAGCTGTCTGTAGGTTTTGACGTAAACAAAATCAAAACCATTCATTTCAATTAAACCCATTATAGGTATTTTTGAATTGTCAGGAGTAGTAGTCAGTCAGACTAAATCAGTCGTGAAGCTAGTTGCCTGTTCCAATAAGTAGATCCTGTGGAGAAGAACAGGCAAGAAATTCCCAAGGACACTCTTTTTTAACATCTTTTTTACAACTCTTTGATTACATTGCTTGTATGCGCAAATTAAATGTGAGGACAATGTAACGTATTGTTCTAAACTATAAACAGTCGCGCAAACTACTAATATATGTAAGTAATAGCAGTTCAGAGATGACCAGCCCCAACCAACGGCACTCGTTCACTAGCATCACATAGGCGCCAGCCATCGTCCACTTCAACCATATCAAAGGTAGCCTAACGAACGCCACCATCGGCAGGACGTCTAGGCGAGCATGACATACTCAGAACTGCCAGGCAATTTAGCAAATTAACTTAATATTACTGACTACACAGTTCTCACACGTACAATTCAAAATTTTCTAAATGTAACATAAAAATTGATATCAAATTCATATAAGATAATATCAATGTTTTGTAAAGTTAACAATGTCAATAATAATGATAAAAAATATTTATAAATGACATGTCAGATAAAAACTAGTATACAAATGAATATTCAAATATGCATATTTCTTAGGACCACCAGTCATCTACAGTGTGGCTTTGGAGCAGGACTAGCATTTTGACAAGCATTTTTATCAGCTTTATAGTCTTCTAGTTTATAATATGCTCGTTTACATAGTGTGCGTTTAATGCAAGTTTTAAATTTCTTCTCATTTAGTTGAAAAATATTAGGAGGTATTTTCTTATAAAATTTAATACAGTACCCCATGAAATATGTTTGCACTTTTGTTAGTCTAAAGTCTAAACTTTGATCTAATTCATCCTTTTTGCGCTTATACCCTTAGTTGTTGAGTGGTTAGGTTCATGATACCCGTGCATTCATATGTGTGCACCTATATTTATTTACTTGTGTATATATGTATATTTAATTGTTATCTGTATAATATGTGTAGATTTACATTTATATATGTGAAACATATGTGTAATATATATAATAATAATATTATGATAATATAATTTTCAATTAATTAAACACTGCAACTTCTCTTGCCATACATAAACTCTCTTTCCATCCAATGGTTGCCTGGAAGAGATGAATGCGATAAGGCCGCCATTTTACAAGGTTTATAGTTTGTAAGATTATGTATATCTTCAGTCTTGTATAATTTGAATAATTTCGTATGTTTTGTACAATAAAGAGTTTTTCTAAATCCTCCGTCAGTTGAGTTACCCCAGAAAAACACTCCGTATCGCCAGAGGGATGCATATAAGCCGTCATAGACTGTAATTAGTACATATTTAGGGCATAGGCAGAATTACAAACCTTTTTACTAAGTGAGTCTTTATGTTGTTTCCAGTTCGGTTGTTTATCAATTGTCAAGCCGAGAAACTTTGTCGTGTTTACATTTTCTATTACTTATCATTATACTTTATTTGAAGTCTCTGATGATTCTACTCGTTGGATACATTGCTGATGTGTACATTTCAATAAGTCGTTAATATAAAGTGTGAATAGCAAAGGCCCCATTACGCTACCTTGACGAACGCCCTCTACATAACATTTTGCTGCTCTGAATGATGGGTTTCTTCACCTTTAATCTTTATATTTATTCTGCTAATTTCGGTATATTGTTTTGTATTGACTACCTAGTTACGACTTAATCAAATCCAACACATTACCCCTCATACTATAGGCCTCGAGCTTTTTAAGGATAGTAGCATATTTGACATAGTCAAATGCGTGCGTCAAATCTTAGAATGTTGCACACACAGGGGTATAGAATCCCTGTGTGTGCAACATTCTACGATCTACTATGAACGGTTAGCATTAATTCATACAAAAGTCATAAACTGCCATGTTGATTGTATTAGTTTCACGAAAGCCTTATTGTACATTGCATAGTAGGTATATTATTGTTATCTAGATAATTAGTTAATTCTTTAAATATAAAACTAGCTGCGTCTACGGTTTCACCCGCGTAAGTCCCGTTGCCGTGGGAATATGAGGATAAAAAGTAGCCTATATTTTAATCCAGGTCTCCACCTAACTACATACCAAGTTTCATCGCAATCGGTTCAGTAGTTTTTGCGTGAAAGAGTCACAAACATCCATACATCCTCACAAACTTTCACGTTTATAATATTAGTAGGATTCTCAAAAATTTCAACGATAAATAGATATTAATGAAGGTCCATGGTTTTTTATATAGTTTCTACCCTCTTTTTTTAAGAGAGACTTTACTATTGATATTTTGCGGGCTTCTGGAATGACTTAAATGATCACATTTTATTAGCTACAGCTTTTAAAACTTTGGTAGAGATATCATTACGACCGCTGTTGCTGTTTTTTAGTTCCAAAATGATTCTACAAAGAGCGTGTGAGCGTAAGTGTATGTAAGAAGTAATGTTTTTATCGCTAAAAGTACATTTATTTACATTTTATTCGTCTGCAAATATTTGCATGCTTGTTGTTGTGTGTATAATATATAAATATTTTCAATAGAAATATACCTATATAAGTATGTTTATCCGTGTACAAGATATGCTTAGCTTGGGTCTAGATAGCGCCGTGTGTATGTCAGAAGTTATATCAGAATTTAGTACAAGGTTCGTAACACAATGAGCAGAAAATAACTGTTTAATGAAAACACTTTTACAATTGCCAAAAAATTGCACACGTTACGATAATTAACTGTGTTAATAAAATTGTACTGTTAAGTATAGTGCTATAGGAAGACGTACATACTTATAATAATGGAGTTAATTTTATTATAAAATTACGCAGTTTTAACCTCCAATCATAATGGTGCAATGCAGGCATTACCTACTTACTTTCATTAAAAATAGAAATTACAGAATTGCACTGCACGACCAAACCTCTCTAGGTTAAGGGTACGCTCATGCTCATATGGGATATTTTATAAGCGGATCTGAAATTAAATATGACATTGTTAGAATTTCCTAATCACAATGCTTAACGCCATTACACCTGCCCCAGCCGATTGCCCCGAGTTAATGTGCTATGGCAGCCACGATTTCTTAGAATCCAATAATAAAAATATTGAATGCATTAATTAATAATATACTATATCTACACAGAGGCTTTGGTTGATAACAAGCGCTAGAAACAGGTCTTGTATATGCTAAACCAGCTCCTCTTCAATGAATATATGATAAAAAATATAAATAAAACTAGACCGACTTCTCACATATCCACTTATTGCACCTAAGTTTCATGGTTGACCTACCATGGTTACCTTTAAGACAACGCCGCAGTTTGAGGGCGATGATTATGTTGTACTCCCTTCTCCACTCACCTAACTCACCTCCTGCATTGTACTTGCCGCTTAGTATATACTGTTACTATGTTTAATTTCTGTTCAACTGTTGTCTACAATAAAGAATGTTGTATCTACCTTTCTATCTAACTACTTATCTAATTCCAATATCTCTGCTCTAACCGTGCCAGAAATCTCCGCTCTTCTAATAATCTTCTCCTTCATTTTATTTCTCATAATTCGAGTATGGTTCATTCGACGTTTACTGTCCAAGCTGTAAACCTCTGGAACGCGCTTCCACAAGAAATCAGGATGTCCACTAACCGGTTCACGTTTTACGCAAGCTCTACAGATATTTATTGGCGGAATCATCAGAATAATACTTTACAAGGTCTTTATTGAAGAACATATTCATAAATATGATTTAGCCTGCGAGAGAATGAGATAGAATACAAGTATCAGTGTTTCCTATAATCTTTGTCTTTGCGCCTGCGTACTACCAAGCCTTCAGAAAATATGTCAATGTCAACGTGGTGTAATTTTTGTGCATTTGCATATTAAAAATTCGTTGGTTAATTAATTTATGATAATTATTTAACACATCTCTGTTAATATGACCAATAACATTTATATAAATGATCTAAAATTAAATTTATTAACATTAGTAAATTATTTGTGTTGTTTTTATATTTTATTTCTCATTCTCCCGTTGACACACACAGAAAATTATTCTGAAGTTTCATTTCTGCCGTGTGAGAATTGCACACACCCATACTTTTTTTTATTAATGTATTTGTATTTATGTATGTATGTTCATATATATATATGTATATATATATATATATATATATATATATATATATATATATATATATATATGACATATATGTATGTGTATATCTAGTACATTTATGTAACACATTTTTTTATTCCTTTATGTCCTTATACTTATGGCTATTAAATATACACATGCCACCCACGATTCTGCATCACCCAAAGGTTGACTGAAAGAAAATGCCTACGGCATTAAGTCTGCCTTATGCAATGTATTTGCAGGAAATACTTCCTGCAAATAAATAAATAAATATTTTAAAAAAGTTGAGTTGAAATGTATAGTAGTGAATCTCCTATTTTTAACCCCTGACGCAAAAAGAGAGGTGTTATAAGTTTGATGTGTCTGTGTCTGTCTGTGGCATTCTAGCTCCCAAACGTATGGACCGATTTAAGAACGTTTTTTTGTTTGTTTGAAAGGTGACTTGATCGAGTGTTCTTATAATTCAAGAAAACGTTTTCAGCCGTTTGAAGATCATCAGCTCTTTTTTAATCGTTGAAGGGATTTTCGAGTCGCGGGTATTTTAAATTATAAATTTATAGTTATGATTATTATTAACAAGTTTCCGTACAACAGCTTTGGATACCTTCCTTTTAGTTACCTCAACGTTATTAGTAACTACACATTTCTAGGCGTTATCTCAATTACTGTCGTTAACCTTTCGTCGTGGTGGTGATAGGAGAGTTATATACCTGTTTACACGTTATCTATTCTTACGTGTTGGAAGTGTCAGTCACGAATTCAATAATAAGACATCAAGATTTTGTTTTAGCCTTCGTTTCCTGTTTATGATAATTTTTGCCCTTTATAATTACTACTAGCAACCCGCCCCGGCTTCGCACGGGTACAAATTATACACCAAAACCTTCCTCATGAATCACTCTGTATATTAGTGAAAACCGCATGAAAATCCGTTCAGTTTTTCAGTTCAGACGGACGCGGCGGAGGACTTTGTTTTATAATATGTAGTGATATTCTATGTAGTCATAGTTGGTGATATCGTTTATCAAAAAGCTGCTGGCAGCATAATGGTTAAGATATCGGATATTCTATGGGATATTTCAAGGTGAATCTCTTCACTCTATTTCAATCATCTGCCTGCTCTTTACACAATTTGCATTGGGATCGACGCAATGTGTACATTGCAAAGTGTTATGGCTTGTTTCGTATTTGACCGGTCGCCTGCCTGACGTTAACTCTTGGGAATGTAATCGTCTTAAAACGGAACAAAGGAAGATGGTAAATTTAGGTAAGGAAAACTGATAGAGTGAGGGAGCTAAGGTAAGGGATACCGCAAGTCTCTGATGTCGAAACGGGACTGAGATTACAGTAGCTCGAAGCTGTGAGTGGAGAGGCCCCTAGTACAGGGACATAAATTAACTACTCTATTTAAATTTGCGTCTCTAAGTCATATAAGAACAAATCCAACTTATCAATTTGGTCACAGAACACAAAAATGTTTTTAGAACGAGCATTTAAATTTTTTATGACTTGTTACAAAACATCGAATAACAAAAGTACTTGGTTGTATCCATTCTAAACTAAAAGTTATTCTTTAAAACCACGATCATCATAAGGCGATTTATTAAAAAAATATTATACGAGTAATTAAACCTCTAGACCCTTTTCTTGTTTTACGAGACTCCATTCGATATCCTCCTGAATCACACCGCGGAAGGCATGTCACAGTCGAATTGACAAAAATCAATATCGTATCGCTGACACTAAACCTCGTATAATAACTGCGTATTCGCTTCGATGAGAAATTCCCATAGAATACGCAGAAATGCCCCCCGGATAGTCCTGGTAATAATTTATTTCACCCCCATCTTCTTGGAAGAGACTGACGGGCTACCCCTAGTGGCGGCACCTGCTTTATTTACAGAAACTTACAGAAATTTAATCCATCGTTGTCATCTTTTGTTAGCTACGCTAGACGGCCTTGGTCTAAGTAGGTCTGTTTCTAGACCGTATCCATTACCTCCGAACGAATCAATATACAGTGCCAGCGGACTTCTGGCGTTCTTGAAGATATGTGCAAAGCCGAATGCTTTGGTAATTAAAATTTACATACGTAACTTTGGATTACCAAATTTAATTACGGAACGTTCTATACATTAAAGACACATTAAACTAACGTTTACAATGAAGCGTTTATAATCAATTCCTGTAGTAAGTAGTGCGTTTCATTTATTCTCGTCAAGGTGAGTCATGATAATGACAATGTTCGACGTTCTCTGGCCGATACTTAAATTTGCATAACTTTTTATGATATTACGAGTACATAATGTTCGTGTAATTTGTTTGTTAGTGATGGGAAATGCATGAATATCATTTGTATATTTTTGCAAACACGCACACGTTTCGCACTTGTTTTAGGCAAAACTATGGTGTTACTATTACCGTGCTATTTCCTCTTGAGCTCTCTAATTGATATTATGAAAATAAATAAACAGGAAACCTTTTTAAGTGGGAGAGCCATGCACATATGGGCCGGCTCGACTGGAGTGATACCACGGCCTCACAGAAAATATACGTACCTAATTGTTTCTACATCTGTAAACTGTTTTACCAAACCGTATAGGACACGGACCTGAGTTTCTCCGCTAGACAGAATATCAGGTTTGCCCGATTGTACCTTGCTACCATAAAACTCTGAAGATATTATCAAAATCAGTATATGCAACAAAATTAAGAGTCTCATGATTTAAAATTGATACCTACTCAACTTCTTAACATTAAGTATATTTGAAATGAATTTGAGACTGTTTAGGAATCCGAAATTCCAAATGAAGTCCTTGTGAAACAGACCAGAACTTGTTTAAAAAGTCATTTACTTCGTCATGGTTTCTTAACTTACGGTCTACTTAAAAATAAGTGACGTATCATCCGTAAACAACAAAATGTCCCGGAAGTTCTCTGCATGAAATACCAAATCGTTAACATATATCAAAAACAGATAAGGCCAAGATCGGATCCCTTTGGCATGCCATAAAACAGAGGACTTTAATAACCAGAAACACCAAAATGATAGGATGCATTGTACTCTGTCACTGAAGTTAGAAGCGAGTAAATCGAGCGCTTGTCTGTAATACATAAAGTTATATTCTCAAGTACAACAGTTTATTATGTTCTACGAAATCAAAAGCTTTTGAAAGATCGCAGAATACAGCAATAATGTTGTTATAATAATATATAATGTCTTGCTTTATGTTGGAGTACTTTAGTCAATCCTATATGGACTTTTCATTATGATCGCTATATTTTAGTTAGGAGTGTCTGTTGAAAGCAGTGCTGAAAAAACTTATTCTTTATCAATTTCTTATTTATTTTGAAAACTGCTTCAAATTATTTTTTATTTTTACGGCACACTTACTATATACTTTTTAATGTTATAAAGGATACGATTCTTCTCAAAGTTTCTACCGACATTATTAGTATGATTATATTGCCTTCTGTGTAATCACATAATGTAAGCTATAAGTCACTAGTGTAACTCAAGTGAGTGAGAGATCTTAAGCTCCATTTCTCTATAATGCATTTTTTTTTCAACGTTTTATTTTATTGTCCTCAGACCAAACGCATGCAGCATACTCCGTTAGCTGCTCCAGAAGGCCTCGGCGCCAGTGATGGCGGGTGGGTACACGTGGTCGCGGCGCGTGGTGGCGTGTACACGCACGCTCCGCTCCCTCGTCAGAGATACACAGCGGGCTCTTGATGACGTCTGCGATATACTTCATTTCGGTAAGGGTTAAGGATCTGAGATTAACACTGTTTTCTCTGATGTCGTTAACACGACTGCGTTCTATGTCATAAAAATCTGGCTAAGGACTAGACGTCTAAAGTCCAAGACCGTGTGATCTTTGTCTTCCTTTGAAGTATTTTTTGGCATTGGTATATACAACAAGATAAAAGGAGCCCCCTTTTATTTTGTTGTTGTACATGAGGGCAAAGAGAACATTCTAATTTAGATCAGTAAAATGAAACCTGATTACTTATTTGGTAATTTCAATACACATACACTTCAAGGAAGGCTTCCTTACGGCGAGTGGAAATCTGAGCCAATCCCATATACACGTGGCCACACTTAGGATAGATGCGGCGGTTGTCAAACCCCACATGCCTGTCTTAACTAGAAAGGCAGATTCCCATCAGTTATTAACTAATCATTAGTTCAAGAACTAAAAGAACTAAGTAACTTATAAATATGGCCAGCTAGTCATCCTCATGTGCCCTCATTGTTTGAAGGTAAACTGTTTTGACTAAATGTGATTACTGTATTGGCATTGGACCACTGTAAATTAATACTGATCTTGTTTGACTGTATCTGAATTGTTCCGCGGTGCAATTTTTACTGTTCTATCTACCGTATGTACTATATAACTAATCCGGATAACTTAATGGTTTATAGGCCTTAGGTATACTACCGCAGTCGTAGTAGTATAAGTAATGATAAAGAAAGAAAGAAGAAGATAACATCATCATCATCATTCATCATATTGTTCTTCTTGTTCTAGATCCAGAAGTCCCGTTAACAGTTCAACAAATAGGCAACCATGCAGCTCGTACCACGGCTCTGGTTATTTTAGGGACCTCGCCTGCAGCACGAGCTCGTCTGCTACATTGTCTGCTGGGACATCCACTGTTACCGGACCCGCCACCTAGGGGGTGTAGATGGGTAAGTTGCATTAAATGGAGATTAGTTAACACGAGTGGACAACGACGTCAGGGCAGTTACATTTCAATAATTCGATAAAAAAATTGTATAGTGTTGACAACGTGTATCCTGTATATTTAAATAGTAGATTGCTTTGTAGAATCGGATACAATGACTTTTCGCATATCATATTTAATGGAAGAGATCGAGATACATTAAAGAAAGTATTTATGGGTCTGAAGAGAAAACGTTCAGATGTAAGGGTTACGGTTAAAGTTGAAATTAACATCTTTTATTCATTACATGCTTCACGAAGTGAAAGTAGAACCTTGAAGTGGATTTTGTTGGTTGTTTGTAAAATAGGATTTGATTTTGTGTAATTGATATTAAAAAAAATGACTATCCTGACAGTCAATGGACGTATTACGTCAACCCTTTACTCTACTCCAAATGACCATCGGAAACAATTCGGAGGTTACCTGTCATGCAATAATAGAAATCCATAACCGAGAACTCTTTACAGACGCATTAAGGAACCTACACGGCTGGATAGTGGAACATGTATTGATAACTTTTTTTTAAATTTACGTAGTAGTTCTTATGAGATCTTCGAGTTTGCCCTGTCAGACCATACTGCTCAGTTGCTTCAAATACCTGTAAAACAAAAACATAATCTTAAATATTGGTTTGTTGAGAAACGTGATTATCACAAAAACAATATTCATAAATTTATTGAATGCATCAATGCCCTCAGTTTTCAAGAAGTGTTTGATAGTGAGGATCCTAGTTATTCCTTTACTACATTTTATGAATTGTTTAGACTTTTTTATGACCTTTGCTTTCCGGTAGTAAGGGTTAAAATTCCTGCAAAAACGAAGCCCAAATGGATCACTAAGGGAATTAAGCTCTGTTGTAGAAAGAAAAGAAAACTTTTGTGGCAATACCGCAAGAATCGCACCATGAGCAATAAAATAAGTTACAATAATCTAAAATCGAGACTCAATCGAATAATTAAACTTACTCAGAAAGCACAAAATGAGAATTTTATTAATACTTCAACTAATAAATGCAAAGCCACTTGGGCTATAATAAATCAGGGTAAATTAAGTGCTCCTAAAGATTATATTCAACACGTAGTTGTAAACGATAAGATTATTAGTGATCCTACACATATAGCTAATTCATTTAACAATTATTATATTAATCAAGTAACTAGCCTAAATACTAACATGTTACCAAGCTGTACTAATGACCATTTAAATTCCTTGTTTATGCCCCCAACATTGCCCAGCGATATATATAAAATAATAATTAATCTTAAATCAACAAGCACTACCGGCTATGATGATATATCTATTAAAATTATAAAGTATGTTGCCATAAAGTTATCTCATGTACTGAGCCATATAATAAACTTATGTATTACCAATGGTGTGTTTCCAGCCGAGCTTAAAATAACAATCATAAAGCCACTATTTAAGAAAGGTAATAAAAATGATATGAGTTGTTACAGACCTATAGCCCTAGTACCAGTAATATCTAAAATAATCGAAAAGGTCATTCACGAGTGCTTATATAATTATTTTGAGAATAAAAAAATACTAGTTGATGAACAAGTAGGATTTAGAAGAAAGAAGGACATAAATATTGCTATTTTTAAATTCCTTCAAACTGTTATGACGACAATAGATAATAAAAGTCAGACCACCGCTCTATATATGGATTTATCGAAAGCTTTCGACTTTGTTAACCATGAAACACTCTTAAATAAATTGCATAACTATGGTGTTAGAGGTAATATACTTCAATTAATAAAGTCATATCTTAGTGAAAGAAAGCAGTGTACTCAGATTTCTAGATTAAGTACTGCTAAGAAGAAGGTAGTAAATCACTACTCTAACGAGCTAAAGGTTGCGTTTGGCGTACCACAGGGAAGCGTGTTAGGTCCATTATTATTTATAATTTACATAAACGACTTTCCCAAAGTGGTACGCCATCAAAGTATACTATTTGCGGATGATAGCACTATTTTATTCAAAGGTCATAAAAAAGAGGAAATTGAATGCGATATTAATGATACTTTGTGTAAAAGTATAAGTTGGTTGAATACGAATAATCTTAAAGTGAATATTAAAAAAACGAATATAATGATTTTTAGAAACAGATTAAATAAATTAGGTAACTTGGACATACAATTAGACAATGTGAATATTGAACAGGTGCAAAATACAAAATTTTTGGGTTTAAATATCGATCAAAATTTAAATTGGAAAAGCCATATTGAAGATGTATGCTCTAAGTTAAACCAATACTCCTATGTTTTGTATATGCTAGGAAAAACAGCTAACACAACTACTGTATTGACCGCCTATCACGGATATGTAGCACCAATTATAAGGTATGGTGTCATATTCTGGGGCAATTCTATAGATGTAGATTATGCCTTTAAAGCACAAAAGAAGTGTGTCAGAGCTATATGCAAAAGTAAATCAACAGATAGCTGCCGTCCCTTTTTTATTAAACATAACATTTTGACTCTACCATGTTTGTATATTTTGGAAACCGTGTTATTTGTTAAAAAAAATATTAATATGTTCGAGCAATTAAAAAGTAAAAGACACAATTTAAAAATTAGTATTCCATCTAATACAACAGTATATTTGAATAATAGTATAATTTGCATGGCCCCTAAAATATACAATCAATTACCAAAGACAATTCTTGAAGAGCAAAATGTTGATACTGTTAAAATTAAGCTGAAAAAGTTATTGTTGGAAAGGTGCTACTACTCTGTAAAGGATTATTTAAGTGATAAACTGTAGTAGGACATAATGTAACTTATTGGATTTGACTATTACCTTTCCTTTAAATCAAGAATATTAATTTTAATTCATACAATTTCTTTTTCTTAAATACTTCTAATAATAATTTTGTAATCTAAGAATATTAATTTCAATTTGTATTTGTATAGACTGGTAATATTAATGTATGTACATGCTACAGTCTATAATTATTTATATTATTTTAATCTGTATTCTAAACAAACAATTTCCAGTAATTGATTGGTATAAATAGGTATGTTTTAATGTTTACTGCAATAATAATAATAGTATGGATGTATAATATTAATTTTTTTAGCATAAGTCATAAGAATGTTGCACATCCGATCAGGATAAATTGTTGATACCGAAATAATAATTTTATGAGCTTATGTACACAATTTTTGCAATAAATAGCTATTCTATTCTATTCTATTCTATTCTATTCTATTCTCTGTAGCATATTATGTATACATACATAAGCATAGATATCGTCACTAGTAGCTAATAAATCCGAGCGTTCATATAATTGTAAAATTGTGATTAATTGCACACGTTTGTGGTCAATTACATGGAGCCGACCAAATGAGGAAGTACTTACCGAAAATACCGCGGTTAAATACCACTGCAAATATAATTTAATATTGTGTTTCTGCTTGGGTGTAGGGTTGTCAGAGCTATGGGCTGACACATAGTGTCATGAGGCCCTGCTGCAGGCCCTGGCAATCCTGCGCACTGGCAGAAATACGACTCTACGCTAGCTACCTGCGGTCGTCTAAAGAGTATAGCTGCTTCCCTTGAAGGGTGGATCCAATTTGATCAGAAATGTGATCTGCCTCCAACTGAAGTCGCACTGACTCAGAATTTATAAAAAGATAAAAACAGACCGACAAAGGCAGAGTATTCATATTTATATTCCGGGTTCTCTGATTCTGATTATGATAATTTCAGGTTCGCATCCAATATGGGAGTAATACACAAGTGCATCTGTCTCTTGGCAACTCGGAGTTCGAGCTGGTGGAAGAGTTGGAGTGTAATAAGAGATCATGGGATACGCTGCCTGTTGAGGTGAGACATAGTTTGTCAGTAGCTCGGTAGTTATTATTAAGACTCTTTCAGCATGAGGCCAGGAACTCATAAATTAAGAGTCCTAAGGATTTCTTTGTGGCAAGGAAACCCATCTTTGGGGTGCCTCCAAATTCGCATTTAAACAAAGCTGAAAATCCTATGGAAATAGTATACTCTAGTCCAGCGAACAGCGGCGTGGCGAACATCCTTGTTCTAACATACGTGCGACTGCGCGAAATTTCCATCTATATTCAATGAATTGCGCACTGACTTAATGCGCGAGCTGCAAGCAACCGTCGGAATATCCGCGGCTGTTCAAGCTTACGTGCAGCTGCTGACTGCTCGAGCACGCAATATACTAACAAGGTCAATAAATATCCATCCCCATTCATCCAACCTGTTACACTCACCTAGATGCATTTAACTTTTTCTTTCTTCAGGATCTAATAAGACAAGAAAAGACTGACATAACAACAATATTAGAAGTGGAAATCAACAATCAGTTCCTCAAAAATGGTGTCCGGATCATATTACCACCAGACTTGGACGTAGATCCTGGAACCTCGAGCCATTTGACTTTAAAAAAGTTACACTCAGATCTTTACTCAAAGCGAGACAGCATTTTAAAGAATTTCAATCCTATATATCTTTATGCTGTCGATAAAACCGGAAAGAATATATTCTCCGATAGTATATCTGCGGATATAGTTTCTTCGAGAAGCGAAGAAGATTTTTGGAATACGTTTAATTTGTATTCCATGGCTAAAAGTGGCAGGGAAGTAGGAGATACGGAGAGTACAGGGAGTGTAGATGATGATAAAAGAGATGTTAAAAGGAAGTGGAGTGGCCAAAGCAGAGAGCCTGCTGTGTTTTCTGGGGAGGTTAGTATTGACACTAACACCAATTAATATTTTAAGAAACGTTTATAAACTATGCTACCATAGCGCTACAAAAGTACACGTTTCTCCTGATAATGAACGGCCAGTATCATTAAACATTTCTTAAATAGAGTAAATCCAGGAGAAAATTATTAAAAATGCTATAGGGATATATTAATAAAAGAATTTTTTTTTTTCAGAATTGCCTCGATCTCAATCAAATAAAAGAGATAAATCCGAACGCTCAAGTTTTGTTTATGCTATTCTCTGACAGCGAAGACATGAGTATACCAGAAGAGCGTCACAAAACAGTAGAAGTTAAAAAAGAGCAACGAATAAATATGGATGCTCTAAAGTGGATATTCAGGTTGGTATCATATATATTTTTGAAGTACTTTCCCACACTAAAAGCTTGAATTGTATGACATATTATCTAGCTCTTTTCATAAAAAGACTTATATTTTAGAAACAATTGTTTTTTCTTCGCTGTAGACAGACCCAAGAGTATTCTCCACAGAAGAATCCAGAGGAAGAGAAGAGACTGCACCAAGAACAGACAACGTTTATGAATGAATTAATGGACCAATGGGAGATAATGAGTGAGTTTGTTTACATAGTTTGATTTTAAAAAGGTATTTTTTTTTATGCTGAGACAAGATTTGAGATTTAGAGTATTTTAGTATTTCTTGAACTCGATCAACATAAAAAAAATTAGAGCGAGGAAGGAGACCGCAACATAGTGCGACTAGTTCGAATCTCTCTTTCATTCTTACACAGCATCAGAGGAGAAATCTGTCTCGGTTTTCTATCCCTGTCTCTCATCTTCGGGTCTCATCTGCAACCAAGGGTCGCAAGTGCGTTGCCGGCCTTTAGGGTGGGAGTAGGGGAAGGGGAGGAAGAGGGGGAGAGGGAAGGGTTATTTCGCGAAATTAGCTTAAAAATGTGTACACAGAATTCGTGATTTTATGTTTCAAACTGTAATCTAAATTACAACTGTTTTGTCCTACAGCAAGTCCTCCACCAAAGCATTATGTAAAATCACAGTGGCTCATTATCAACGACTCCAACATGTGTACCGTTGACCAAAAAGCTTCGCTTCCGTTATCTACCAACACAGTACAGAGTTCGAACGAGACTTGTGTGAACGGCAAGCTGGATGAGAATTCCGCGAAGACCAGGAATGGATTACTGACCACTGTTATGAAGTTTGCGACGGATTGTATGCAGAGTTATTTGTTGGAGTATTGTACGAGGTTAAGTGAGGTTTGTACGTTTATTTTGTAACTAGCGAAAAGCTATTTTTCTATCCCTGGAAAACATGTGTATGTCCTTTTCTGAAGTCTTTCTAAATTTCATAAGTATCGTTTTAGTAGTCAAGTCGTGGAAGCGTTCAAGTGTGCATGTGTTAATGTCTGAACATTTTTTGAGTTTCTAGAACTTTCTAGCCCCCATTCCTGATGCCGATATGATTCATAATGCCATCGCTCTAATTTTTGATAAGATGTAATATTTTGTGTCAACAGGTTCACGTGAAATTGCTTCAGCAGTTCATTTTAGCATCATTCGACATGGCACGAGAATTACAAGTTGTGCCAAAGAAGATACAATATGTAGCCAAACAGGAACAACAACTGTATGAGGTAAATATTGTTCTAATTTAGACTGCAATAATAATAACGCTTAAGAGACTGACCGATATGGTCGATTATATAATATAAATTTCATGGTACCTACACATAATCAAGGTTCATCGGTGACGAGGAAACAATTTTTATATAGATCATAAGTAAAGTTGATGTTTTTCCATTTTATTATCCTTACGATTTGTAAAAATCAAGATTGTATCATAACCGTAATCATTTGATATGGCTTAAGCGTTTATATAATATAGCGTCGTAAAATCTCATTGAGAGACACCAGATATGAAATCGCTAACAGGGTTGGTGGATTGGGAAATTTCGCTAAATTGGTTGCTACGCAATGTTATTGTTAGAAATGAAGGAAGGCTATTGACGAAAAATGCGAGTTTAAATGACTTTTATATTGGATGGATAGTCATAGAAACGGAAGAAAAGAGATGTATTGAACTCATCATATGTCTTCAGAGTTTTGTTATTAAATCCGCCTTATTTATTTCACCATAACTTGATGAAGATCACACAAAGTCACAAAGTATCACCAATGTTCTTTTGTATATATATAAATGTTCATTTGATATTTAAGCGTTTTTTAAATTTTTTTTTGTGAGTCGGCAAAAACACATGCGTCTAAGTAACTTGAAGGTTAAATAGGTTATGCTCTATGACGTCGCTGCATAGAAGCCACCGTGTGAACGAATGATCTGTCTTCCGCTCTCGCTCTTGACTATGGTGAGTCGGTAATGTGTGACAAAGCAAGGTATAGGAAGTTATAAACAGTTCATCCAAATAAAATTATTTATTTGGCTATTAGTGTCATAGATAATAAAGATGCAATTGATTTATTCTGACTGTGTGTGATTGGTCTGAGTACTTTGTAAAAAGAACATTTCTGGCTCACCTGAAGCTAAAATTTCGAATGTAGTGAAGGAGGAAAAAGTGAAGGAAACAGTTTCAAACGCTTTTGTTAGATTTTATATTCACTTTTAAGTCTGATAAATTATATAGCCTTTGGGGAAGAAACAGATGGACTAGAGAAGGAAAAACGAAATAAATATAGGTCATAATATTAGATCAAGAGTATGCTTTGACTATAGAATTTCTCTTCATAAAAATAGGTGAGATGCCACTAAAGCAAATGGCAGTAGTAAATTTTTAACGTATTTAATTGAATCATGGTCAGCTTAAATAGATAATAATTTCTCATTTCAGACTATCAATGAAAAGTTTTCCGAAGGGGATAAAAAGCAAGAGCTTGTTCAAATAATGCAAGAAGTGCTCCAAGAAATGAGAGCCGAAGTTAACAATATGGACTGGAGTGTTGACGGTTGTTTTTTTTTCTATTTTACCTCTTTGTACATTTAAATTAGCTATAATAAAAGTACACAGTCGTCCTTATGATAAGCGGCGCCTATCCCTAGCTCTGACCACAGCTTCTGTCCCTCTTGCCATCTCTAAGGATTTTTGTGGCAACCGCAACCCCATGTATTTTAATGTAGTTATGTTTAAATGTAGTACTCTGAAGGGAGAAATTACGTACTTGGTCGGAATTACGCTAAATAGTCCTGTAACAACTTTCGTAGTTACAGAACCATTTAGCGGACTTATACAATTTACAACACCCTGTAGACTGTTTCGTAAATCAAAATTAATCAAAATACTTTTATTACTTACAGATCTCCCGTGCCACCGCGACACAAGTTTTCTAGTCTCGAACTCTATCTTCTACTCTTCCTCTCGAAGTACGCCCTCGTTCGTGTCTCTTCGTACGTACCCTCATGAGCAGCCCTCTGACAGCGAAGATGCGCTATCGCTCGATACCTATAACTTTGATGATTATGACATCATCCCTCATGAGGAAGAGGTATCGGAAACCCCTGATGACTCGTACGGGAAGGTTAAGGTAACAATTATAACTTACTAGCTTTTGTCCGCGGTATACTCGTGTAAAAGTTATATTTCTATCCTTCCGGAACAGTAGTTATTTCTGGATGTTCTATATGTCCTTTTTCTTTAACCCTGAGAACGTGTTTGCAAAATTTCGTTGTGATCGGTTAAGTAGTTAAGGCGTGAAAGTGTTCCATTCAAATAAACAAACTCACATTCGCATGTATAATATTGATAAAATCAGTTTCTACCGCATTCCACCATTCGTAGTCAGATGTAAAAAAGTATATAACAATATGGCAGTGGAATACGTTGCAAGTTCCTGCAAAATGACTTTTTGTGAAATAGTGTATCTGGGAGCAAAAATAAAAGAACATTTATTATATTTTCCAGTCGCAGGAGTCAGAATCTCCATGCAACATTCGTGTAGAGAATGAGTCAGAGATGTTCTCTTTGTCTAGCAGTGGTTGGAGTGGAGGTACGACTTGTACGAGTACTGGGAATATATCAGTCAAGCAGGCCTCTTTAGATGTACAAAGAACAGGTATCATCCGTAACTAATCGTAAAAGTCATAAAAGCAAGACTTTCCTTCTTAAATAATATTAATGATGAGTAACTTTGCTAATATAAATTTTAATTAATGAACATTATCATCCCCAGCGGCACCCTATATAATCAAATCGTTAATAACTCAGCAGCCAAATAGATCATCAGTTAATCTTGCTTTTGCTTATTATTTCAGTTCTCTCTAAACTAAGTCAGAAGATAAGTTTGAAGCTAGTCAAGTTTGTGGAGTGTCTCAAAGTTACTTATTTTGGAACGTTGCAGAGGTAAGATTTAAATATTTTATTAAAGCTTGTCATGTAGTGTTGCGAGTTGAAACTCCAGGCTTCCTGGTCTATAGTCGAAAGGTAGTACGCTATCGCCGGCAGCATCGATCGTAAGAAGTCCTATGCAAACACTAAAGGTTTAGGCAGAGGCTATATAAGCCCTTCAGTTTCATTCCGCAGTGTAAAGACAGCAAAGCGTATTTTTAACATATAAAAAACTTCTTTATTTTTTCTGTAGGTGTCTAGAGTCCCTGGAGTCGTCTTGTAGACAGGAGCTGGGTGGCAGGCCGGCCAGCGAGGCCATGCGCCAGCTGCTGTCGGTGGCGCGCCAGGTAGACCTGTCGCCCTGCGCAGCCTTCCCGCTGCTCACCAGCTTGTTAGAGTCACTGCGAAGGATACTCTACAAGTAAGTAGCCATACAAGTTTCATGTCCAAAACAGAGGAAATATTTAATGATCAGGGATGAAACTCTGAAGAAATGAAATCATAAATACAGATGAATCACAATATAAAGGTCAGCTCAAATATATTATAAGCAACTGTGACCTTTGATTTGAGGCTGGCTTTCCATTTTGTTTATCATGAAATATTATTAAAGAAATATGAAAACTTAATAGGAGTTGCTTTAAACTTGATTGAAAACTATCTAGTCATCTATCGACTTTACTAATCAATTTAAATAACTAACTAACGTACGTTATCTATATATAAATCTTCTATAAACTCAAGTTATTTGGAGTACCACAAGGTAGCCTTCTGGGGCCTCAGTTGGTTTTTCTTTATACATGTAAAGGATTAATTGGTTTTAAACTAACGAATAATGACCTAATTTTTAAGCGACGAAAAAAGGAGAAGGAGGAGGTTTTCAATTCTCTCCTTTCCGACTCTGATTCACTCCGTTATTTATGAACCGATTTCGATGATTCTTTTTTTGTTATATAGGGACCACCCTTGAGGTATACTCAAGGGTGGTCGCATGTCAAGGAAGTCAGGGTCAGATGCTGGGATCCTGATAAAATTAAGAATAACCCTCGAAAATTGTGGGCACGAAGAGTGTTTCTGTTTACTTCTCATAACTTAATCAGGTATTTGCGGTTAGGAATCATCACATCATGAAGCTGGGCTGGTGATGGAAACTATACCTTTCCTACAAAACTAGAAGTTAGATATAAAACTGTGGTTTTAGTGACAAAAATTACTATTAAATACATTAAAAGATAGTAGTTGTCAGAGTATTAAAAGATGACGCGAACCACAAAAAATCATAAAATAAAAACTTCTTAACATAATTTAAACCGACGAAAAAGAACTAAAAAGCAAGAAATAAATAAACCTTTTAAGTCTTGAGTAGTAGTAGTAGCTTATATACATTAACTATCAAATTTTATGTAAATTAATTTTGAATCATTTATTTAAGCAAGAAATGCTTTTTAGTTATTGACGTGTTAACGTCTTATAAATCGATGAACGCTGGCTGCACGCACGAAAAAGCATGACTCATATTGTCACGTTCCGCCTGAGCCGAGCGTGCAAGCGAGAGCGCGGAACACAGAGAGGCACGATTGGTCTAAGCGTTCGGCTTGTGACGTTGCTTGTGGCTTGTTTTCTTATAGACACATCTTATAGACGTTATCACGTAAAATTATTATCCGTAAACCGACTTTACAGACAACCAATTTTTTTTCTTCGGTTTAAATTTTAGTAAAAAGTTTTTATAGGATTATGATATCTTAAGAGTTAATTTAATATTTCGTCGATAATTTTCAGGCCGAACGGGGCTTAGAACGCTACCTTGCGGTACACCATTTCTAATAATAATAAATAACCTTTCTTCAGATAAAGACATATATATATATACACTTAGTTTCAATACGTATTCTACTAATTTCTGTGTATTGTTTACGGTTAAGTAAAGAGAGTACTTGAACGACCAAAATAAAATAGCTAGCTAGTTTTAAATAAATATTATGAATTAAGTTAGAAAGTCACATAACTCATATAAAAAATCTTCTGCTGGTAGTATTTTATTCGTCTTGTAACTGTTTATTTTCCATTTTTTTTATTTTTTACTCGTTTCTTGGATATTTTTGGTGTTCTTGTGTTTTCGAGTAAGAATGTAAGGATTATCCATCGGCATCTCTGAAATACAGGCGTCATCTAGTGGATATTTGGCAAATGCCAATATAAATTTATGGGTGTAAGAGTTTTAGATTTCTTCTTTGGAGTAGTAATCTCGCTAGCAGATATGTAACGTTTTGCTCCCGCCGTGCAGGCTGCGGCTGGTGGGCGGCGAGGGCGAGGAGGCGTGCTGCGTGCTGTCGCCGCTGTGGCGCCGGCGCGTGGCCGCGTCCGCGCTGCAGCAGCTCGCGCCGCAGCGCCTCGCCAAGCTCATCTCCTCGCAGGTACGTGGACGAGGCACCTCACACTGTCATGTTTTTGCTTTTAACGTAGTGCTCGATTCAATCAAAATTACTATTCATGATCGAAACTTTTTTTTGCACATTAACTTAAAGTTTATGTGCATTTAAAAATTATACACATTCGGTATTTTAGGTAGACGTGGGGTCCTCAAACACGAGAATAATTTACCATTTTTACATGGAAACTTCAAAAATAAAATTATTTGCCAATACATCTTCTAAAATGGTTCTGCTATAGCAGAGACAGTATACAATATTGCATTTCAACAGGCAAGAACTAATAAACGTACTGTGTCATCTAATTTAATATCCTTCAAATTAACGGTTTCAAATTCCAGTTGCTGTTTTAAAGTATCAATTCTTCAACTTATTCAAAGTCCATTCCCCGGCAACAGCATAGTAATACTAGTGTTTGCCCACTGGTCAAAATCGCGCCAGCAATCAATAAATCAGCCTATTGCAATTCACTTTTAGATATACCTTCAAAAAAAGAGCGTACTCCCACCTCAAAGGCCGTCACTCTTGTGTTGCAGGTGGCCATGAGCGAAAATCGTCACTTACCATCGGGCGAACCGTCTGCTCGTTTGCCTGCTACATTTAAAAAAAAATAGGCCTCACCCAATGTGTACCTTAGCACTCGGTCTTCCTCTTTCTGCATCCAATCTATCCCAGCTACCTTCCTAGGGTCGTCAGTCCATCTGGCTGGGGGCGTCAATTCGCCATAATCATTTAAAGTTTTTTTTATTTATAAAGCTTGTCAAGGTACTAAACAAAAGAGAATCGGAGGACAGGAGGAGGAGGAGAAACAGCGTAGGAGTCTTTGCTTGTTTATATATAGATTTATTTTTATTTCCCAGATACTAGAACGACTTAGCATGGCACACGAGCGTTACCAGTCAGCGCTGACATCGCTGGAGAGTGCGCTGGCGGGCAGGTTACACCATACGGGGGATATTAAATTAGCTATCAGAAAAAAGTAAGTAGATGATAGTAAGAAATTTGTGCGACTATACTTATGTCAGTAATTATTTATAATACAATATTATTTTATGTTCGAACATACGTACACCTACACCAGTATCCGCTAACTATAATTTGGTTACTCACCTAATAGGGGCAAGGCTATAACCGCCAACCGGATAATATTACTTAAGCGGATGGATTCGGTAGAGTAAGCAATAGCTGCAAAAGGCCAGGCTCGCATACCTGTAACCCAAACTGGCGGTTAGCGGGAAGTCCAAGATCTATAACCTATTATAACTAACAATAATAGTGCGATTGTAGAGATTGTTACTTTTTGAAGTTTCTGGGCTTCGCACCGTTCACGGTGTGTATTATCTAATCATTTTGGTCTTTCGAGCCGAATAGAGATATAGAGTAGTAGAGATACATCGTATATGTAAATGTTTCGCTGGCCTGATATGATAACATATTATTAAAAAAAAGCTCATCCCACCTAATGATAGGAAAACCACTCACGATACTGTTCTCCACAAAGTTCAAACTGTTTCTGCAGTCCGATTCAAGCAAACCACTACTGTGCCAGGACACAGATTCTTCAAAAGCTTCCGTTACTCCTACATGGCAATAGATCCTTCCAGACGATCCAAGCCATTTTAAGCCGTACCTAGTACGATTTAAAGACCTAATTTTATCAATGTTAGCGTGAAAGTGTACTCCAATATCGGTATCTAAAAGAAAAAATAACGGACCTGGTACTAAGACTACTACAATTTTTATTTCTGTACACATACTGAATAGCTAGGCCTCAATAGTTTAAAAAGAAAAGCACAGTAATTGCTTAACGTCATAATCAGCTGTTGTACTTATTACAGGTACGCGCCAACCTTTGCCCGACTGTGTTTGGAAAGTACGTCAATGTGCGACCTGCTCATGTACGGAACTCCAGAGCTGGGACGAGAAATTGGTAAGCAGTAATCGAGAACCAAAATTCTAAGTATTAACTCACGACAAGATCTCAAGAGAGAAGATCAAAAATAAATTTGGAGAAATAGAGACAGTGAAGATAAAGAGTAGAGTAGAGAGGGGAGATAGAAAGAGACTTTGGTTAAGGCCTAAATTTTCATTTGGCAATAAAACATTTGTCAATTATTTAATTAGCAAATTCTTTTTTGGCAAGTAATTAATTAACAAATAATTACTTGATCATATAAAATCTCGATGTGTGTGAAAATTTGCTAAATATTCATTTGGTAAATGAAACTAGAACGATAAGTTTTTTGGGAAGTAAAATATGACCAAAAATGTTTTGCCGAAAGGGCAGCACACCGTAATACTTGGCTATGAAGGGGCCAAGACACGCTTCAACTCATTGATTTTTTTATAGTCCAAGCATTTGTTCTGCCAAAAGAACCCTACCACATCCCAAGGTTCGGGTTTATTAAAGGCTTGCTTCAAAATTTGTTACAGTAATTTTCTTCTTCGCCAAAGTTTAGATACTATGATCATTTAAGTTTTTTTTATATTGCCAGGTCGTGGACAATATGGCGTCGTGTATAGTGTGCGAGGTTCTTGGGGAGGAAGGTCTCCTGTCGCCGTGAAGTCGGTGTTACCGGCCGACGATAGGCATTATAGAGAGTTGGCTATGGAGTTCTTCTATACTAGGTAGGTGATTTAAAGTTTGAAGCATATTTATTTGTACGTGCTCACACGGTTTGAAATTCATCTTGTTAATAATAATCTTACCACTATTGTAATAACCAATAATAAATAGTAATATTGAATACTTACCCAGGAGTATCCCGGCGCACCCCCGCATAGTCCGTCTGTACGGGTCAGTGGTGCAGCGCTCGCCGGCGGGCGCGTGCGTGCTGCTCGTGTCGGAGCGCAAGGTGCGGGATCTTCACGCCGCGGTCCGGGCCGGACTCACCTTCGGTTCCAGGATGAGAATCGCTGCGGATATCGTTGAAGGTATACGTTATGGAGACGCCACCTTGCCTGCGTTGTGTTAAATAGTATTTAAACGTACTAAAAATAAATATTTGTTTATTTAAACGCGGTAATCTCTGGAACTAACGGCTAGATTTGAATAATTATTTTTGGAAAGAATTCTAAAAAGGCGAAAGTTTCACTTTTTTCAATGATATAGAAGGCAAACGAGCAGACGGGTCACCTGATGGTAAATAACTACCGGTGCCCATGGGCACCTGTAACTCGGGAGTCAGAAGTGCGTTGCCGCCCGTTAAGGTGGGAGTAAGAGAAGAGGGGGAAGGGCGGGAATAGGAAAGAGGAAAGGGTTAGGTTCCGGTAACTTCACTCACGCGGCGACATGCAATGCAAGCATTGCTTCACTGCCGGTTTTCTGTGAGGCTGTGGTATCGAGCGGAGTCGAGCCAGCCCATACGTGCCGAAGCATGACTCTTCCACGTAAAAAGTAATTACACTTTGTAATTACATTAAATAAATTAGCAGATATTCGATACGTTTTTTTTACTGTTTATCGATTCATCAACTATCTACGAGAGAGCTAAATAATTAAATAGTAGAAAAAAAAAACAAATCGGCGCACTACACTCCGCCTATAACTGACAAGTTCGTATCATACTCTTTGCCCACACTAACGCCCTTCTGGTCGGATCTTGAATTATTGTTAACCGTTTTCTGCTGGACATGTTTTTGTTTTGCGTCCATTACAAGATAGTCTTTCTTACCTCGACCCTCCATAGTTCTGTAGAACATTTGTATTCTTTGCCATCGTCAAATCATTTACATACGTGTAATGTTTAGTTTTATAACATAATGAATTAAACGTTTTAATGTTATTGATGGGAGGATTGTTGAATAATTTATGTTTATTTCATTAGGCCATTTTATATTTATTGATCTTATTTATCGATACTATTGATTTATATAGATATTATGTCTAATTTACAGAGTTATCAATAACTAGGTAGGATTTGTTATTTTTGGCTTTTATGATGTAACTTACCTTTAGGTGTTTAAACATTGCAATGTGCGTGCGTATGTGTGGCTATCGCATACGCATACGCACGTACATTGCAATGTGTGACGCATACGCACGCACACTGTAATGTGTGTTTCGATCACATACACTACTAGCGTAGTGCTGACTTTCCCGTCGGTGAGAAGGACTGATCAGTGAAACATACTGTCTCAGTTATTAGTGAATTACAGAATTATATTCCCAATTTCCCATCTTTAATTCCCAAAATACCCGGTCGACGGCAATTACGTAAATTTTACAAACGATGGGTATTACACGTACTCACTGTCATTATTTCCAGGCATCCGCTACCTGCACTCGCTGGGCCTGGTGCACCGCGACATAAAGATGAAGAACGTGCTGCTGGACTCGTCGGACCGCGCGGCGCTGTCGGACCTGGGCTTCTGCGCGGCGGAGGCGCTGATCTCGGGCTCGGTGGTGGGCACGCCCGTGCACATGGCGCCGGAGCTGCTCGGCGGCGACTACGACGCCAGCGTCGACGTCTACGCCTTTGGGATACTGTTTTGGTGAGCACTAAAAACGATGGATTCATTTTATGGTAGACTAGCAGTTCCCGCGCGGCTCGGCTCACGTGTACATTTTTATATATTTTTGCGCGGAACCCTAATTCTTTTTCAAAAATAAAAGTAGCCGAAGTTACTTCTTATGAGACCAGTTATCTGCCAGTGAAAGTCCCGTGGGAATCGCTCCACCCGTTCCGGAGATTAGCCAAAACAAACAGACAGACAAAAATTTTAAAAACAGATTTTTAAGTATAGATATCGTGTAAATAACTGTATGAGTTTAAAAAATTACAATTATTTTGATATTACAAACAGACACTTCAATTTTATTTATTTGTATTGAGTATTAATGATAATTTGTTATAGACAATAAATATACTATATTCTACATTTAAGAAACGTTAAGAAAGGTATTGTTACCATTGGATCGCTAAGCTATTGAATTAAGTAAATCCTGTAATGATAGTTGTATTGTGAAATAAATAAAAAAATCTAAATAAATATTTATTTTCAGGTATGTTTGCGCCGGGAACATCAAACTGCCGTCTGCTTTCGACTTTCAGAATAAGGAACAATTATGGAGTAAAGTTAAAAGAGGTAAGCGATGTATGAATATCTGCAACCGCAATCGCGGAGCTTCCGCATCGATTTTGAAATCTGCATCCGCATCCGCATTGATTATTGCGTGCAAGTCGCGACAAGAAAGAAAGTAGGTGGGGCTGGCGACTGGCGTGTGTTGTAAACACGTACTGATTGTCCAGTAGAAGCGAAGATTTCGGTGACAAGATCCCTAGGATCTTCCCGTAAGATTAACGAGAAAAAAATATACACAAATAAACGCGTACGTTTGTTATTTGTGTATATTTTTTTTTCTCGTTAATCAAGTGTCTAGTTGCACTTATCGTATGAACATTTAATTTTTGAGTGTTATTGTGAATAAGCAATGAGCTTTGTATTTTAAGGGAGTTTTCTGCAGTTGATAGATTTGTTTGAAAGCTCTAGTAAAGAAAAGCAATTGCAGATTTTTATCCCCACCACCAGACTGTATTCCTAGTGAACAGTTGTTCAGTAACGCTGTTGTAATTTACGATACTCTGCGAAACATACTTGACCTGAAATGGTGCTGATATTACTGTTTATTAAATATAATGCAATTTGCAAACACCACTTTTTTATTTCACGAACGAATTGATTACCTATTTAATATAAATATTAAAGATGACTATATTTTTACTTTATTTCTGTCCCCATATAAAGTTTATTAAAAATAAATATTAAGATCCGCACCCGCGGATGCGAGCCCCCAAAAATCCGCATCCGCGCATGCCAAAAATTCTGCATCCGCAATACCCCTAATATGGACAATGCTTTATTTAAAAATACGTCGATAGCGTAGTAACTAAAACGTTAACCTTGCGACGTATGGTTAGGAGTTTGAACCCTATCTAGTACACTACTCATGTGAACCCACTAACTCGTGCATTTAAATTGTCTGGGGGATCAACAAGAACTTGTGTTCGCCCACTCATTGAAATTCGACCATAATAATCATTTTCAATTTTTTTTTAATGATAACACCGAAGCTTGCAAATACCTACTTAACAACATAAAAAATCGGACAGCGGAGGAAAAGGTACTAGGACTCTTTTGTTTTTATCTATTTATGTGTATGTATAGATAGATTCTATTAACGTGTGCTGGGTGCACACGTTGTTATGTTTGTAGTAATCTATTAACTAAAAAGTAAACATTAGTATCGACGTACATACATGGATCACGCCCTGTTTCCGTCTGGGGTAGGCAGAGACGATAGATCGCCATTCACCACGACTCTGACGTACAGCTTGAGGCCTCTTCCATATTCATCAGACCTTTCAAACGCGCTCGCCGGTGCGTACGGTATGCTTTAACTTTGCTATACTGCCGATCTGCTCAGTAAACATCTTTCGGGACCCACCCACACCAGCTCGCTCACTCCCCAAAATTAAACATAAAATGTTTTAAATTAATCATGAAAAAGATTTAAAATAATCATAAAAAAGTTTGATTTGCCTGCTGTCATTAAAAGCCTTAAAAAAGGAGAAGGTTTTCAATTCGACGGTATTTTTTTTATGTTTGTTACTGGGTGAACCGATTTTGATGATTCTTTTTTTAAATGAAAGCTGGTGCTTCCCGTGTGGTCCCATATAAGTCTTTTATGGAATAGTTTTTTTTTCAAGTCGATTTTTTTAAGAATTATTCAGTGTCTGTATCATTAAACACACCTATTGTATTTCATTAAAGCAAATATTTTTTTAAGACAAATAATCATGTAACTTTTATCATCAGGTCGTCGTCCTGAACGTCTGCCCCAGTTCTCTGATGAGTGCTGGGATATCATGGAGTCCTGCTGGGCCTCTGAACCCTCTCAGCGCGCCCTCCTGGGAGACGTCCAGACGCGGCTGGAGAGGATCATGGCAACTGCTCACGAAGAGCCAATCTTGCAGCAGGAGTGTGTGGAAACTCAAGCGTTTGAAACTGATGAGTATAGTTTAGACATGACTGGGATTGAGAAGAATTGTGTGTGAGTAGTGAGTGGTGTAATGTAATGGAACATTGTGTGATAGAAAAACTGATACATGTTTTTCATAGAAAGTGGAAATATATCGGTCTCATGGTAGTACCCAAATCTATGATTTGTGTATTATTGGACCTTTGTGCCAACTGATCATGTTTTAAGAACTTCGCGTCTTGCAGAGACAAGTGTGGTCCTTAATCTATAATTCGGATAACATCTAGGGCCATTTTTATTCATGTTCGTTTACTAAAACAAAATTACTAAGACTTGAACACAATAAAAAAGCAAAATGTCCCAATTTTCATACTAGGTACTAGTAAAACGATTTTTAAAATAGTTTTTCAAGAATTTTTTTTGCGGAGCGGGCTGTAACGGGTTCTATTTTCGTCTTGAGATTCGTCTTTTTCCAATTTATTATCTTTATCAATTTAAAATAACAAAAAATTTACAAATACTTCATAATTTATTGAAACATAAAAAAATTGCACTTTTGTAAATGAGTTGATTTATGTTTATATCGGACGAATAGGAAGTTGTATATTTACCCCAAGAATATCATCATATTGTGATATTTATTGAATATGTACGGTGGTATTGACGTGTGTGTGTCATGCACCACACTCCCTGGCGCATGACACCGACGCGGCAGGTCGCTTCACACTTGTTAAAGGACCCCTGTCGGGCCCATAGCTAGTGTATAAACATGTGAGTACAACCCTATATCTTGAATAAATATGAATACCTTTTATTGTAATATTTTGATATTGCACATTAGCGAAAGAATACAATACAATTCTTATAAATGTAAATAAAAATGAAATACTTATGTCTCTCCCTTTCTTATTGCTATTGTAAGAATGAGATGTAGTGATACTAAAATTAGTTATAGAAATATGTAACAAAATCAATATCAAGTATGAGTGTAAGACTGAAGTGCGGGTTTGATGCCCATAATGAGTGAATTGCACGCCTATCACAATAAAGTAAGGTATTTTATATTAAGAACAATTATGTAATAATGAAATGTTAAGTTATTATAGAAACAAGTTGTCATTCAAATAAATTATTGTTCAACTACATTCAAAATTTATGAACGCGTAATTTTTTGTATGTAGTTTTACTTATCAAAAACACCTCTATAATAATGTCAACCATATTGTCTATAAGTACTCAATAACTTATTTTAATGACAACATTTAAGTAGTTATTCTCAACTAAGAGATGTACTAAGTCGTACTTACGGCAAACAACTAATATTGATCTTTACTTTGCGTTTCAAATTAGAAGATAATTGCGACCGGCCAACTTCATTTGAGAATTGTCAAAATAGTACTGTCAGCACCAAAAACATGGTTACGTAATTTGAAAAAAAAAATTGCTGTACTATACCTACAGCGTGTAAGTTTGACATACGCTAAAAACTTACTAAAACCTCTTTCTGTTAATACTTATCACAATACAAAAGTCAGTTCATCATAAAAATGCGAGATTAAGGATTTATAGTCTTTAGTTTCATTTGGCGCTACGCAATGTACACGTTATAAATGTAGGTATTCTTTTTGTGCGGTACGGTGAATGACCTTAAACGTTCGGTGCCCTCAAGACCAGCTGATGGCATAAAATGTTTAAATACTGTTTGATTGATTACATTGCAGTTTTTGGCTGTATACGGTATTTATTACATTTTATTCGGTAAAATGTTCTGTTTACTTATTGTGATATCACTTTTAAACAAAACAAAAAAATTATAAAAATATATCCAATGATTTTCGACTCAGAATACAGTATTTCAGTATTCGATACGGTGTTCCTTCCACCCTGTATAATATACTACACTATACAAAGTAATTAAAATCATTTTAATTACTTTATATGTGACTGTTTTACTGCGAATTTTCCGTAATATTTGTTCAATAGTTACCAGTATTAAATTTGTGTTATAAAGTTCGATTACGTTTGCGTTTTTTGTTACTTTGTAATGCCTATTTACTATGTGGATGAGCAGTAGAAAAAGAACTGTGTTACATTTAAGAGTCCGTGAGATAATGCATAACGCGAACTATGTTTTTCGAAAATAAAAAAATGTCATGCCAACGAACTTCTTCGGCAGTTAAATTATGCTAATCCGAGTGTAACTTCAGGCGGCAACATCTCTGTATCACAGGCGAAACAAATAAAAAAACGAACACAAACGCTCTATCACTGCAAATGACTGGCTAAAGAAAGATAATCATGTGAAGAGATTAGAGCAAGAATATGCGGAGAGCTATTACAAGACATTGAAGTGGGACTCTCCAGTTTTATTATAAATGAACATACAACACAACAACAATAAAATACATACCTAACGGTTACTGCCGCAACTTTATCTTATACTCAGAATACATGATACTACAAGTACAGAAGTCCCACTCCGCCAAATCAATTAAATAAATAGCGACTCTTGTACCGCCTACAAGGCTTTTAGCTTTATACCTTCACTGCGGAGTGGACCTGGCCGGCCTTATACTACAAACTTTATTCGTCAATTACTAATTTTGTATTTCTTTACGAAATTTCATCTAGATCTTGAATATTTTACAGGTGAATTGACTGGAATCAGTGTTTTACAACAGTAAATTATATAAGTGATATAAATTTTATTTGTTTAATTTTATCCCTTGCCACATATTATAATAGAAACGCAATATAAATAGGTTTGCTTAGACCTAGTATACCTACAGTGCGGTGGGCACTTTCTTTGTGAAGTTACGCTCCAATTACGAAGGACTGGCGGTTTGACAGTTATCGTCTCATTTGAAACGCATTATACGCCTAGCAATAAGGTATATTATTGTCTGTGATCTACAAATTGTTATGAAAACAAAATATTTATTTAACCAATTGAATGAAATTGGAAGTGAAGTCGTGTTTTAATTTCTTGTTTTGTTGTTCCTATTTAAATATCATTTGTTGAAATTAGTTAATTTCGATATTATTCTCATGTAAATAGAGGTGGCATTTCTTAAATTTCGATCAAAATATTTGGTAAAATACGCCCTCTATTAATTTTATTTTAATATTAAAAATCATCATCCTCCGCGCCTTTATCAACTAAGTTGGCGTCGGCTCTCAGTCTAACTACGATACGGCAGAACTTTGATATTTTACGTGAAGCGACTGCCATCAGACCTCCACAACCCAAGTACTAGGCGATATCGAAGTTCTGTAATTAGACCAGGTTGTCGGACTTTTTAGGGCTCCAACTACCCGTAACGAATGCCACAGATGTTTGTGTGGCAATCGGGACCGACGGTTTAACATGCTCTCCGAGGCACGGAGGCAAGTCAGTCTTGATGTACATTTGTGTATAGTATTACCACAATTGTTGTGTTTATTTCAAATTATTGTTTTATGTATATATTATGTAATCTCAGAATATACGCTTTTTATATATATATGTTTTTTTTCATTTGAGATAACAGTCCCTAAAACCACGGGCAGGCCTATGTCACACGATGTACTTGCGCGCGCTAAATACCTACCGGCCGCTCGTCCGCTGGCGGACCTGCCTGCCGACCGCGCAGTGGGTTGCCGACAGCTGCATCGCACGCTCACGCTTGTATTTTTAAAGTACAAAAAACTTAATTCGATATGATATTGATATATACTTTAAATACTGCAGCAATATGTGCAGTATAAAGATAAAGTAAGAGAAAAAAAGTTTAAGTTAATTTTTAAAAATAAACCTTTTAACCGTAGACAGAGAATGCTATAGACACCTGCAAAGCGTGTCGCAGAAAGAGACAAAAGAAAAATAAACATCAATTTAATTAGGGTTACCGTGTGAGCAAAAACTTACACAATAAAATGTCATTGTTACCTAGTAACTGATAAACAGTGGTATACTTACCGTGTCGTGGTGCCGTTCAACTATCACTTTTACACCCTTTAACGCTACAACGCACCATATTTTTTTTAATGGTTTAAGTACTGAGTTTAAATTGTTCACAACAAAATATAACAAAAGTTACTTAACTTTAAAGAACTTTAAACTATATTTTACATGAGGACGATAGCTAGCTGCACGCTAATTGTCAAACTTTGTTTCGCAAAGTAGTGTGTTAACCTTGAAAAACGTGACACGCGGCGTAAAACAAAAAATCTCATCGTTCTGTCTCATTTCTTTACACGACATCAGCATAAGTTGCTCTTTTTCTTGCGCGAATGCGACAAAAGCTATCAATTTCATCTATAGCATTCTTTGTCTACGCTTTTAACCGTATATTCTGTAAGAATGAGAATATTTTCTACCACACAATTTAATAACCGAGATTTTAGAAAATGGAAGAAGTCTATTAATCCTTACATAAAAAAAAAACATTGAAGATGAAAAATAAGCGTTTAGTACTTAATTTACATAACAATAATTGCAATTGTTTTAAAAAAATGATTGAAGAGGTAACCCTACACACATTTTAAAATCCGGAAACAGTAGGCAATTAAAACGGTACCTGGTGCGTCCTCTGCAGGACAGGAGACTGCTAGTTCTCTCCCGTTCCCTTTCCGCCGCCTCTTTGGCGTACATCACCTCCTCGCAAAATGAGGCGGTGGAGTCCCACGCACTCGCTGAGTACCATAGCTTGCACCATGGTCTCTAGCGAGAGGCTTCCCACACCTATAGCTGTCTCGAGGTCGTGGTGCTGTTGGACCCACGCTGGGCACTCCACTAGAGTATGGAGTGCAGTATCCTCGGGACAGCCCCAGTGATGGCACGCAGGCAATAGCTCCCGGCCTATGCGACACAGGTACTTCCTGAAGCATCCTTGCCTAGTAAGTACTTGCGTCAGCCGGTAAGAGGTCGCACCAGGCGCCGTAGTGCACCTAATGACCTACGGGCTCCATGAGCGTTGGCCTTCAGCGCCGGAACCCGGCACCGAAAAAGGAAAAATGTGATCCACGCGCGCTTTTAAATCTGAAGGGGACACGGTTTTTACTTACTTCTGCGAGACTACCTCGCTTTATGGGAAGGTAGTCAAGTCTGTTGGGTGTCCAGGGAGTTCCTTCCTAGGTTATAACCTGAGCCCTCGGCCATAGAAACCCGTGACGGAACACCGTGCGGTTTTAGTCGGTTCGATCCCGACATACCCACTTAGCCGAGTATTAGCTCAGTGCGGTGGTATTCGAGGCGGTGTCCAAACGTTAAAAAAGGCAAGGTATCGATATTTTTGTATGGAGTGATTTATCTGTTACGTAGTAACTGCTTAGTAATCTGTGACACGGGTGTAATGTTTTTAATTAGGAATAATCTCAGTCCGACATACCGTCTAGCCGTTTGTCCTGGTGAGGTGACGACCGGTGGGCGTGTTAAAGAATTTCTAATTACACTACAAAATAAGTAACTTAATTGAAAAAAAAAAGAAATCATTAAAAAATTAAACTTTAATTTTCCTCTGTTCTAATCCTCGGGAGTACTAGTATCTTCCATTGCCCCTCCCTTCTGGCCTACCTTTCCCTTTTCAATATACTCCTAATTTTCCCAATCGAGGAAAATTGAGTATGACCAAAACATAATTTACAAAATACGTGTAAGTTAACAAGCCATGTGTATAATCGGTACCTTACACATATATGGGAGTAGCAGTACTTAGTACTTGTAAAGTAAAAGGTTAATACTAGTGAATAGGGTTGTCAAAACTCTTTTAGCAAGGGAAACGAGTGACACCCCTTGTACTCCACCATCACCAGGTGCTGCTATAACTAATCAAACATCTTCGGAAGACGCCATAGTCCTTGCTCAGCAATTATTCAACAATTAGTGAAGATATACGAATATAATTTAACCTACAGCAAACTCCATAATTAAACATAAGTTCATTACCAACCCATTTGTAGGCCCATTCGTCGGCGAATGAGACATTTGCATACAAACTCCCCTTCGTTACCAGCTCGAATTATGATGATTATCATAATTTCTGCGCCGTTAACCGACTGATATCCGAGACGTCTCAACTATTGAGTTCAAAATGATTATTATGTAAATATAACCCTTTTCGGGTTGAGTCCCAGTGGTAGCGACTATAAATTGCAAAACATAGCGATTTGAAAAGTTGAATCCAGTCCAGTATCTATGTAAGGGTTAAAAACTGTTTGGAATGCAAGAAGTGGTAGTTATCGAATAACCCAGTAATGAAAACTTTTTTTAATTTCATCTTAATATTGATGAACGAACCAAAATCTTTCTATCATATAAAACCAGCAAATCGTGCACAACGAAATTTAGTCAATCGTTAGATTTTTACAAACTTTTATTTAACTTGCAATAATAATAATATTTTCGTTTATTTCTCTCACAATAATTGACAAACAAAGCAGGCGTTAAAGCGAAATATGTATAAAGTATGTATTGCTGTGAGCTCTCACACACTGATGCCTGTTAAAGGTTTATATAAACCTGTATTACAAGTCACCAGAACCTTTCCGGCAGTTGCATACATTGTACCTACAGTAAAACTAGTCAATTATGTACATGGTCGAGAAACAAATCACTGACAACGAGTAAAACAATCCATACAAATAAATAAAATTGAAGTGTCTGTTTGTAATGTCATAATAAAAGCTTTTTACTAAATGCATGTTTACACGGTAATTACATCAAAAAATCAATTTTTTTTTGTCTGTCTGTCGGTCTGTCTGTTTGTTAGCTTAATCTCCGGAATGGGTGAACCGATTTCCACGGGACTATCACTGGTAGATAACTGGTGTTATAAGGAGTAACTTAGGCTACTTTTATTTTGGAAAAAGAATTAGGGTTCCGTGCAAAAAAACATAAAAGTGTAGGTATACGCAAGGGAAGCCGCGCGGGGCACAGCTAGTAGTAAATAAGTAAGTATATAAAAGAAAAGAAAAAGAATAAGCAGACTATTGGGTGTTAATAAAGTGTTATTAAATTTTTATTTGTGTTTATCAAAATACATACCTTTAGGGGCACATATATGAGTACGTATACGGTGTGTATTTTGTTATTGGTGTGTTGAGAGTAAAGTGTGGATGAATGAGAGAAAAGTCTGTTGTAAAATGAAAGGTCCGTAGGTTTGCGTTGATTGACGGATTGTACACAGAATGAAATGTGTCCGTATGTAATATTCGTAACTGTATTATGAACCTCAACCGATTAACTGAAATGAATCTGAAATTTTCCGAACACGTCTAGTTTGGATGACAGTAAAATAATAAAAAAACATTATAAAAGCTTGTCTTTAAAAATGTTTTCTTTTACTATTAATTTATTATAACACTAAGTTGCAATGAATCAAACGACCCCCCTGGATGATAATCAATTCTCTTAACGTACTAACGTTTCATGCAAAGTGTGTTTCATGCAAAGTGTGTTTCATGCAAAGATTGTAGACTATGTTAAAAATAAAAATCACGTTTTTTTTCTAGTTTTCAATTACAGAGCAAGACATGCATCTTGCTTTGTAAGTGTAAGCCCTTGATAGTGTAGCAGTGCGTCGTCAAAATTTTGCTATTTTATTTTTAAATTTTAATCAGAATTTTATCCGTCCTGTTAAACACCATCGCCAGAACTACAGGAGTAAATTAATGTTGCCAAAGCCAATGTAATAGTGCCTTACCGACTAACACAAGGTTGAAGAAATCACGAAGTTGGTTATCTACAAGTAATTTGTTTTTTTCTAATTTCAAAATGAAATGACAGTGCAGATTAAAGTAGGTGTGGCTTGAAACTTGTAAATCGCTTTCACTGATGCTTCACCTTTACTACACTAAATGTACTGAAAACTATTGTACAAAGTTGAAAATTAACATGTGTGTGTCTTCGATGGCCCGTGGACCCTAAGGCTCCGGAGGGTCGGAACAAAAACCTGACATTTTGAGGACGCAGTCCCTCGTCTGCCCGCTGTCAGCGGAAGTAAGGGGAGGAACACATCGGGCGTTATGTTCTAAATTATAAAATAACTTTGGTATATGAATAACGTAACGTAACGTAACGTCAATGGATTAATGTTAGAGTGTTTAAATCTGAGATAGTTTCTGCACATTTTAAGCACGTTTGTTGGATTGTGTAGATTCCTGCTAATTACTACACTAAGAATACCACTCAAATCCATAAATTAGAAGTACTTTTTTGAATTGAATATTCATCTTGTTTCACTTGACAAACCTTATCTGTTAAACAGTAACTATAATTTTAATATACTAGCTGTGCCTGCCGCGGCTTCTATGTCTATGTGTTTCGGAAATTACCCGAGCAAACAAACGGACACATAGACAATAATTCAAGTTTTTTTTTGTTATAAGAAAGTATTGTGTAAACACTGTGCGTACCCTGTAAACGTACGTGTACATTTACTAAAAAGCTGACATTTTAATTTAAAAAAAATACACAAGCCAGGTATATCAATCATTAAAACCAGCTTGTCTTCGTAACCAGCCTACAATGTTTTTACTTACTTATCTGTAACTACCTAAAGTTTATTTCACAATGCCCAATGTGTCCACGGTTTTAATGGAGTGTTTTTCGTCGCTTCATTTAGAGCTAATATGATTAGCATAATGTTCGCCCGCCGCTGTCCGCCGACGACATAACTATGAATGACACGCAACGCAGCGGACCAGTAATTATCTTTTATGAATATACACGTTAACGTGTCATAAAATGTATTATGTATACATATTTAGTAATTACAGTTTAGTAACAAACAAGCAATCTCTGGAACAAATTGTCGCCTGCAGTGTTTCCGGACCGATACGATCTTCAAACCTTCAAGAAAAGAGCGTAGTTCCATCTCAAAGGCCGGCAACGCACTTATAATAAAATTCCTAACCGATTGCCATTGAATAAGTTGGTACCAAAACTAAGCTATTGGCTACTGGAAGTATGTTTCTGTAGAAGAGTTTTTTATATATCGTGAGCAATGAGCAACACCTATATTGGTTGATCGATTTATCATCATTTATTGATCTTTTAGTTATTATATTACTTACGTTAATGAGCAATTTTAATATTATGAAATGTAGTTATTATAAAGTATTAATTTAATCAATATTTAATTTAATATGGAATATCATAAATAATGAAATATTGTGTAAGACAATGTAATCATTAATTAAATATGCATGCTGTTATTTGAATGGCTAAATGAGCTTGTACATTTATTTAACTAACAATCTACCACCACTCTGTATCCTAATTTAAACCAATTAAAGTGTTTGTATTTGTGACTCTTGAGTTAGGTGTCCATGGGCGACGGTAGTCTCTTACCATCAGGTAACCCGTCTGCTCGTTTGCCCCCTATAACCACGTTTTAATAGCGAGCCGAATTAAAAAGTTAAATCAGTTCCACTATCTGTTAAAGGTCAAACAATCAAATTTCATTTTTGACAATTTCAAGGATTTTATTTTTTATTTCTGTTAATAAATTTAATCTGGACATTCCATCAACATTCTTGGCTCTTACGAATTATTGCCTTTATCGGTCAATTTCCAAGTTTGATTTGTAAGTTTTGAAATTAGATTTTTGTATTAAAAACCATAAATTTCCTTAAATTATTTTACGCCATTTCGAGGTTTTCCATACCTAAAAGCTTAAAACATATCAACACTTGTTTTTGTCCCACCTTGTAGCATACTTGCGTTAATGGCATGTTAAATGGCCGGAAAATCGTTCACAAAAGTTCATATTCCATATTTTTTAATCGCAAATAACTCCCGCATTATTTAATTATTTCTATGTCAGAAAACAAATCTTACTAATAATTATAAAGGTGAAAGTTTGTGAGGTGTGAGGATAAATGGATGGATGAATATTTGTTACTCTTTTACGCAAAAACGGCTGAACGGATCTGAATGAAATTTGGCACAGAGATAGTTTATAGTCCGTGGGATAGATCCCCGGGAACGAAAATGCGGGTAACAGTTAGTTTAATAAAATACAAACATTCAAACAACGGAAACAAAGAACATCCAACTTCGGGACAGCCATATATATCAATTTTTTTTATCCCGTATAGGTCCAATACTTGGTAAGGCCTAGTAGCGAGGCTACCACCTTAACGATTACGGCATCCTATCGCAAAATTAATCTGTAACTTGACTAAACACAAAAGCCCCTATAGAATTCATAAAAAACGAAATGAAAGTCTAAAAGTATACAAGAAACAGTGTTCCTCGTGAAAATCAAGCAAATCTTGTTCAAATAACCCTTGCCACCGACCCCTCGTTAGGATCACGAGACACATAGATTATTGCAAAAATAACGTGTAGATGCGTCACTAGGCAGCAAAGTCATAGAAAAGTATTTTAATGTTATAAGCAAGATAGACAGAGAAAAACATCAAGCCTGGTGTAGCCACTAAGTTATTATTACTAGCGTATAATATCTCGATGAGAATAGCTGGGTAAGTACTTCCTTAACACAGATTTCCAAACGAAATAACCTGTGTTTTGCTTTTCTGGTAGTAAGTACAGTGTTTCTTTTTAGACTTGTACTGTAATAGGGTTTTTTGTTATGGTATGGAGGCAAACTAGCAGACGGATCACCTGATGGTAAGTGACCACCATTACCTACTCAAGAGCCACAGGTGCGTTGCCGGCTGGAGTAGTTGGAGGAAGGAAAGGGTGGAGGGGGTTAGGGCCTCTGGTAACCTCACTCGCTCGCCGAAACACAACGCAGCATTGCTTCACGCCGGTTTTTTGTGAGTCCGTGGTATCAATCCGGTTAAACCGGCCCATTTGTGCCGAAGCATGACTCTCCCACGATCAAAAAGGAACGTGCATTTTTGTTATTTTGTAAGGACAGCAAAGGAGGATGGCGGTGTTGTTAATCTTTATAAGTTACGGTAAGTGTTTATTACTAAGTACTTGTATTTGCTTGCTTGCTTTATGATCAAAGACGTAGAAAGAAATGTAGTGTAGTTTATACAGTATATTTAATGCGAGATTTTTTTGTAATCTAAAATTCTATGGTCTTAAGACGGGACTCAAAACCTTAGCCCCACCTCAGGCCTATAATGGTTTGTTGTCCAAAAAATCAGGAATAATGTACAGTCAAGGGTGTATCCGAATGGTAAGGGGCTGGGTTCGTGTCCCATCATGCGGGTTAACTGTTTTCAATTAAATTATAGGTATAAAAATATTATTTCATGAAAACTTATCTTTCACAAAGTAAGGTAAGGTGTTAGAATAGAAAATACACCTGAGTATGGTTATCAGTTATCTGCAAAACTGGGGATAAGACAATATAGCGTGTTCGATCTTCTGTAAAGGAGAATCACCTGGGTAAAGCACCTTAATTACTACCAGGGTAGGGAGTTCTTTTTGAGTCCCCGAATAATTTACAGCATTGTAGGCACAAGCCCAGAAAGAAAAAATGCTGTACTACACTTTTATTTACTCTATGCCCACTAAGAACGGCAGAACAATAAGTGAAATTATTTTCAGCGCTATTTTTGTGCAAATATCCTCGAGAATCCTCCCTTTCGTTTAGAAATGCCGTGTTGAAGAGCGCGGGCGGCGCCGGGCGTCTACTATTGTTTTACTTTCTGAGCGTTATGTTGGTACTTGTTGATTTAGCTGATAGAAGAAGTATTTTCTAACAGAGAATTGGGCTAACAGGGTGGCTATTAGTGGTGGTGTTTGTTTTTGTCTTAAGTATGTAAGTCTACTTAGTTTCTAAGATATTTTAGTTTTCGTTATAACTTTATTTAGACACTTCAAAGATTTTCTAGCGGTTTTAAGTACCATTAAAATTGCGTTTTGAGTGTATGCAGAGGTTTTGAGAAAAAATTAATGGCCACCTCGCTGATGCAGTGGTTTGGAGAGTAGGTAAACTCCCTGGCCTAAGGCTCCCTTTTCCTGTCAGAGTTTCATTTCATTATTCCATTACTAGTGTTAGGTAGTTAATTTTTAGGATTCCGTCGCTGAAAAGGAAAAAAGGAATCCTTAGAGGATCTTGAAATTGAAATTAACATCAAATACTAATGTCTGCGATCCCTGAAAGCTGTAAAAAATAAGCTTTAAAGGTTAACGTAAAAGATACGGCCATTCAAGTCTTATATTTTAAAATTCCGCAGTTACATCTAAACTCAAAGAGTATTTCCCATTGTCAGCACAAGTGTAGGAAAGTGGCTAATTTTTCGTTATCCATACTAATATAGTGAAACTGACGAGACTTTGGTCTATTTATCTTACTAAAATATTGTCTATTGAAGCATTACAAATCACCAATTAGTGACACAGATAGTTTAACACAAAAAAAAATTATTATAGCGACAAATTATAAAGTCTATAACAGTTGAGTGAGAGAGTAGAAAACATTATTCGAGGAGTGTTAGGTTTTATGAGGAACTAGCTTTGGCTTTCGCTCGCATAAGACTATTTTCTATCCCTTTGGGACACTGGGTACTTTTTTCTGGATGAAAGTTGTCCTACTTCTGACAACGTGAATACAAAATTTCGTGATAATCGGTTACAAGGTCGTGAAACTGTCACAAACAAATTATTATATCTATCTAAATTCCTCCTTCCACATGCAGCCGTTGAAACATAAATGAATACCTTTATATAACCATTATTACTAATTATGTTTTATATTTGCATACTCGGAGATATGACGTGTTCGTTGAAGCCGTGGTTACAAAGTCAACATTATTATATTATCACTGCAAAATGTATGTCTGTTTAATTAATCAAATGTTGTAATTATAGCGCTCTTGTTAGATTTCTCCAATTTGATTTATCATTACGTGAGAACCCTCAAATGAATCTGAATAGAAATTTTCTTAAAGTTGAATCTCAGAAATATTATACTAGTGTACAAATATCCTAGTTTTAGCAAACTAGGCAGTAATTATAAAAAAAAGTCGGTAGATGTAAAAGAATCTCACCTGTTTCCTCAATGACGACAGAACGCAGAAATCGCAAAATGAAAGAAGAATGCGTTTCCCACCTCTGCATTTTACCAGTCGACATTCGCGAAGCGGGGGATCTTTTCTACTACTAGGTTAAGACTAGAATTTCAACGTAACTCTTTATCGAATGGGAGTAAATAAACTATTAGTTATTTACTATCATTATAATAACGATTATAATATTATTATATTAACACCACAATCCAAATCAGGGTTAGATGCCAAAATTTTTGTGTTGAGTTACTTTTTTTATTTTATTTTTTAAGGACGTCTCTCGCATAAGGAAGTACTCCTATGCCGCGGGGAACTTAACAAACATACACCCAACGGACACAAAGAACACCCAGACTCTGGTGGCAACCGAACCCACGACTTATGGCGTAGCAGTCAGGGTCACTAACCACTAGGCCAACAGGCCAGTCAAGTTGTTAAAAGATAAAAACAAAAACCACCGCAAAAAAATTAAATAAGTGTGGTGGCAATGGCATTTGTATAACTATGTTTCATCGGTGTAGGTGTAGGTATGTACGTATTCATAAACACAAAAAGTATCTAGAAGTATACGTGCATAAGTACGTACGTAGGTACGTACTTGTTCTAGAACCCATATTACAATCTGTGCTTAATAAGGAAGCGTAATTCTTATATGTCACAAAATAATTTTCGATCTAAAGATTAGTTTAAATATGCTTCACGCTTTCGTTTATGGTAAAAACAATAAGAAATTTCAAAATTGACAATAATAAAAACAGAATAGCGCCATTAAAATAAAACGAAAAAACACCATTACTTTTTACTTAAACATTATAATATGTCGTAAAATTTTAGATGCGACACAAAGCTACTGATAAGCTGACATAATTATATTTGGGACGATGCTACCTTTTTCAATTTTCTCCTAAATCCGTTTGTTGCAAAAATATCTTGTTTTATGTCGCAGGGGAGGTGCTCATAGCGAGGCTTTTTATTAGAACGGCCAGAGATTAGAAGCTCGTTGGACAACAATGTTAAGAATTGAGTCATCGTCGCAAATTGGAGGACTGGACATAAAGACAGAAGGCGATGTGTATTTTATGCAAGAAGCATTTTCTCAACTAGTTATCACGTCTCTATTGGTAGATGTAGATTTCTGTTTATCATAGACTGTCTAAGATCACAATATCATTTGGATACCTGACACAAAAGCTTAGTGGCAGATATCATCGTATGATACCGCCGTTAGCGGTTGGAGATCTGAATTTCTGAACCAATTAACGGTTAGACGTGGTCCGTTTGATCGAGGTTAGCTTAAGACAATCGCTGTTGTGTGATTGAAGTGAAACACATGGACAAGAAGGATGGAAATCAATTTTATTCTTAGTTCGGGTAACATTGGTAGTGTTGTTGTAATTATTGGCTATTACTGTCTCTTATTTCCACACGTTTCAAATAATAATATAATACCTCTTTATTGTACACCATAAAAATTCAAAAAGACATTAAATATATGTACTTGTTCAAAGGTTGCCTGGAAGAAATTGCCTTCAGTGATAAGGCCGCCCATTGTACATATTCAGCTGATGTATTTCTTGTAAAAATATTTTTGTTGGTATACAATAAAGTTTATTTCTATTCTATTCTACATTGATGTAACAGTACAGTTGTTAACGTTAACCTCAAGTGCAATTGCTAGAAGTGGTAAAAGAAAAGGTTTTAATTTAAATAAATAGCAACCACCTCTTACAGACAACCATGGGATAGAGAAAAAAAATTCTTCAGTTCGCGTATGCAACTAAGAACCAAGAAACTACTCTACGGCCTTTTTTTTTTTTTTTTTTGGGCGTGTGGAAACCCCCTCGGGCCGTCACCCCACCGGGGTTTTCGGTGGGGCGGTGTGTCGGAATCGAACCGACTAAAACCACACTGTGTGCCGTACTGCGCCTTATGTAGGAGGGATCCGGGAACAGCTTTTATTAAGACATCCGGACCCCTCCTAGCGCCCGCCCGCAAGTGCGGGCACCACCTCCGGGTAAAACTTAAAATCTCTCAATTAGGTGACGTCCAGGCACACGCGGACGCCGCCTCCTCGCGGGGGGCCACTATAGCGGGTGGAGGGGAAAACCCGTCCCATCCACCCGCGGCCACACTCAGGGCGGCATGAGGCGCTGGTAAGCGCGCCTCCGCCGCCCGGTTCGCCGGCGGCGAATTAAGTCCGAGTGGAGGTCATCCTCCCCGACCCTTTCCGCCGCCTCCTTCTGTGAGATGACTTCCTCACAGAAGGTCGCGACCGCGGTAAAATTCCTGTCGCTACCGGCCATGGAGCGTATGAAGGCCGGTAGCGAGAGATCCTCTCCGATGACTGCAGTGAGGGCCCGGCGCTGCGTTGCCCAAGCAGAGCAGACCGCTAGCGTGTGCTGAGCCGAGTCCTCACTGCAATCGCAGTGGTGACAGGCGGGACTCAATTCCCTCCTAGCGACCGAGTGCAGGTACTTTCCGAAGCAGCCGTGCCCGGAAAGAACCTGCGTCAGTCGGAAAGAAAGGGTCCCGTGCTGTCGCCCTGCCCACTCGACGATGACCGGCTGGAGCGCCTCCACGGCGGCAAAGCCAGCACGTGGAGCCTCCAGCCGGGACGACCAACGAGCCATGGTGGCTCGGCGAGCGGCCTCACGCCATTCGCGTACCTCTTCGGGCGGGGGCCGACTGCCGCTTCCCGCCCGGAACTCAGCCGTTCGCCGATATACTTCGGCGAGCACTTCCGCCTCCAAATCCCACGGGGGAGTCCCGGCCAACGCGCACGCCGCCTCCGTCGACACGGTGCGGTAGCCGCGTATGGCTCTAACCGCCATAACCCTCTGAGGGCGCCAAAGGCGCGCCCTATTCTGGGCGGTCAGAGCCTCCGCCCACACCGGTGCACCGTAAAGTGCCATTGACCGGACAACCCCCGTGTACAGCCGTCTCGTAGCGACGCTGGGTCCACCTAAATTGGGCAAGAGTCGCCCAAGGGCGGACGCAGCGCCGACCAGCTTTGGAGCAAGCTGCAGGAAGTGCTCGTCGAAGCGCCACCTTCCGTCAAGGATCAGGCCCAGATACTTGATGTGGGCCTGAACCGGTACGAGGACCGAGTTGACCTCGATAGAGGCGCCAGGGGGTGGACCACGACGGGGCCCATGAAATAAAAGGGCCTCCGTCTTATCCAGGGCCACCCGCAAACCCAGTGCCTCGATGCGCCCGATCACCTGAGAGACACCCCTGGTGGCCAGGCGCGCTGCCTCCTGAAAGTTCACCCCCCGGGCTGTGACCAACGTGTCATCGGCGTAACAGATTACGCCGAGCCCGGGGGGGAAGTCACCTCGAAGGGCCCAGTCGTACCCCATGTTCCACAGGAGTGGTCCAAGGACAGACCCCTGTGGAACACCGCACGACATGGGCCGACGGCTCAAATTTCCTTCTCGGTCCTCGTACATGACGGTACGCTCCTCTAAATAGTCTGCCACTAGCCGCCTCAGGTACCCTGGCACGCCGTGGTAATGGAGTGCTTCCCTGATGCAGCTGAATGGCAGACTATTGAATGCGTTGGCGATGTCCAACGACACCGCCAACAGCACGCCGCCACTGCTCACTACCTCCTCGGTCACGGCCCTCAGGCGCAAAATAGCACCGACCGTCGAACGTCCCGCTCGGAAACCAAATTGGGCGTCCGACAAATCGGGGCCGACCTCGCAAAGGTGCCGGACGATGCGGGCAGAGAGCACCCTCTCAAACAGTTTACCCGCCTCGTCCAGCAACACGATGGGTCTGTAGGCCGCAACCGAGTCGGTGGGTCGTCCCGGCTTCCTTAAAAGTACCAGCTTCCCGCTCTTCCAGCAGTCAGGGAAGCGTCCAGACGCCAAGCTAGCGTCGAACACCTCCCCGAGGCGGTTGGACATGTGATCGAGGGCCAGGGCCAACACTCGGGCAGGGATCCCGTCTGGCCCAGGGGCGGTGTTCTTGGAACGGATCCGTAGAACAGCCGCCCCTACCTCCGCCTCCGTGACGGGCGGAACACCATCCTCCTCGTTCTCCCCGTCGTCTCCGGCCAAGGGGGCCATCGACGGGGGTACGTGTTCCACCCGTTGCGGGAAAAGGCCCTCAACCACTTCCTGCAGGAAGCTGGGCTAGAGAGTCTCCGTAAGGGGGGGGCCCGACGCGCGGAGCTTTTGTTGCGCCGCGCGATATGGGCGACCCCAGGGGTCACGATCGAGACCCTCCAGCATCTCCTTTCGTTTCTCCTCTTTGGCGCGGCTAATGGCCAGCTTCAGCCGCGCCTCTCGGTACTCCTCATGAAGCTGGTCCTCTTCCCCGTCTTCGCAGCGACGTCGCCGACTGTGAGTGTAGGACCTCCGGGCACAAGTACAGGCCGCGCGGAGGTCCGCCAACTCTTGGGACCACCAGTAGACCTCCTTCCTTGGAGGCCGACGCCCTCGGACGCGGGGCATGGCCGCATCGCAAATCTGCGTAATCGCATCGCGAAAGCGGCCTGCCCCCATATCGACCTCCACGGTCAGAGGCTGCGGAGACAGCCACGAGTAAATGATGGCTGCCTCCTCCAGTAGGTCCCTATCCAGCTTCGCGACAGCCCACCGCGGGAAGCGGGAAGAACGCCGCGCCGTGTGACCCCTTCTAGGGTCCTGGGACCGGGAGAGCTCAAATCGGATATAGAGGTGATCCGAGAGCGTCTCAACCTCTTCCAGGACACGCCAGTTCCTTACTCGTGCGGCGAGAACAGGGGTAGCGAACGAAAGGTCCACTATCGACCCCCCCTGCTGCCGCACGCACGTATTGGTTGAGCCTCTGTTTAGGAGACAGAGGCCCACCGATGCCGCCCACTCCTCTACGGCTTCGCCCCGTGCGTCCGTTCTGGGGGAACCCCACGCAATGGACTTCGCGTTGAAGTCCCCCAGCACGAGGACGTGCCCAGACGCCAGGCGCCGCATCGAGGTCTCCAAGTTATTGAGGAAAACCTCGAAATCGCTCAGGCTCCGGTTGGGGGAGAAGTAGACACCGTATATGGTGATCCCCCCCCACTCGGCAGCAACATATCCAGTACCCTTGTCTCTCAGCGACAAGGGTGGGGAATGAGCCGCCGTGGAGCCAACGACTGCCACGGAGCCGTCCCGGTCACCCAGCCAATTTGGACGGGGAGGTACGTAATAGGGCTCCGCAGCTACGGCCACACCTATCGACCACTCCGCCATGGTTTGCAGGAAAAGGTCCTGCGCACCGGCAGAGTGGTTCAGGTTCGTCTGGACAAGGAGGTTGGAGACTTGGTCCATTAATGGACCGTCTCTACAACCCCCTCCATGGGCGTCGACAACGACGCAGGAATGACGTCGGAGGCAGCCTGGGTCGACTGGCTAGCCCCCGATGTTGTCTGAGAAGCGCGGGGAGGCTTGCAGCCCCCCTGCCCCATCTGGTGATTAGCGGGCAAATTACCCGCCGCACACCCTGGGCAGTGAGGGGCGGCGGAGCATTCCGCCGCCTTGTGCCCCGGTTGACCGCAGCGGAAACAAAGTCCGCTGCAGTCAAAACAACTTCCGCACTTGATGCGGGTGTGTCCTGATGCCAAACATTTGAAGCACCTCATCGGTCTTGCCACCAGAATAGTAACTCTGGCGTTCACAAAACCGACGAGGATCCTCCCGGCATCGCCTAATATCTTGGCGGCTGCCACAGGACAGCTGACCCACACCGTGCCAAGTCCTCCTTGTCCGGGGTGGATGGTGCCGATCCTAATGTTATCCGAGGTGCAACCCGTGTTCTGCTGGATTGCCCCCCGAACGTCGTCGACCGTTACGGAATCGTCCAGGCCCGATATGCGCAGCTCGGCGCACTTTGTGGGCCTGGTGATCCGTATCCCATCCGTCGTTGCAAAAATTCCCCGCAGCTTCTCTGCGAAGATGTCCGCCGTCTTCGCACCCTCAGCCCCGGGGAACCCAAGAACTCGAGCCCCCGTCTGGGCGAGGCGTAAGCGAGCACCTACGCTCCCAAATTCGGAGGAAAGGTGGTCTCGAGCCTTTTTGAAGACGGCAGCGTAAGAAATACCGCTATTTACCGCCTCCGGTAGCACTGTAACAACCACGGCTGCCGTCTTCCGTGGCTTGAGCCGCCGAGTCTTTCCCGTCTTATTTTGCGTCGCTCCTGCCGGTGCTTGGGATGAGGAGGCATTCTTGTTTCCCTTCTTCTTCTTCCTGCGTCTTTTTCCTCCTTCAACCGTCTGCCAACGGTCGTTTGAGGGGGCAGACGTAGAAGGCCCAGAAGCAGACTCAACACTAGAAGGAGCGTGAGGTGTGCTCGGTACCGGAGGGGGGAGCGGAGGGAATCCCGTCACCGCTTTTGTCGCGGCCTTAGCCGGTCGCCCAGTCCCCGGTGTCGCCGTCTTCGTTGCGGCCTTGGCCGGTCGCCCAGTCTCCGGTGCGGCCGCCTTCGTTGCGGCCTTAGCCGGTTGCCCACTCCCCGTTGCAGCCGCCTTCGTTGCGGCCTTAGCAGTTCGCCCAGCCTTCGGAGCGGCTGCAGGCGCCGGAGTTGACGCAGCCACTGCATATGAGACAGTGACGCGTCCACCAGTGACGGGAAGCGGCGTCGGGGCTGATGCGGCCTTCATCTTATCCGCTGCGAGTGGCGGCCGAACGATGGGGGCCGGAGGCAGCCTTGCCTCGAGGCCCGCAAGGCGCCCGTCCATCATGCGCCACACTGCGTCTATAATGTGACGCAAGTGGGCATCCGGAACGGAAGAGGGGGAGAGGTCAGGTTGCTGTGCATCTGGAACGAGGGAAAGGCAGGGAGCAGGTTGCTGGGCATCAGGGCTCGGCTGCTCAGGGCAATTCGCCTGCGCCTGAAATTCGGCGAATTGAGCACCGAGCTCAGCAACCCGCGCCGTGAGCTGATCATTCGCGGCCTGGAGGCGCGCCACGTCCTCAATCAAGGTCTCAACGACCCCAGAGATGGTGGAGGAGGAGTCCTTAAGGGCCCTAACAAAGGAACCCTTAAGGTTTGTGGACTTGGTGGCCACTTTTTGAATAATAGCCACTGCCGCACTCGTCCTCTCCCTCAACGTCACCGGTGTTTGAGGGACAGAACCCCCTTCTACCGGTGCACGGATCTTGACAAGGAGATCCGCGATCTCCTCCTCCGCAACAATTTCGCCCTCCGCGCGAGCTCGCGCATATGATGCTGCCCTTGAAAAGGCAGAACCAGCTGGAGCAAGGATCGGCGTACGCGACCTCGACCACCCTCTTTGGCTACTGGCTACTTTGGGAGGGAGCATGTCTCTGGACGGTTCATAGTCCTCGTCCAATGAGCGACCTCGTTTTCGGCTCTCGTGGTCTCGGAGCTCAACCTCCATATCCACAGCCCCAGAACTTCGGTTATCTGCCCCTGTGGATAGTCCGGCCTTGGAACGTAGGCGTTCCGAAACTCTTCTGCTCCCAGAAGTCAAATTAACTTCTGGGAGCTCCTCCGAGATAAGCATCTCGATTTGAACCTCCTCGTTGTCAAAAGTGTCGTCCGTCTTCTTACTCTCCGCCTTCTTACTTTTCTCCTTCATTACACTCTTCTCCTTCTTTTTTTCTTCGTTATTTTCATTTATAATTGTTTTAGAATTTACCATAATTAATCCCACGAGAGGGGGAGAAATAAAGGTCGACCCGGGCAGAGATCCCCCAATACCCGGGCAAGCGAAGGTTTTTGCCCAACCGAGGGGTCCGCAGGTGCCCCGGCTGGGAGTGCGCTTACGACTGAACTACCCATCAGCCATGCATCCCCTGGTCACGCACCAGAACACGGGATTCGGGGTGATTTTTTAGAGAGGTTTTCTTCCTCGCAGTCCGGGCGGCTAAGCCAAGACCCTCGTCCCCGATCGGAGTCGCGAGACATGACCACGACTCCTTTCGGGATTACGATGTGCCGACGGTGGCAAGGAAACTAAATCTTCCCATGCCTGCTCGGTGGCAGTGTGAGTGCACGCCGAGCCCGTCCTCTTTCTCCACTGAGGACAGCGGAGAAACTCCGACCTATGGAAGGGTCCCTCCTTCGTGATTTTTTACCGAGGTTTTCATCCTCATGGCTCCGAAGAGCGAATAGCCAACAGAGGAATCGGCAGACACGCCCGCTCTGTTGGACCAAGCCTCGACCAATTGGCCGAAGAAAGTGGCCTCCTCTCCTTACTAGAATATTAGCCGTTGGCGATGACGCCCTCCATAAAAACGAAGGAGGAAAGGAAGCGTCATCGCCAACGTTTCCAGGGTGCACCACGTGGAGGTTTTCTAGACAGCACCCCAACTACTCTACGGCCTACCGATAAAACGCAAAAATATTGTCAAAATATGAAACTTTTTGCGGTTTAAGCCAAAGTAACACTCTTGAGCGAACGTTACCCGACCTTACGCTATTATGTTTGTAGACCTGAATCTTGATCAAAACTTTTTATTTTTTTACTCTAATATACCTTTTATATTGTGTTCGTGTATATCAAGTATATTCCATAGAACATAAAAGCGATCACTACTACTAATATAATATAGGTACTCTATGATTTTTTTTTTTTTTAAAAAAGACCCCCGCGACACAGGAGTAATTCCTAATGCGGGAGTTCCGCATTAGGAATTACTCCTGTGTCGCGGGGGACTTTACAAACATAGAAATAACGGACACAAAGAACACCCAGACTAAGGTGGGAATCGAACCCACGACCTATAAGCATAGCGGTCAGGGTCACCAACCACTAGACCAACAGGCCAGTCGATTAAGATAAACAGGCAGATAAAATATTATTTATGGTACAGTGTACACCATTGGTTGCATGGAGGATGCACCAAATTTAGGTTACATGAAAATGATGAAAATATACAAAGATATTTATTTACACCAATAATTATAATTAGAAAGCAAAATACAATAGAACATATTTTTCGTTAATTTTAACACATTAAGGACAAGAACAATAAGAAACAGGTACTTTATTTGCCCTCGATAGACACATTTTGATAAAAAAAAATTAGGAGTGAATTTTTTGAAGAAAATAAGGAGTTTACTCCTTAAGAATCGATTTTCATATAAAGCGCCCGGTATGAAAAAAATAAAAAGAGAAAGAAAGAAAGAGAAAGCTTTGTTGTGCTTTTTGTGCTTCATTGGAGTTTACTCCTTATCCTCGACGCATGTAAGTAGGTAAAGAAGAAAAAAAGAGAGACAGAAAGAGACAGAGAAAGTAAATTGTAAACTAGTAAATTCTCCTCTATTAAATTGTAAACTACAGTCGTGGTCAGACCCACACAAACCTTTTTTTTACTTTTCTCCTCTTTATAAAACAACAGAGATACTCCACAAATATTTTTTAGATTTTTGAGGTACTTCCGAAACACACATGTATCTTTTATTGCTGTCCATTCTGGGCCCCACACACTGAGGAGAATGGGTAATCTCCTTTGAGTACAATGGGCAATACTATTGTTTCAAGCGATTTCTATCATACAACCTTTCTTTTTTGATGGCGTACAGTCAAGTTTGCGTAAAGTTGTATACGGCCACACGGCTTACGAATCAAGCCATACAAAAATAAAGATGGCGTACAGTAGGTACTGTGACGCCCGAACCTCTTTCGGGTGTAGAGCAAGCCTGGCTGGTAACATAATATTTAAATCTTTTCTTTTACAATATTTGAATTATATAAAATCTTTATAAAAGGAACAGATGAGAAAATCGCCGCAGCCAGCAGTCAGTCAGCAAGTTGCTGGCCCACTTCTATGAAGCCATTATAAAGTTATCTTCTTAGATCTAGTTAGATCAGTTTTTAATACATTATCTTTCAGTTTTCTCGTCGACTATCAATCACTCTCCTTACACGTTAACACCACGACCCCAAATCCTCTCAAGCCAAGCGAAACCTTACAGTTGGTGAATTTTATATGTCAATTTGAAAGTAACTCTGTCTGTCTGCTACGTTTACAAATCTAAACTGGTGAACCAATTTTTATGAATTTTGATAAAGAGATAAACGGAACCTTGGAGAAGGGCGTAGGATACTGCTTATAGCGAAAGTTAAACTTAAAGGGGATGAAACTATAATAATAACTACAATAATTTACTTTAAAAATAGCATATAACCGTTATGTATTTCCACAGGAATTAACGCGATCACGAAAAGGTATTACATACCTCTGAATTGCCTGACGTTTCGACCAGGTTTTACTGGCCGTGGTCACAGGCTGTTAGTATATAACCTGTGGAAATTCAAATCTAACCCACATTTTCCGGGATAAAAATCTTATATGCTATTCCAGGCTATAACCCTATATTTGTGTCAAATTTTATTCAGATCCGATAGAGTAACAAACATCCATGAAACCAAACTTTTGCATTTTTAAACAGTAGTGAGATAACAATACTGCATACATCATTTATATTTAATTGGATAACAAGAACATTGTTACCTCCACTATTTTTCTACATTTAATAATCTAACAAGAAACCAAGTGATATTCTAACCATGAATAACGTTAATACGAAATTAGTGGTGGTTGGCTAGTGGGGCTATAATGGTTCTTATAGAGCACAGTTAAAATATTAAAGGTTGATTGTGTGTACTATTAAAGTAGGTAAACCCCATTAGGTGTGAATTACACAACTTTACTCGTAAAAGAAGAGGTTGTTCAAATAAAAGTTTTCTGACTGCTAAATTCACTTTATTTTTTTCATTTGAAAGTTTTTCTTCCTCAAAAGTACCAAAATGGTTACATTTTCGAAGTGTGACTATACGATACTGAACCTGAAAAGTGAAAATATGTGAGAGTTAATGAGTTTTTACAGACATAAGAGAAAAAAAAACGCAGTAACTTTCATTCGCATTGACGGACAATTTAGTTTTCTTTATTTTTCTTATTTTGTATTATTTATGACGATGATGTATTCTGTTTAGTGACATTAAAAGCTACATTAATTATTTCTGTACACATGCTTAGAACATTTTTACATTTTTTTAATAAAGATCATGGTTGAACATTTTTACTTTGGTCAATTTAAGATGTAATATTTAAGTAAATTCACGATTTACAAATAAAACTATCATATTAACAGAATCGCAAATAATTAAGCTAATACACATGTGGAAAGTTAAAATTTTTAAAAAGAATATACTTTTTATTTTGGAAGTATTCATTCCGTTATGGAAAAAGTCCATAAAAACTATCATGTATAATTTTTAAAGTTAGTTAGAAATTCAAACGGTGAAAACTTTTAAACTGAAAGATTTTTGGAGTTTACTTCTTAAGAATCGATTTTCATACAAGGGGCCCGAAAAAAATATGAAGAGTAAAATTTTGCAGAATCATCACAACAGTAATAGGTTATATTTATTTATATGTGTATGTATGTATATGTGTATGTATACATAGGTATATATATATACATATAATATATGTTCTCCTGTGATCTTTCCTAGTTTCTTTTTTCTTTTCTACTTTCTTTAAATCTAAAGCACCATTCTGATTCATTCATTTCTGCACTACCCTAAGGTAGACTGGTAGAAAATGCCTACTAGGACATATGCGACCTGTTAGGACACCGTTGTTAAAGCTGAAGAGTTTGTTTGGTTGCGCTAATCTCAAGAACTACTGGTTCGAATTGAACAATTCTTTTAGTATTGATTAGCCCATTTATCGAGGAAAGCTATAGGCTATATAACATCATGCTACAACCAATAGGCGCGGAACATCAATAAAAATGATGCAAAAACGAGGAAAATTTACAAACGCATACGAAGTTGCGCGGGTCAGCTAGTTGTAAAATAAAACTTGAGATCTGAGTATGTCATGCTCGCCTAGAAGTCCTACCGATGGTGGCGTATATGTCGGGTCGTTCGGTTCCCTTCAATATGGCTGATCTATACGATGGCTGGCGTGTGCGTCATGCTCGTGAACGGGTGCCGTTGGTCGGGGCTGATCATCTCTGGACTGCTATTACTTAAATATGTATAGTAATAATTAGCGCGTCTACTTATATTTTAGAATAATAGGTAAGTTACATTATTCTCACATTTCATTTACGCTTATAAGCAATGTAGCCAGTAATTTGTAAAAAACATTTTGAAAAAGCGGGTCCTTGGAGTTTCTTTCCTGTTTTTCTCCATAAGATCTACGTATTCTAACAGGCAATTAGCTTCACGACTGACTTAGTCTAACTGACTCCTCACGATTCAAAAATACCTATTATTGGTTTAATTGAAATAAATGGTTTTGATTGATCGATTGAAAGTTGCGGTCTGGTTTGAAGGGTTATGGCGCTTTAACTCGCCTTTCTCTGTGCTACATTCCGGGCTATATCGGCTATCTTTCCACTCTGTATGTGAGACTGAAGTCGACAGGTGCATCTATATATGTCGTCATCAGGCTGTCATACGACTGCGGGGAAAATCAAAGCGAACAACTGACGCCTGTTATCCGCACCCCTTGTTTACGTTCAAGTGTACTTTTTATTCGTTGTACAGTATTCCACGCAATATATCTCTAACTGGTACAGACATTGGGAACATGGATAAATTTTTGAAAACGTTACTTATACTGTAAAAGAGATTTTCTCAAATCAGCTTCAACCCTATACATAAAAATTGCATATTGTAAATATGTACTACGTCGTTACTGTATTTATATATTTATTAGGATCTCCCACAAAAGATATACCTACGCAATTAATGTCAATAATTGACAGGACAAGGACAATTGGTTTTAAGTTGGCGTATTCCTTAACTTACAGACCACAGCAAGGACAATGAAAAATATAAAAATAAAATCAACTAAGCCAACAAAGTTACACGTAATAGAGGAAATTTATAAATATAAAAATTGCTAAAATATAGTTTTAAAATTTAAACAATTAAAAACAAACTTGGTAAAATTGACAAAATTGTGTATGTGTTTAAAAGCGTTCAATGAAGCTAAAACTCTATTCGGATGTGTTTCGTGATTCGTACAATATTTTAAACTTTAAAAGAAAGACAACTCCCGCATTAGGAATATTCCTGTATCGCGGGGGGCTTCACAAACATTCAAACAACGGACACAAAGAACACCCAGACTCGGGACAACTATTTGTGGATCACAAAAATTTTTGTCCCGTGTGGGCTTTGAACCCACAACACTCGGCGCGGCGTAGTGGTGAGGTGCTCACTTAAACCATTGCGTCATCCGTGCACGTGCTTCTTGTGTGCTTCTGATCATGTGGCCAGCCATGTTAAACCACAGTTAGCTACCTTCAAATTGCCGTACCTTTGGCATCACTTATGCGTTGATAATCCTGGTTTCCTATCCTATGCAGGTTTGTTGGTCCTACTTACACGCGGCAATATAATAACCATATATTAGTATTACCAGTTAGAGGGGCTCGTGGCTAAGTGGTAACCGAGTAGGTTAGCATATTACAAAGTTAAATAATGATAGCCAGGTCAGTCCAGGATGGGTGACCATTCTTAACACATTGAGACCCTCCGTGCCTCGGAGAGCACGTTAAACCGTCGGTCCCGGGTGCCATAAAAACATCTGTGGCATTTGTTACCCGGTGAGAGCCCTAAAAAGCCCGACAACCAGGTCTAACTACAGAACTTTGATATCGCCTAGTACTTGGGTTGCGCAGGTGTGATGGCAGTTGCTTCACGTAAAATATCAAAGTTCGGCCGTATCGTAGTTAGACTGAAAGCCGACCCTAACTTAGTTACTTAGTTGGAAAAGGCGCGGAGGATGATTAGTATTACCAGTTAATCAATCTAAATTTCTCAATCTTCTGCAGGGTAAGGCTGCTTCCCTAATTTGTGCAGAAATTCGCTGAGTCTTACTTCATATAACTCACATTGCGTCATTGTTTTATATTATTTATAACAAATTCAATCTCTTTGTATTTTCCTAGATAAGCTAAATGTTTTAATAAAGGACAAGTAATTTACGACTATTTCAACATCAGATATTTCAAAATTACTGTTCATATGATAATAATTCTCTCTAATCTGAGCAATAGAAATACAGCATTGCAAAACTTCTTTACTAGTGTAATGCTATTAAAATCAGAGCTAAACAGCACAAATAAAACGCTTGATATTATTCTGCTGATACCGGGTAACTTTGTGCAATTATTAAACTTCGACTGTGTTGTTATCGGCTGACTGTACTATGTATGTTTTCATTGTTACATTAATCCCACTAATATTATAAATGTGAAAGTTTGGATGGATGGATGTTTGTTATTCTTTCACACAAAAACCACTAAACCGATTGCAATGAAACGTGGTATGTAGATAGCTGGAGACCTGGATTAAGGGATAGGCTACTTTTTATCCTGATATTCCTAAGGGATCGGGACTTACGCGGGTGAAAACGTCGGGGCGCTGCTAGTATTTAATAAAATGGTATTGTTAGAAGGAAATCTTCCGTAAGTGATATTTAAGCTGCTTGGCCCTTTAAAATGGAGAGAAATCAAAGTAGTCTTCATTCCCAAAAACGGCAAAGCCTAGATGATTAACCAACTAACTGTGTATTTTACTCATAAAACACACTAACAATTAAAAAATAGGCAGTCATGGGACTGCCGACAGAAGTGAAAACTTAAACGAAACGACGAACTTAAAATGTCACATTAACAGATTGGTAACATTAATTAAAAAAGAGCTGACAAAACTCAATGTTTAGATTAGCGCCCTCTAGTGGATCTATATATGTATTATTAGCGTGACGGTCACGAGTTCAGTGCTTTTTCCCCACAGCAAAAGTGCACAAATACTAATCACTTCAATAAAATAAGACAGTATGACTCATATTTGAATAAGGGAGCAAAACTTTAAAACAATGTCGTGCCGTCCCAATCAATGGGCACACTCAAAAATTAACATATCATAGTTTTTAGACGTTTTGTCCCTCCCTTACTATTCGCCTTTATAGGGCTGTGTCGAACAAACGACTGTTATCTCAACGTAACAAGATAGTGTCCCCACCCCTTGGGCCCCCTCTCTGACCTCCTACGACCCCATTTTTATGCGGGGCGCGATTTACTGCCTCTTCATATACGGAGGAAATTGATTCTTGACTTATTCGTTGGATTCCTATCATTTTTGTCTGAAACTATAGTAATATATTTGTTTGTGTAATGAGGGATGAAGTTATTTGAGAAACATCTTATAGGAATATTTTTGGATAATTCCTTATTGTATATGACATTCTGATTCGATAGGGTTTCCCAATTTGAAGGAAACTTCAGTTTAGAGTGATTTTTAACCGACTTCCGAAAAGGACGAGGTACTATGTTCGTCTGTATGTATTTTTTTGTGTATGTTCATCGATATTTTCGCCAATTGTGAACCGCTTGAATTTGAAGTCGGTGCCAGCCAAGCCAAGTAGGTAGTAGATAGAATGTATGTATGCAGTAAGTAGGTAGATACTTGTAGGTAGTATCTATCTACTACCTACTTGGCTTGGCTGGCACCGACTTCAAATAGATGAATGGGTAGCGCTTATAATAATTATATTAATTTATTTTTCGCTTTTGAGTGCCTATTTGTGGTTTTGAAGTCGGTTTAATTTATTTTATGAAAATAAATTATTGTTTATTTATTTTATTCACAAAAACAATAGATATTTCTGTCGCCGTCAGAGTTTGTTGGTGAACACTAAGAACTTATCAATATATTTTATAGGTATAGTATATGTAGCAACAATAATATGTACTGTGAAACTGAAATTACATCTAAACTGTGTGATGGGCGTAGCCGATGTATTATCCATTCCATTTCTATTAAGTTATATCGAATTTATTTGATTTTTTTCGCGTTGTTCATTAGTCACGTCGCACATCTAATATTATTAGTTATACCTACAATTATATATTTACACATACATTTCATCAATTGTACGTAGGCACCTACTTTATTTTGAGATTATTCGGCAGTAGCGACATCTACATACAGAAAAACATACTTCAGCGCCATCTAGCAAAAATTTGCCGAACTACATAGTAACTACTAATCCTGCATCACACAATGAAAGTTTTTAATTTGATTTGTATAAATACTAGAGATAAGTCATTAACCATTGCACTATTTATAATGCCCGGACAACATGAATAATGAAAAGTAAAATCGGGCTATGAGATTAATATTTATCATAAATATTGCTACAAAATGACCATGAAGGACCATGATCAATTACAAACACGCAGAGCGCGATTGTTTTCTGTTCTGTTTACGAGTAGATTCAAAAGATGAAAATGGCGAACGGTTTATATTGTTTAACTAATACGAATGTACGGTAAAGTGCATTATAATTAGTAATTATCTTAAAAAAAATATAAACCTATGTAACATAATAAAAATGTGTTAGAATAGCGTCAGGAGAAAGAGGTCTAGTATACAGTCGATGTAATAGCCTGTATATGTACAACTGGAGTACTGTACAACAAATGGAGGATCCTTCCTTGGTGTTGGAGGTATACTGCGTTCCTCCACAGTTTATTTTTTTGTTCATATTCTTTTTTATAGACATGCCAACAGTATACATGTACAACATATAAGAATAACAAACAGTATGGCACAGTTCTTATATGTAGACCTATAAAAGGCATGCACTGTATACACCAATAGATGTATTAAGGGTTTAGCTAAAAGTTATTTAACTAAAATTACAACAATAAAATAATGATGCAAAACAAAAATTTATGAGAAAAATAAATGGAAAATATAATAATCATTAATTTAAAAAGGGTTGAATATGTCAGTGCAGTCGATGTTGTTATTAATTCGCTAGTCATAACTGCATCTGTGTGTAATACCTTCTGATATTAAAGCCAAGTATCGTGTAAACGCATGTTATATATTCTCTATTTGCTGGGAATTTACGGTATGAAAAGGACTACAGAATACACGCCCATACTCTAAAATACTGCAAACTAAAGCATTGTATGGTGTCACTCGGGTTTGTATGTCTAAAGCCTTTGACTTTGGTTGCGCATTTTTGACCCTTGCCTACGACCGCATCGACATGTGAAGTAAAACGAAGCTCCCCATCAGTAACCACTCCAAGGTCTCGGCTTTCGGAGACTATTTGTAGTTCGGATACTCCAATCCTATGCTTAAATACTGATGAGTATGTCTTCTTAGTAAATATTAGGTGGTAATATTTGTCAACTTTAAATTGCATGTGACTTAGACTGCACCACTCCTCCATCCTATTTAAATCATCTTCAATGAGATAGCTGTCGTTTTTTGATTTAAGAGGCGTTATACAGCCTCAAATTTTCAGTTGCGTATGATGGACGTTATGTATAAATATTGAAAGCAACATAGGTCCCAACAGTGATCCTTGGGGCACCCCAGAGACTGAACAGTAAGAGTCTGAGTTGTAGCCATTTACAGTAACTATTTAAAGACTTCTTGCTAATTATGATTTGAACCATTCACTCCTCTTCGAACGATATTTCATCATAGAACGTAAAGGTTTGAAAATTATTTATGGCGCATAACCCTTTAGATAGTTCGATGTCAGATTGCATCCCATCAATATGAATAAGTACCCTGTTTACTCCATGTGTTGAAAACCTCTTGGTGTATTTACTTACCATTACACCAATTATGGTGGCCGAGTACCAAATTCCAAAGTGTCACAATATTAATCTGTCACAGCTTAATTGGATTGCTGGAGATTTTACTGTATCGAAACTTACAAAATACAACCACTAGTTGACTTAATACAGTCTTATTAACCTCGATGTGAAGTAGAAAACAAATAAAAGTAATTGGTTCAGCGATAAAACTCTCGAGTGAAACATTGTAAGTCTAATAGTTGACGTTTTATAGAAGTTTAATACTTTGTGGCTTAACATGCCAGCAAAAAAATATTTAGGACATATTACACAGCACAATCCAGATCCAAACTAAGCATATCTTTTACTAAGCGGGATTCGAACCCGTAGCCTCTGCAGTTTTATTCGATTGCACTACCGCCGCACCATATAGGTCGTCGATTAGGGTAACGGAATCTTTCACTGCGGTGGCAATCTTCTGGTAGCAGGGTTGTCACCTCGTAGAAGTTTTGATTTTCCGCCGACGCTGGACTGTTGACCGAGGACACACCATTGCAACGCCGTTGCGGTAGTCTACAATTTTTAGGTGCAATAGTGCACATCTTGTGGTTTAGCCGGTCTTTTGCTATATACGGCCTTCACCGATAGCCAAGGTGACTTATTACCTGTGATAGTTTCTACACATACAAAAGGTTATACAATATTGGCCCTATTCCTTTGTTAACTTTGAGGAAAATGTTTTTCATTTTAGCTAAAATTGTGCGTGTGGCACACGTTGTGACGCCTCTCTGATTTACATTCAATGAGGATTTAATTGAGGAAGGCATTTAATTGAGGAAGTAAACTTTACGTCGTATATCAAACAACATCAATAAGGTGTTGTGTGACATACTTTGATGGAGATCTAAAATAAATAAATAAATTAGCGAAAGGCCTAACAGAAAAAAGTGGCAGTTCACAGTCTTTATTGTACAAAGTGGAAGAAATTGTCAGGCTTATTTATATATATATACCCTCACTCAGTCAACTTGTAAATTTGACCGGCATTTGACATTGTCATAAGCCTTCTACTGTAAAACACAGATCTCTATTTCTTAAATTTCCACAAGAAGCCCTCTTCGGACACCTTAATTGAATTTCCACTCTTAGGACACCTGCGTCCAACTCTTCCTTTTCATATTATATTTATATCATTATGTTGACTGAATTTAACGCGATCATGTACTTCATAGGTACTACATATATAGGCTCACCACGGCCAATACAACCTGGTCGAAACGTCAGGCACTTCAAAAGTATGTAGTCCCTATTAAGTACGTTATCACGTTAATTCCCGTCAACACAATTATATATTATGGAACGCCAAAGTTTAAAAGGTATTATCCTCATTTTCACTTTGAAAAAGTGAGTGATCCAAATGGTTGTCGATGTGCTGGACTACACGGCCTGATTATTGCCACTTCGTCTTGTTAATTAAAAGGCTATGTGGAATGCTTTGTTTCTTCGACATCATATTAATAATTCACCATTCGAAAGACATGAAAAGTAAAAATATGTAAGCATGCTATTTACTTTTTATTACTTGTATTTTCATGCGTTTCTATTTTAGTATTACACGGAAAACGCTGCAAATGTTGCATAACTTGTAAAATAAAATCTTTCATTTTATTATTAACAGTTTAAAGCTGAAACTGTACACAAACTGACGTAAATCAGGAAGATACTGTGGATTTTGTATCAAATACTACTAACCAGAAAAAAGACTTATAGTAAATATTACTACGTGACATAATTATTAAGGCACAAGTAGCTGGACTGGCATATAACCACTTTCCGTCTGTGTGTGTAGGTGGCTAGTGTACTTGTTTAACTTAATAATTAATAACAGTCCGCTTGAAGTTGTGAGGACTATGGAAGTCCCCCACTAGATGAACCGTAGTCCTGGTCATGTTTAGCAGTGAATGTCCAATGGCTAAAATAATGATAGTGATAATGATGATAGTATATGACATAAATATTAATATATTGTAAAAGCTTAATGATACACAACATGTCTTTTACAAATCATAGATCCCTTTACTTTTATAACAGACATATTACAAGATATAGACATACACGTATATTACAAGGTGATTAACATTACCAAAAAGCCTGGACCGGTCACGTGCATTGAAGTTATTTTTATTTTCTATAAATTTACGTGAAGCTATGAAATCGAGGATACGGAAATTTATATTTTATTATTATGATTAAAATATATAAAACATATTAATGTTAGCTCTGCTTGATTTATATTAAAATAAATGGATTTTGCAAGGTACAGTTGGTATTGCAAATTTCAATGTCACTGTTTTATTGAATTGGATAATAAAAATACATAATTTATGATATACTTATCATTTGGGATGTATAAGCAATTAAAGTGACTAAATATTGAAACTGTAGTCACACAAGATTAATACACTATTTCGACCGGTTGGAGTGGGGTTTGGGTTCAAAACTTTTCATAGCGTAACTGCTCATGTTGTAAGTTTTACACTATTGAGATGATTAGTTTTACAGTAGCATTTACTGTAAAATTAATCATCAAACTATCTGTAAGATTTTTTCTGTCTTAATCTTGTAACCAGCTACAAAGCTGTCATGGCAGGACTCCATTAGTAGTAGTACTTTATTTGAAATATAAAGCTTTGAAATATAAAAACAGAAATAATTATCTTCCTTATGAAGATAATTATTTCTGTTTTTATTTTGTTCTATCGTTCTATCAGTGGAGGTCGGGGATTCACATCTCTCACGAGCTGCCATAACGTGGGAGAGCCATGCTTCGGCACGTATGGGCTGGCTGGACTCCGCTCGATACCACGGTCTCACAGAAAACCGGTAGTGAAGCAATGATTGCATTGCATTTCGCCGCGTGAGGGAGGTTACCGGAGGCCCTAACCCTACTTTCTCCCTTATTCCCGTCCTCCCCCCCCCTCTTCCCACTCTCCCCCCCCCCTCTTCTCCTACTTTCACCTTAAAGGGCAGCAACGCACTAGTGACTCTCGAGTTACAGGTGCCCATGGGCGGCGGTAGTCATTTACCATCAGATGACCCTTCTGCTCGTTTGCTCTCTATACCATAAAAAATTAAAATGTGGAATTGCCAATTTCATGGATATTAAATGTAGGTCAGAAATGGTTTTATTTACAGAAAATCTGTTCCATGCTTGACTGTCATTGTGAAATCTTAGAGCATTATAGGCTTTTACGAGGTTAATAAGAAACATTTGAAACATAAAGGTCATAAAATGCCTCCTTGTAGTACATCGACAGAGGCATTGGCTGAAAAGACAAAACATATAGTCCAGAATTATACATAGCGAACCAATTGTTTGCTAAAGAATTAAGCATATTAAACAGAATGTTACGAAAGATTGATAATTGCTCACGTTTAATAAAAAAGTCATTCAATACTGACAGAAAATAATTTTTGTGTTATGGATGAATTTTTTTTTAAAAGAATATCCATGTTTCTTTATGAGAATACTTTCTTGTTGATTTTAGATGTTGATTGAGTTGATTTTAAATGATCAAAGCTAAGAACTTCACCATTTATGCATACCATAAACCGCTCATATGTGCCGTCTCGCATCTAAAACAATCATGCTCATTTAGACAGTACCGGTAGCTTGACAATTCACAATTTACAACAAATATTAAATACATCCCCGACAAACACAACACTGTAGCTGATTCAATGTCTTGAGAGGAGCAAATCACAACAGCGATTGACTACCATTCCCTTGTAGCAGCTCAGGTGCATGACGCTCAGCTACAAGATCTACTACGAAATCGAATGGTAGTGGTCGTACGATCTTGGGATTAGAAACAATAAGGATACTAGAAAGCAATTAAGATTTATTTTGCGATACTTTAACCCAGCAGGGTAGAACTAGTTTACGACTCAATGCATTGTCTGCGTCACCCTGGTGCTGTTTTGTGTGGCCCGGCATGCGTAAAGACTGCCTCCTGTTGAGGAGTTGCAAGCTTCAGCAGCAGAATTATTCTATGGTGAACTACTTCCCCTGCCAGGGGAATTCTTTTATCCCAGCTAGCACAGTGATGATATTGATACGACACACTTTATTTTTATTGTCACCTACACTCACTTACTACTCAGTGGCATACTTCTAACACTTATTACTTTACTCGAGATATTTCTGTACTGCTACACATTTATTTGTACGTCAGGGGCATTCGCTCAAAGTCCTTGGTGGCTCAACTTTAGACCTTACTGGCTCATTCGCCGTAGCGTGACAACATACGACATTGATGTTTCCAGTAAAACCGCCACAGTCATAGTGGACTGTTTCAAACCTGTTTATGTTGCCAGCGAAACAAGAACATCACCGGCACCACCACCTGCAGCCGTCGTGACTACCAGGAGTGGTCGACGAGTCAGGTTCACGGATCACTATCAACCATAGTTGCGGTCTCAGCGGGAGAGTGGACTGGTAGCACCCAGGTTGCATATAGCACCTGACGGTGGGTTGAGTGGGTTGACTGTTATATACAAAAATATTCTAAAATATTGTAAGGCCATATATTATTATGTTATATATTATTCATGGAAAATCTGATGTATATTGTTTTAAGTGAATAAGTAAATACGTATTTTACTTAGTCCCACTTGTTCGACTTAAAATATAAGCATAAAGATATAAGATATAGGCATTTTATAAGTTTTTTAAGCTTAAGCATCATTGTTATTTACAATATTGTGACTGTGTGGAAATAGTTTTATAAATAAAATAGTATCACATTTCTGAATACGCACTGTAAGTGAGAATACTTAACTTACAGTCGAAATAAATATACCTACATGTAAACCTTAACTAACACTTAACCATATTATTGCATTTAATACATTATATGTCATGTATGATTATATGGTCAAATTTGTTGCTTGGTCAGTGTTATCCATTCGTCATATGAAAGTAAGCATATAAATGTAAAAAAAATTGATTACTTCTTTCGACCAGAAATGATTGATTTCCTAAAAAGTTATACCTACATTTTAATTTCATTTCCTAATAACCTGTGTAAATTGAGGTGTTGTGTAACTTACCCCTACCATAGACAGTTGTATTGTGGTATTGCCTTCTGGGGTAGTTCTAGATGGTTTATAATATCTGCTATATTTAGTTTCTCTAAGTGAATGAATTCAAAGATAAAGAACATGAGCTCCAACTTTTTCTTTGTTACAGTCCTGAAGAGCTTCCGTTCCTATGCTTTTACCGTACACCCTGTATCCGAGTTTGGTTAAACGACGGTCTTTTCCAGACCATGCCTAATACTCGAACAAATCAGAGCGGAGTTTCCATCAATATTGTATTAGTTTTCCCATGGTGGTTTTTGCTGATCATGCTGACCCGAAAAGATATCTTGCAGTTAGCAGTGTAAGCATTAAGGTCACTTCAAAAAATATACAACGGTTAATATTTCTATCCATCTTTACGGGCTACACAAAAAGGTTTAATTGAGTTTGCTGTCCGAGGACTAAGAAATAGCTAAAATCATTTCAAATAAACCGTTACAGACATGATATAAACTAAACCTTTCTGAGTAATCTAGCCGTTCACAGCAGTCTCACCCTCGTTCATGGTGTCTGCTCGGTTGTCAAGAGTCGCAGCGTGATGTTAAATAGCTTATAACCTTCCTCAAGAATTGGGCTATTAAATTCAAAAAGATTTTTATAAATTCGAACTGTTTTTCTAAAGATTATCGTGTTCAACCAAAATGTCCCTTCAGCTTTCAGTCAATCAATCAGCCTGTCATAGTCCACTGCTGGACGTAAGCCTCTCCCAATGTGCGCCACAGCACCCGGTCCTCCGCCTTCCGCATCCAGTCCATCCCTGCTACCTTCTTCAGGTCGTCGGTCCATCTGGCTGGGGGGCGTCCTACCTTTCGTGTACCGATTCGCGATCTCTACTCTTCAGTTTTATTATATCAATAATATAAATTTTAACAATCAGAAACTTACAACGTGTTCTGTTCACATTTTCGTAATCATTTATATCGAGATAAATTAATGTTTATATAAATAAATTAGTAATACCTGTTACGAACTCATAATGAGGTTCACAGTCGTTAATGTAGAAAACAAAATTATGTATGGTGATGATTATGTTGTGATTGTTAACTAAATTAAATTTTGCTCAATAAATTTTATTTTTCTTTCTTTCTTTAATAATTAATATAACTTAAAAAGAGGAATTAGAGTATATCGATCTTAACATGGTTCTGCAAGGGTACACAATAGCCTATTCAAAATTGTATCTAACTGGTAGCAAAAAAAAGTGCTTGTAAGCTTTAACCCCGGATCTATGCAGGGTAAACCAGGGCACCAGCCCCAGGCGGTAGACTCAGGGGGCGCTAAAATCATAACATATTATTTAAAAAGTACCTAGCATGCAATCCAGCGCATGTGTAATCCTTTCTATCGTGAATTTCAGAAGATTTGATAATTTTACTTGAACAACAACGTTTATTTTTAGAATTAAATTTACCTTATTAATTGATTTTATTACTCGAAGATGGCTGGATCGATTTGAAAAGTCATAATTCCCAGTTAGACCCATTGTTATCAAGATGGAAAACTGGAGAAATTGAGGGAACTCTTCAAATATTATAGGCACGACTATAGCGATTAGGGTATTATTTATAGTAACGTAAGTAGTTGGAAAGCGCCATGTCAAGTTGGTGAAGTGAAATTAATGATGAAGAATGAAACTACTCAATAATAAGAAATTTACTAATCGCATATCCGTGTTTAGAAGCAGTTAACCTATTTGGGCTTGTACAAACAACTTTATTCGTTTCATGAAACTATTTTGGATACTCCCCGTGGTGGAAAATAATGCAAAATTGTAGAAAAACACACTTAAAAGGAAGGCATCAAACTAGATAGTCGGCTGAACGTCAAGCTGTTACTGCTCTATTAAATAATTTAGAGGAAGTTGTCAAAGCTCTATACGTATAAATAATTGAAGAATCCTCTCCAATCGCAGAATTTGGTTATTTACTACATACGGTGATGGTTTTGAAATTGATTATATTGTCAACATATTAATTTATAATAATATTCTTCGAGAGATTAATAACAAACGATACAAAAAGAGAATGTTATCCTTTCGTGCCCTGTGGCTTGTTAGGATAATGCATGAAATGAGAGAAAAATCAAGCTCAAAAAACAAAACGATGAAATCTGCGAGGATGATCAAGTGCGCTAGATCCGATTGGGATATTTTTCAAGTGATATTTTCAATTTAAACGAGAATAGAGAGCGAAAAGAGTCTACATGAAAATTTCGCCTTCCTCAGTGGCCACGCGTTTTCAATATGTTGACTCAAGATCTGCGGAAAAATGGAAGCGATCTAGCACGAAAATATTCAAAAAACTTGAATGCAGTTAATTTTTGCGAGGAAATTGCAGTATGGAAACTACTAAAAACTGAAAATTAATTAATAACCAAAGGCATTCGCCTTGTTATAACGTCAAGTGCCACCAAATATTAATATAGCTTTAAAGATATACCTACTGCATATTATCGACTACATCTGCAAGCTTTGAGCGAAGCTTCAACAAACTGAAAATAAATAAGAAATATCTGGGCCCAACAATGAGTCAGGAGCGTCTTTCCGGCCTAGCGATCCTAGCCATTGAAATAAATAAATAAAACTGCCTTTAAGAAGAACTTTGATGAGCTTATGGAATCTTTTGCAGATAAGAAATCGCATCGTGTATACCGTAGCAACGTTATAAAAAAAATAATGCAAATACCTAAATTTTGAATAAAAGGCTTGATTGTGTGTTGTCTTCTTTGGTTATATGTTTACTATACTTATTTAATTTTATGTAATACAACAGAAAAACTTTTTAGCAAATAGATCATAAAGAGTGAGCATTTTTTAAAGTCTACTTATTCTCCTAAAAATGTCACACGTTATAGAGGGTTACTGGTAATACTGGTCGGTTTTTTGCTGTATTTAATTGTTTAGAAAGTGACCATTGAAGTCAAAAAACCCGTTAAAAAACTTGAAAATTGTAAAGTTTTGTACCTCTAGTTTAAAAAGTATTGCAGATCATTTTATGTTTCATTATGTACTTAAGTATAAGCAAGCAGATAATTACAATAAAAAGTAATCGTACACATAAGCCTTTTTTCAATATTTTTTCAAAAACATACAATTTTAAATCACACGAAAGCGGTTGATACTTGTATTCGGGTCTATTTATTTTATTTTATTTTCTATTTTCAGGAAATCTTACAGCTAAAATACAGATTACAAACGAATACGGTGTAAAAAGGCCAATTGCAAGTTTTCGCATTTAAATTTAGATAATAGTATATACAAAGTCAGTAGACAGTAGGTAAAGTTTGAAGACAGTTCAAATAATAAAAAAAATATATACGCATTTTTTGTGGGCGAGCCATGCTTCGGCACGTATGGGCCGGCTCGACTCCACTCGTTAACCCGGCCTCACAGAAAACCGGCAGTGAAGCAATGCTTGCATTGCATTTCCCCGCGTGAGTGAGGTCACCGGAGGCCCTAACCCTTTCCTCTCCCTTATTCCCGTCCTTCCCCTCTCCCCCCTTTTCCCACTCTTCCCCCCTCCCCCATCTTCTCCTACTCCCACCTTAAAGGGCGGCAACGCACTTGTGACTCTCGAGTTGCAGGTGCAGATGGGCGGCGGTAGTCATTTTCCATCAGGTGACCCGTCTGCTCGTTTGCCCCTATGGCATAAAAAAAAAAAAACGCAGCTTAACGTTGAGGTGCCATATTCTCCAAGAAATTGTTAGATAATATAGTTTCTAATTGATTAATACTGGTGAAGAATAGGTCAATAATGATATGTTTACTAAATTCCCTGTGTCGCGCTCATACGAATTTAACACTCCACACACTCTGATCAAATATGAATTTTGTCTGTAATTGCAAGTTGTTCTTGGTACATAAAGCAGATTAGGTTTCCTTACACGTACAAACGATATGCACAGTCCGATTTTACTAAGAAGCTTAGCACAATCCATAGAATGATTTACTAATTTGAACAGAAAAGCCAGATTTGATATATACCTACGTTCGTACAATGGGAGTATATGAAATTTCCTACATCGGTTTAAGGAATTCGGTGAAAAGTACCAGAGCTGAACTGAATATATCTTAAGAATTTTCTATGGATAGCTTCAATTCTGCCAATATAGATATTATAGACTGGATTCCATACCTGCGAGCAATATTCGAGGTGACTGCGAACAAAAGCACAATAGAGGATTTTGATTGTTTTGATATTTTTAAAGTCAGATGAAAAGTCTCAATAAATCCCAGAGCTTTGGCAGCCTAGTTGATAATAGTATCAATGTGGTAATTGAAAAATAGTTTGGAGGTAAAAACCATACCTAGATCCCTAATTGTATTATTAACTAAGGTATAATCAAAATAAATAGGATTCGGATATTTAAATCTAATTTATTATCTAGACAATAATTATAAAAACAGTCAAGGTCAGATTGGAGATTATAGGCAACTTATATGTTTCTAATTTGACAAATTATTTTCATATCATCCGCAAACAAAAGACTTTAGAGTAGCTGAAACACATTGAAATATCATTACCAAAAAATAAATAATAAAGGACCAAGTAGAGAACCGTGCGGGATTCCAGAAGGAATACTCCTGGCACGAGAGGATATTACCAGTAACCCTATACTTATAGTTGAAAGTTTTTTTTTTAACAATTTATCTCAACGCTGCCGCGCTGGAGAGGGGCGCTATTATCTAATTTCTTCCCTGATTCGAGAAAATAAAATGAAAGGAAAAAAAGAAGTTGCTTTGGCTGAAAAGCTGTCTTTTAAATTATCTTTGCTAAATAAGAGTCGCACAAGAATAAAAAAACACAAATTTTGGGAAAGGTCTTGTACTCATAAAAAATATGTGCGAACATTAATTAGAATAATAATAATAATGATTGTGCAACATTGTACTGGGATCAATCTATCATCACTGACAGAACTATTGTTGCCAATAACCCAGATATAGTGTTGATAGACGGGTTAGAGCGCTGAGCAATGATTGTTGACATTACCATTCCCCATGACGACAAAATCTTAAAGGCCGAAAACGATAAAGAAATAAAATATTTGGACTTGGCCCACGAGGTTGTTGGCATGTGGGATGTGGATTCAGCAATCGTTATGCCGATAGTCATTTTGGCCTATGGGTTAATTGTTAAGAACTTCTACCAACACTTTCAGAGGCTCACGTTTGACAGCTGGATTTAGAGCCTGATGCAGAAAGCAGTCCTCCTCGATACGGTATGCATAATGAGGGACTTTCTTAAAGATTCCTTAGCTTTTCAGAAATAAGTGGAACAATATGATCGATAATGTTGAATACCAAGTGGCAGAGTTTAAGAATAAATTACTTAATGAAGCTTTTACTGTATATATGACTTATTTGAATATTCAAAACTCTCTGCTCAACTAAATACGTGCAACAATGTAGCTATAGTTTGCATCCATAAAATATTATCATACGCTGTACAATACACACAGATATGTGACGTCACGGCATCTAAACCGGCAAGGTTTTATCACCTCTATTCAATCTACATTAGTAAAGTAGCGTGAACATAGAATCAGTCACAGCCCCTACACTGTTAAACATCATTAGTTCAGTCAAATCTATACCATTGCCTGTACTGCCATGTGTCATTAATGAAAGAAAAGATTTTTAAATTTTTAATCTGTTGGGCTGTATGATGTGTGACATTTGCCGTGTATTTAGTGTAATCTGTGCATTATTATTGTTCAGTGTGGCGTTTTCCACCAATGGTAAGTATCTTGTCTTATTTTCAGGTAATTGACGATTTATTTGTATCAATTACGTGCTACATTTATTTTTCTTTATTGGTTCTATGTTTTTAATACGTTATATTAAAGATGTAATAAATATTTTACTGTTTCGTTCTTAGATTTTTTATATGTAAGGGTCTAATTTAGCACGTGTACTATGATTACGGGTCTTGGGTTGCCAAGTCGCGTACAAGACTTGCCACCAAAACATCTAGCTGCAGCGAGATGTGAGTCATTAAGATGTAATTTTCCCCCAACTCTCCACTACTGCACTGAAATACGTTTCCGTTCTGGCTGGAGAATGATCTCCCTGTCGATGTTTTCTCCGAAGACTACAGTTTCAGATTCTCCAAGAAATTAGTGTATAGGTTTTTAAAGAGCACGTAACGCGCATGCGAGTCCTTTGAAATTGCAAGCGTACATAGGCTACGGTAACCACTTACCATCAGGAGGGCAGTATGCTTATTTGCTAACGACGTATTTAAAAAAAACCATTAAAGCCAAATCGGATGATTAATGTTCAAGAAGTTATGCCCGATCTTCTTGTCCAATTAACCTTGACGTCTTTATCCAGTGTGTGTTGCCAGTTATGGCCTATAGTTTGCTAAAAATAAAAAGTCACCCAATGAGATCTAAAAAGAGGAAGAACTGGATGTTTTTAAGTAAGATAGGATTCAACATTAAGAAATCCGTCGGAGAACTAACATATGTCTTAGTAAGAAAAGATAGCAATGGGCAGACTATACAGCCAAAGAACTGACAACCGATGGGGAAAAAAGATTCTCGAGAAGAGCCCTATGTTCAGCTGTATACGTGTAATAATGTATCCCATCAAAAACATAAATGTGAAAATGGAAGCCAAGTTCAGTATTAAGAATATACGTGGTTATCGACTACGCCAACAAAATAATTGATATCTAAATGGTTGCCAAGTTCCCATAGATAATCCTGAAGATTTGGCTTAGCTAGTTTTCATATTTGGCCAAACAACTTATTTTATTTATTTTATACGCAACTTACTATATAGTACTGTATTTATCTTGTAAGGTTAACATATCTTACTCTTCTAAAATATTGGCATGCTGCTATAACTAGCCAAGTCAAATCTTTAGGATTATCTTTAGAACTTGGCAACCATTTAGATATAATTTTTATGGTGGCGTAGTTGATAACCACGTATATTCTTAATATTGAACTTGGCTGCCATTTTCACATTTATGTTTTTGATGGGCTATCATTCCGTTTTGTAAAGAAATTATTATTATCCATTATTCAAAAGCGATCTGTAAAATTAACATTTTTCCTACGTATACGTTGTATAGTTTTCTTTTTTGGGCTATTTTGTACATTTTCTTGAACATTAGAAATATTAGAGCGCATTGCCCATTCATTGATAAAGCCTTAGTACATTTTCAAAGTGTCTATTAAAAGTTTATAGACAACAGGAATCAAATTTTAGCTCTCGTAAATCAGTAATATTGTGTAAAAATGTATTTCTTTCATAATAGAATTCTTACAATTGTTAGTAATGATATCAGATAGCTAAGCCAGCGCTGGCAGTTGTAGTCTGTGTTATTATTGGTTGCCTCAATTTTAAAAATAATCTGGTATACAAAATGATAAAAGCGACTTTTCATTGTGGAACCACTTCTCCTGCAAAAAAAAATTCTATGATAATTTTGAAAGGCGCTAGGTATTAATAAAAATCAATTGTTTGGAAAATATTTTAAACCGTAAAAAATGACTGTTTTCTGATTTTTTTCTTTGTATAAACACAATTACCCAGCTGGACGCCAAATTTCAACTTTCTAGGTCAACGGGAAGTGGGTTAGGTTTTTGATCTATATGACAGTCAGTCAATGATAAAAATGCTGATTTTTAAACAATAATATCTCAATGACTGTTTAATGACTGTATATATGAAATTGGGGTTCTAGTTAATCTAAGAGGTTTTAATAAATAACCAAAAATACAAGCATTTATTTTAAATAAATTATGAGTTATTAAGCGGTCAAAAGAAGCTAAAATGGTTCGTGTAATATAACTCACAGCTGCTGCGTCGCCAGTTCCTTTTTCTTGAATTTGGCTTGACACGCTGCCGCGTGTCTAGATAAGTTAGTGATGATTCAGTTTGCAAGAAATATAATGCTAGAAAATACCTGATGCCTTAATTGTTTGAAAGCGTAAATTGCTGTAGATTTAAATCATAGAAAACGTGTTTGTAATCGGGCATAATACGTCATACGACGTAAGCCTATTACAGTGAGTAATTTTATTCGTACACAACACACTATTATTATGTACCTATATCCAATTCGGATGTTTGCGAAGACCTAGATCCTAGCTTACTATTGCACCAGCTATCGTATCGAAGGCTGCTTTTAGGTAATTTTTTTAATGATATTATTTATACCTCATTAAAGTATTTCTAGTGATTATTTGTAGCGTTTTACAGAAATCACAGATGTTACTAATGCGTGAGAAGTGTTAATTTAATCGCTATTGTATAACTCTTGGTCGGGTGTATGTAAACAAATTATTTACACCTAACTTCTATTTATTTAAACCACAAAATGTATGATATAAGCCATGTTGTTTTACGCTTATATCGAATAATATATTTTTTTCTAAAATAATGAAATAAATTAGTAGGGATAAAAGTGGTCGTAGAATCATACCTCGCGATACGCCGTAAGCTTTTGTTTTTCCTGTAAATTTTTGGCTGTGCTAAAGTTTTTATTTCGAAAAGAATTGAACATTTTTCTCATAGCCTATGATAAGTTTAACCAAAAGTCCGTTTTACTATGGTTTGTTTGTAAATCCTTTAAGCCTTTGGTCAGCTTTCACTGTGTTAGTTGGCAGGCTGGTAGGGCCAGACCAAACAGAATGTTCCCCGTTATCTGTAAGTTGGAAATTTGGTAAAGCCTGCGTCAGTCGGAAATATTGGTATTGCATTTTATGTCAATGTTTATTTAAGACCGATTTTATACCGACCATACTAAAATGGTTCCTTAGCTAACACACTATTTCTCTATCTATTCAGTGTAGGGAACTTAGATTAAACTTATGCATTCTCTTAAAATGTTACATTAGGAAGTGATATAAACAATATCCTATTAAATATAAGCCATTTTAAACATTTCCTAAACTAGACTTTAATGATTTTTCGTCTTTCTTCTAGAAGAAACTGTAAACATGGCTTCTTCATATATATAATATAAAAAGTTGTTGTTATACATGTATATTTTTAGCCCCGTTTTCTTGAAATTATTTTAATCATAGGTACTTCTATAAAACACTCCAACGAAAGAAAAATAGAACTGAATAGCTAAAATATAGTTGTAAGCCTAACCAAACTCCTACAGTAATATAAATACCTAAATAATTAAGAGTCAGCGTCAAATATAGAAACAAGCTAATTAATTAATACGTAAAATAAAGTGATGGCAGCGGCGACGCGATGCGTTTATTTGCCGAAGTGTTTTCGATTCTTTTTTTTATGATTGGCCCCGCTCCGACTCAAAATTATTTAGATATTTACATTAGTGTAGGGCTGGTTAGGCTAACAAGTTTATTTTTCACTTTTTAGTTCCTTCTTTGGTTGGTATTTTTTTTTTGTTATATTTTTTTTTTGTTTTTAAAATATAATTATAATTAATAGCACTTGTTTAGAATTCTTACTTATTATACATATATGTTAGGTAAGTAAAAATTTGGTAAGAACAATAAATAATTTCATATTACAATAAATTCATTCTTATGCGTTAAAAGTATTTAAACAACACGTATTCAACAATCTTTTATTAGGTTTAAAGTCTAATTAATATTAATTAATTAATAAGAACAAACATGAGATCACTGCTGTAAACCGTTGAGGAGTTCCCTTGGCACTTTCGCACATGAATGTATTATACTTCTGCTGTAACTATGGTGTACGAATAAAGTGTTATCTATCTATCTATCTATCTACACATCATTAGAACTGCATATGTGTTTAGCACACATATGTACTCCTAATGACACTTTCAACGGGTTATATATACGGTTTGATTTAAGAATCTCCTCCGTTTTTCGTTTTTCGTCAAGAAGTTTTCCATTTTCATGTATGGATAGTCGAACAGGATGCATATCATCCCGGAGTAACATCCTAGCGTAGATAACATAAGATACCGTACATACCGATAGACACTAAAGTTTTCGATTCCCTGACAAGAACTTATGTGAGACTGGCCTGAAATACAAGTCTTCACCGGACTTGTTAGTATGCAAAAATCTAATCTCCATGGACCAATGTGTTAAATAGAGCCTCCTTAAAAAACCTTTGAGCGGAACAAAAGCTGCAAAATGTTATGACCTGCGCATTGAGATATTGAGATAAAACTTCTAAAATATATTTAAGAAGCCCCAATATCTGCATTATCTCAAGCATATACTGTCTCAAGTGTAAACTAACTACAGTTGCAGTAGAGGCAAAACCCTCATACTGACTTGGGGTGTTGTATTAGTCGTGTACTGTGTTCACTCGATGATGACTAGTTGGAGTGCCTCCACAATGACAAAATCAAAAAAATTATTTCAATTAAACTAATAGCTATTTTTGTATCGTCAGTAGTAGCAGTCAGTCAGTATAAGTCGGTCGTGAAGCTAGTTGCCTGTTCGAATACGTAGATCCTGTGGAGAAGAACAGGCATGAAACTCCAAGGACACTCTTTTTCAACATGGTTTTTTTATAAGTTACTTGTTACATTGCTTATAAGCGCAAATTAAATGTAAGGGCAATTTAAGTTGTAAAATATAAACAATCGCGCAAAAATACTACTATATTTAAATAATCACAAAGCTAAGGAGCCTCCGGCTAAGGAGGCTCCGTGTACGATCTCATGGTACTTAACTCCTCAGGCCGAGGACGAATGATTCTGTCTGCCGAAGCCTTGTCTCAACTTTCGGCCAACGCATTTCACGCTTTCGTGGACATGGTTCGATAACTCCTAACGACCATTCTTTCTAAGGGTATTAGAGAATTTTCTAGACCTATTGTGTTGTTAATACAGATTTGACCTCAAATGTTTATGTTCGCGGATCGAGATAGATAGATAGGCTTCAAAGAAACAAAAATCTAACCACTACACACACTAACCCATATCCAAAGACTACGTGCTTTGTACTTCATCCTTATTTTAGTTTTCAAAGAACTCAATCCACGAAACCCGCAGGCACTTTATGCAATCTTCTTTTCCTAAGTTCTATGATAAAACAAATGCAAGAGCAAATTAACTAGCCTTTATATTGTTCCGGAAAGTCTTGACGTCGTTCTTAAGAAAAGTATAAAATATTTTGTCTCATAAAAATAATTAAATGTGTAGTTAATTAAACTCAGTTCCTGCGCGATGTATTCTAAGATAATTACATTATTTTCTGTAATAAAAATATTACTCTCACTACTAAGAAACAGACAATATATATATTTTTTTTAAATAAAGATTACTAGTAACATATTCGTAATAATTATTACAATAGTGGGATTATTGTTGATATTAGACCTTTCTACAATGGATGTAATACAAAGACACCTATATCAATCTCTAGAGGCATAAAAATTATCACAGGATCTTTTCTTCTATAAAAGGTAGAAATGTTTAATACGTGTAGACATATATTTTTTTAATGTATGGGTAGCATACGAGTTGACGGGTCCTCTGTTGTATAAATGACTACCGCTGCCCATGGGCACCTGCAACTCAAGAGTCATAAGTGCGTTGCCGGCCTTTAAGGTAGGAGTAGGGGAAAGGTGGTAGACCAGCGCCTCACGCCGCCCTGAGTGTGGCCGCAAGTGGACGGGACGGGTTTTCCCCTCCACCCGCTATAGTGGCCCCCCGCGAGGAGGCAGCGTCTGCGTGTGCCTGGACGTCGCCTAATTGAGAGGTTTTTTACCCGAAGGTGGTGCCTGCGCTTTTGCGGGCAGGCGCATTTCGCATGTCTTAATAAAAGCTGTTCCCGGATCCCTCCTACTTAAGGCGCAGTACGGCACACCGTGTGGTTTTAGTCGGTTCGATTCCGACACACCGCCCCACCGAAAACCCCGGTGGGGGGACGGCCCGAGGGGGTTTCCACACGCACAAAAAAAAGAAAAAAGGGGACAGGTGGTAGAGGGTCCGGTAACCTCACTCACTCGGCGAAAAGCAATGCAAGCATTGCTTCACTGCTGGTTTTCTGTGAGGCCGTGATATCACTCAGGTCGAGCCGGCCATTAAATGAATGTTAGAGGGGTCAGACTTACCGCCAACAGCCAATTCGAGATACAAGTATGCGACCCTGACTTGCTAGAGCTATTGCTTTTACTCTCCAATCCATCTGTATAACCAGTATCCCTGCCTTTGCCTTCCCTTCTTAACTGCCTGTCCTTTTCAATATATTTCTAATTTTATGATCTTAAATTCCCATTTATTAGTGCCCGCTTGGCGCCTCCGTGAGTGAGAACAAACTATAGTTGGCCAAGGTAAAGGTGTCGGTGTGTACCTCTCTGAGGGCCAACACAGTTCCCATTCTTTCCCAAGCCAACCGTTACTACTGATGAAAACTTGTCTTACACACACATTGCCCATTCCATCAAAATACGAACTTTCTATTGGTTAAAACGTACGTATGTATGTTTTAACCGACGTTTGTATGTTTTTGACTGGCCTGTTGGTCTAGTGGTTAGTGACACTGACTGCTAAGCCGGAGGTCGTGGGTTTGATTCCCATGCAGGACAAATAATTGTGTGATGAGCACGATAATTTGCTTTGTCTGGGCGTAATTTATCTATAATATGTATGTATTTAGAAGTATATAATTATGTTTATCAGCGTGTGGTTACCATAGTACAGGCTCTGTCTAGTTTGGGATCAGACGTCCGTGTGTGAGATGTGTGGAGTTATTATTAATATCGATAGTATCGATACTATCGATAGTATGATATTATAGATACTTTTGAAAATTTAGATATTTTCGATAGCACTATCGATATATGTAACTATTTTTTAAGATCAACTATCGATTGGGAAACTATCGCTATCGCAACCACATTGATCAGCACACACTATTCTGATAGTCTATCTACGCAATGCTCACATTGCCTGCTTTAAAGGAAACTTACTTTCCCCAGGGACCTACAATGGTCGCCTAACTCCAGGCTGTGTTCAGCATTACCACCGCATCTTCATCAGCCGGACGGTGCCACCGAGAAGTTACCACTACTTCCACGAGACATTGTCTTCTGATCAGCTTCAGGACCATGAAAATGACGATGAACCAGTAGATGTAAGTAGCATAGTCATGTGGTATTTACCAGTTCGTTTTTGTACGTACGTGTATGCACGTCTGTGTGTGTGTGATTCACAGACTCAGCGTCCACAATACATGGCTGTTATTTTCTAATGACATACAAAAAATCTGACCAATCAATGAAAAGTTAACCTACTTCCTTTTGCTTCAGGTTCAATTTAGAATAGTGGGAGGGAACCAGGTATCTATCAAAGAAGTTCCTTACCAGGTGTTGTACGGGTTGTACTGTGGAGGTACTATTATAGCTCCTGCGTGGGTTATAACTGCAGCACATTGTAAGTAAGTACATTTTTACTACTTTGATATTTTCTGCCGAAAGTTCCCTCTAGCTTTGTTTGAATACTAATAGTACATATTCAGTAGCTACAGTATCGATAGATGTGAATAAATATCTAAAGAGTTAAAATTGTCTTCAAAATAGATTTAAAAAAAAATTACCTAAGCTTGTTGTGGATAACTCAATATGAACTTTATTGTTCCAGGAACAAAGAACAGTTCGTTTTAGCAGGCTCTACTCAAAGAAGTAAGACCACTAAGTACCCAATTTGTGCACACTTTATACACCCTTTGTGGACCATGACGAAACTTCATAGTCACGATTTTGACTACCAACTGGTACTATTAGAAACTCCCATACCAGTGACACCTAGCTCTAGGCCCATTGCAATCGGCAATATCCAGGATATACACGAAGGAGCTATAGTAGCTGTAAGCGGATGGGGACATACAAAATATAAGGTAATCTTAAACTACAAGTATCAGAATGTAGCCAGGAGTCTGCCTGAGTAGTATTTCCATTCACCTACCCAACACTTGCACCAAGTGTGGAAGGTTCTATACACCAAGATCAATACAAATAGGCGTACTTACTGGTTCATCGTCATTTTCATTGTCCTCAAACTGGTCAGAAGACAATGTCTTGTATCATCGGCAGCTGACGGGACGTGCTTCGGCTGCAAACACATAGGTATAACTCCAACCACCGCTTACGATTAGGAGTGTTGTTCTTGTCAGCCATATTGCTGCTATACAACTGATAGATGTTCATAGACAGTGAAATAGTAAGTTCAAAAAAGTAAGAATTGTTTTTATATTTAAAAAAAGATAAATTCTATTATTAGCACGTAATTATGTTATTTGGGTATACGTCAGTCATTCAGTTAGTGTGATTAACACAGAGTAAACTGATGTAACGATTAAAATAGGCAATGACTCGGATTCTAAGGCGGAAAAATGCTTCAGTACAGCGGTAGACTTAATATGCCTAAGGCATTCTCTGCCAGTGAATCTATAAGTGACGCAAAGGAAACAGGAAGTACGAGTAGAGTGCATTGAAAACTTTATTGTTTAATAAATATGCAAATTAAATATCAATCAAACAATATATCTTTGGGTGTCTATAAAATTTTACCTAATTTTGTATACTGCTGTACAAATTAGTTGATCTATTATATTTTACTTGATCGGCTAATATGGGTGTATGCCCGTTGTCCCCATTGCCCTGTCTCCATTAATGGGGACAAATGCTAGCAATTTACTGTTTTCAATGTCTTCTGAGTGTTTAGCTAAGATTCTCTGTACGGTATACGATACGATAGGGCCAGCGGTACGTGCATTCAGTAAGTTAGACAAAATATCAAATGTACTGACGCTACTTTTTACTTAACATAGTGGTGGCTTCTTTGCGGTATAGTCAACGCGTGCTACTAATGATGTTGATTACTTAGCATATATTGCATGTTTCTTATATGTTTGAACTAACGTTTGGAGCATGTCTTGGTGGCAATGCATTCCATAAATAATCAGCATGTACTTTAAAAGATTTAACTATGAAGTTAGTGGAATGTAGACAATGACCAACACTGACACTTGTCAATTTTTATATTACTCTCCAATTACCGATTTATACTATAGATAGTTATCACTGGTTTTTACTGCCGATTAATTAGTTATTGTTTAATGTAATGTTGAATTACAATTTCTGTATACAGCAACGAGCTATGCAAGACATCGTTCGTCGAGTTAAGGTCCCCGTCATGTCTCTAAGCCAATGCAGGTCAATGCCTTTGGAAAATTATAGGACTATCACAGATAGGATGTTCTGTGCTGGATTACTTAACGGAACTAAGGATTCCTGTCAGGTAAAAAACTAATAATCTTCTATATTAATAATTCGGTCAAGGGGTACGGTAGACTCGATTGAAACCTTACCTGAATAATAAAACATAAAAAATAATGATTTCGAGTCGACAACATATGTCCGCAAAATTCGGATTGTCGAGTATTTTGTTAAATTCTAATGATAAAATCTCATTCTATCAAACTAAACAACTTTTATGATTTTTTTTAAATATTGTGATTGTGTTTATTTCATCCGAGCGAAGCCGGGTTTTCATCTAGTAGTTTTCATTTAGTTGATTCCTACCGATAATGTAAACGTAGCAGTAGCGTGACTGACTGTCCGGCAAACAATGCACAAACTGGTGGAGAAATTTGTAAGGATGTAGAAGTATTCCTTTTGACTGACATTGTTGGTAACGCCGGTCCCAGGTACCAGGATTTATCGACCTAAGACTTATCCAATGGTTAACTGTGCATGCTATTTTTAGTCAATCATACTTCGTTGCATTTTAAGCACTGAAACTAGTTTGTAATCCGAAAGCAATCGTTATAACTCTGTTACTGACTCCTTTCTTATTCCATCCTATTCTTTCCAGTCTCTAATATACAATAATACAGTCGAGTACCCCCCACGGTGCTTGATGATTTAGACTCCAGGATTACCTAATAATAACCTATGATAACGACCTCCGCTTGTCAGCATAACTACAGGGCCTAGACTGTCCAAACCAGACCCGGAAAATGCTAGGCCCTCTAAAATTATCCAGATTACCTTCACAGTTAATGCAATTACTTAAAAAGCCTTACCTGAATCTTCTCTGATACAATAACCTTTTATAGAGACTGTGTCAGAGACAACTCTAAAATAATACACTTGGACAGAAAATGCTCGGATCGTGTTGTCATGGTTTAAATTTAATAGCTAGTCATAACTTCAAAGAAAGTTTTAACAATCAATTTATTCCTTACAGGGTGATTCCGGGGGTCCAGCAGTAATCAACGGCAAGCTAGTTGGTCTGGTATCCTTCGGAGTGGGCTGTGCAATGAAAGAACAACCCGGAGTATACAGCAACATTCCTCTAGTCAGAGGCTGGATTCGATCTGTCACCGGGCTACCTCTTTGAAGAATGTCTGAAATAAATGTTATTTTAGTAATTACTCTTTTTATTGCTTTCAAACCTCAACAGTGTATAATAGTGCGGCGCCAGACACGGACACGGAGCTCTGTCTTCGTACATTACCCCTTGCAAACGTTCTTGAAAATCTGTAGTCTATTGTTTGTATTTTATTTATCCAACTATATGATATAGATATTCAAGAATTATATATTGCTATTAGTTAAGATTTGAGGAAAGTAAAGAAAATAAACAAACCATTTAGAGTACAACCTTGTTTGGATAAAGTTCCCGGTCCCCATTAGACTGACGTGAAGCGTCTCTATGGTATTTGAGCATGGGTGAAAAAGTGTTGAGTTTCGTCATCAATCTTGTAACGAACGCGTGCGCCAACACGTAAATATACAAATAGATGTTTTACACAAATGTATTTCTTTAATACAGATTTATAAAAAAATCTGAATGGATGTTTGTATACTTATGTTTTTAATCTGCATCGTCAAGTTCCTAGTGAACAGAATGGGTTCACATCCGTGGCGTACTAGGTGGGGTTCGAACCCGTAACCACTTGATCGCAAGTCCATCGCCTTAGCTATTACGCTACCTCCGCTCTTTGAATAGGTATACTATGGAATGCAATAAAGAGTTTATCAATTATCCCTTAACGAAGTCTACTCACAAGGTACCTAAGAATTCGTAATGAGTGAGTTCTTCCGCTTCAACACATGTTTTGTCTCTGCACGAGGTATCTCTAGAAAATTCCTTGGCTGCCGAATGGTGCCTCAAAATCCTTCCTCAAGGTTAAAATACTAATGGTGGACGGTAAGTTTACAAGTAAAACATTACTTGCACAGGTTCCCCTGTGCGTAATTACTCTGACGGACAGCAAAGTGACCCCATGAGGGTTTCATTTGTCCCTTTCGAGGTACAGTGCTACAATCCTGTAACTTTGATCTACTCGTAGATGATTGAACCTTAATGGTTTCCTGTCTTTTACAATAAATTATATAGCCCTAATAAGTCAGCAATCAACTAAATATTACCTACAATTATCCACAAACATAGCACAAGTTATATCAGCTTTTAAACACTTGCTATATAAGCCCTCGTTATGTATCCATCGACATTCAAACAACATTTGAAATCCACCCAATGCCAATGTGAAAACATTTACCAAACAGTGGGTAAAGCAAAGTCAATTTGGTGGCCACTCGGTTGCCAAACAACGATCACGAGTTGATTTTTCGCATTACATCACCCATTCACATATTCAGCAGTCGCGTCCGCGCGCCTCGGAGAATAGTTTTAAGGAAACACACGAGATGTTAATTTGTTTAGAAACGCTCTGGATTTTTTTATTGGAATTATCTATAGGGATAAAGTAGAAAAATTAAACAAAACATCCACACACACACACACATCTATAAATTACGTCACACGAATCCCACTAATATTATAAATGTGAAAGTTTAGATGGATGGACGGATGTTTGTTACTCTTTCACGCAATAACCACTGAACCGATTGCAATGAAACTTGGTATGTACATAGCTGGAGACCTGGATTAACGCATAGTCTACTTTTTATCCCGATATTCCCAAGGAATCAGTACTTACACGGGTGAAACCATGGGGCGCTGCTAGTTTCATTATATTTTTACTCGTCCCCCCTCCCGTCCTTGTCACAGTTGGTCACCAAGTAGAGTAGATAAAGTACGGTAGAACTACTACCAATATATCGACTATTGTGGTTTCGTTCCCCACGTATTATATTATTGTATGTGCCATTCATATTAAATAGGTTTGAGTGTACCTACTATTACTTTATGCCTTGAGGCTAATTTCCTAATACAATTGTTCAATTTACAAAACATGATGAATTCACTTGAAATAAAAAGGTTTTTGAAGATTTTTATGTAGTTATAGATCAACTTGTAGTATTAACTTTGAATGATTTAATAGTAATAATAATAGTATACTATTATTTATTTAATAAAAACACTGGATTAAATTATGTTACACTAATAAATATTCTAAGTTTAATTGTCTAAATTATTTTCATTTCGTATTAAAATATTAAAAGAAAAATGCATTTGTAAGCTCATGTCAAGCAATCAATTATTAGCAGAAGATGAAATCAGTAAAAATTATTAACATTTTCAGTTTATATAAGAAATCACATTTTGTAGTTTAAAGAATATTCAAATGTGTAAAAATAATGCACATATTTTCTTATTACAAATATTTTTAATGAGCTTGTCTTCTGACCATTTTAAGACGACCTCTGCCATCTCGATTGATTTAAAAGATGAAAGATGGCAAAAAATTACTAATCGCCTGGATATATAAAAACAATTTTAGCAATTTTATAAACAATCACCTCTGCAGTCTCAATAAGTTAAATGAAAATTAAATTGAACTTTGAAGGCGTGTATTGACAAGCTATGCGCCCATATTGTTCCACTGCCTATCTGCATTCAGTCGTCGTACCCGCGAGTGTTTTCCAACCGTTTTCTCGCGCACTTCGCAGGGATGTGACCATGATTTATTTACAGAGGGATGCTGTACACGTGACGTCTTCTTTCTCTTATTTATGTGCGTCGTGCGTTCTGATTTGACAACTCAGATATATGGCGGGGAAATTTTTGTTTAGTCTGACGTAGCAGGTAGCGGTCTTTGTGATACCAATAGTAATTGATTTATTTTACCAAGAAAAAAACCTCCTTATTCTATTTTATTTATTACGGAGTAGGGGGCAAACGAGCAGACGGGGCACCTGATGGTAAATGACTACCGCCGTCCATGGGTACCTGCAACTCAAGAGTCACAAGTACGTTGCCGGCCTTTAAGGTGGGGGTAGGTGAAGGGTGGAAGGGGGAGAGAGGGGGGAGGCGGGGGGGGGGGCTTAGAGCCTCCTGTAACCTCACTCACTCGGCGAAATGCAAATTGCTTCATTGCCGGTTTTCTGTGTAGCCCTGGCATCACACCGGTCGAGCCGGCCCATACGTGCCGAAGCATGGCTCTCCTACGATAAATCCTATCCTATTTGAAGAACCTATCTTAGTGAAGAAAGCTTGATAAATAGGTAATTAAATAATTTGAGTGTCCCCAAGAGGTAGGTCTTTTCAAACCACGTAATAGCTACTTGACTGTTCCGTTTTTTAGGATAAATCCCTTGCAGATGGCAAAACATGCTTTAATAGTTAATAGCGGAGACCAAACCTTCTTCAGAACACAATCCATTACACAACCGATAGAACACACGCAAGTAAATAAAGCCTCTCCCCTTGTTTTCTATAGAATTTGCAAGCTTTGGTTTCTAGCTGATGTTAGTGTATAAATCCAACCTAGAGGCGATAATGGAATTACACATAATTATGGGGTCCAACTGGGGACTTACAAAGAAGCAGGCTATTGTGTTCAAGGTTTGGTTAGTACTTTCCTGAAATTTTAAAATAACATTCTAATATTTCAGGAATATATTTCATGTGAGAAGATAAGTCAGCTTCATTGTTTTGTTTCATTAAAATATAATGTTCCTAATGTTTTACAAGATTTTATTTAACTTGCAATGTTTGTACTCGTGTGTATGTATGTGTGTTCGGCACGAATCTTGGAAGCTAATTGGAACCACTTCCCCGATCTTCGGTTCAGCTCAAATTTGGTGCACATATGTATCTTTGGTGACAATACAATAATATGAGATGGAGATGTTCTGATGATGGAGCTGTAAGATGGCCATAGGACCTTGGTAACTAAACAAGATAAACCCATCGAGTTTGGGCTCATTTATTTTATCTTGGCGAGTACTTCGATGCTACATGATATCCAGAGTATGATAATAGAGTCGGAAGGTGGCCATAGGAACTTCTGAACTAAACAAGATAAAACAATCGAGTTTGGGCTCGATTGATTCGGCTTGAGGAGTACTATTGTAAACATCAAATCTACACTAACATAAAACTTACTTTGTATAAAAGCTTGTTCTAAAAATATTTTTTTACAATTAAAATAATAATGTTATAGTGGTAGGAGTCACAAGTGCGTTATATAAAGTTATAGATTAAATATAAGGTTTATGTTTAGGTTATACTGAAAGTTTCTGGATTCTGATAAATAATGCCAAATATTAGACTTATGACTTATGACTTATGATTTATTCATATTCATAATTTATAATTTTTTGCAATCACTGAAACCATTGTAAACAGTAGTTGGACCAGTCTTCTTTAGGGACCTCAATGCCTTCGCGGAACGCATTCACCGTTGATTCAGGGGTTGTAAAGCGTGTGCCTTTAAGTTTGTCTTTAATTTTAGGAAACAAAATCGTAAAAAAATATTGGGCGAAGATTTTCACGAGTTAAATTCATTTATGAAGAACGCCACAATGAAAAAACAAATGACAGTACCTATCGCAAATTAAAAAGTAACATGTTACGAGAGAGTTCCATTTTCTATATATAAGTATTTTTTTAGTATAGTAAATAGTTTCAGAAACTTTCAGTGCGCACCACGTATCACCTGTATATTTCGGGGATTGCCAACTATTCTCAAACGTGCATCTATGATAACATCTCTAACAAAAAATTGCTTAAACACTACTTACATATTTTGATTCGATGTAAATAATCAAAATATTATTTGTCTTATTGACGATCCAAAAAAAAAACATTTTATGTACATAAATCGGAATAAATGCGACAGAGAACAAAAATAAAAAAAAATCTTGGCATCCAAATGAAAGTCCACGACATTAAAACCATCCAATATTGTTAGCAAAGATATTTCCCTAAGGGACGGCCTCCTCTAAATTAAAACTTTTCTATAATAATGATCACTTCAGGAGGAAGATTTTTTTCCCATTATTATTGTATTTTTTTGTAAATCCGTGTTGTGAAAGATATGAAGGTAATGATGGCTGGAAAATGAATTTTGAATTAAGAAAGAACTTCGCAATTAAACCCGTAGAGTATGCCCGATTTTAAGTTATGCGGCATATATTGGCGAAGAATAACATTCTGAAATAAAAAAAGTTATTATATTGCAAAATATGTAGTTTTTATCCTCGATTTCACGGATTATATAATATTTCACGTCTCTGTTTACTTTCTGTTTTTAGCTTCATTTTCTGACTGATTTTAAAAAGAAGCATTTGTCGTTTTGGCGCGTTAGGGAAAAATGATGAGAGCAAATTTTTACGATGCGCGCGCACACCGTCACAAAAAACCGACACTCTGAAGTTAGCTAGTCAACATTTTTGTTTATCAAAAAAAGTTACCAACTTCACGATAGTGATAAAAATGGTTATTACTTTGAGTACGTTTGTAGAATTTGAGGTTAGTTGATGGTATGTATTTTTTATGATAATTTACTATGATTATAAGTGATAAAAATGGTTTTTACTTATTACTTTGAGTACGTTTGTAGAATTTGAGGTTAGTTGATGGTATGTATTTTTTATGATAATTTACTATGACTTTAAGTGATAAAAATGGTTTTTACTTATTACTTTGAGTACGTTTGTAGAATTTGAGGTTAGTTGACGGTATGTATTATTTACTATGATATTTAAATAAACTTTATTTAACTAGATAAAAGTATAACTTCTTACGTGCGTATAATAAGTACACACACACACTTATTTTGTGTTCCAAATATAATGATTGTGACAAGTGGAGTTATCCATATATATAAAAATAAATGCCACTTTTCGTTGTAATTTTATAACTCAAGAACGGGCTCACCTATCCAAACCAAATGTTTAGGATTTGTTCGGACTATTTAGTAGATGGTTTATGTCAAGTTTGCACAAAAAAGAAATCTTAACGAGGGACTTACGCGGGTGAAACCGCGGGACGCAGCTGGTAAATTATAATTAATTGCTTAGTAAAGCTATTATTTAGGTTAGTTAAATTGATTACATGAAGTAGCTAAATTGTGTGCATATGTAACGATCATGTTACGTACCATGTCTTAAGTGTCTAGGAATATTTTTCTTTCTTTTTTTTTTCATTTAATTACACAGTTGTGACTTTTGTCTTGTTTAAAGTATTCTGCAAATTATGCTGAACAGAATGATGTAAAAAGTCAGTATTCATATTATGTACGTATGTTTCTATATTGGTCTGGTATTGAGACTGACAAAAAACATTGTTGCTTTGAAAATTTTACAAAGCAAATGCCAGATTACGGAACTTGCAATTTTTTTCCAAGATTAAAATAAATTAAGATTAATAAATACTGAAAATAACAAGTGTCCTATAACTTACAGGACGGCTATTGTTCTTCGATAGTGATCACAACCCTTACAGTAATAAAGACTGGCCTGTTGGTCTAGTGGTTAGTGACCCTGACCGCTATGCTTATAGGTCGTGGGTTCGATTCCCACCTGAGTCTGGGTGTTCTTTGTGTCCGTTGTTTCCATGTTTGTAAAAGTCCCCCGCGACACAGGAGTAATTCCTAATGCGGGAGTTGTCTTTTTAAAAGAATAAAGAATAAGTAATCCACTTTATAGGCATCGTGTATTAATAATTTTAGAAACGAATACTAGTTAATAAGTATAGGGTAGTGAACTAAAAAAACAGGCTTTAAAGGCAAACCGAATTAAAAAGGAACAGACCATTATTACTAAGCCTAATCTGTTAGACTCGTCAAAATGAATCATATGAGGCCAAACTCGAAGGGTTTACTAGGAACCACTGAAGAGATCCACTATCCACCTCTTGGCTCTATCATCAGATCAGCTCCAAGATGCCAAATCATAGTATTGCCATCCATACTACATATTTTTACAAAGTTTCATTTCGATACAACAATTAGAAGTAGACTAGCAACCCGTCTTAGCTTCACCCGGGTAGTAGAGCATATATTGATTTTTTCCGACCTCTTCAATATTCATCATCATATTTCACCCATTTTACATAAAACCTAAATGAATTGTACGCATAAACCTTCCTCATGAATTACTCCATCTATTGGTGAAAACAGTGTGAAAATCCGTCCAGTATTTATTGAGTTTCTCGCGTTCAGACAGACAGAAAGATAGGCACACGCGGCGGGGGACTATATTACGTGGTGATTAAAGATTCCCAAGATTTCTTCACATAGTTAGTTACAAGGAAACCTAATAAAGACGTGTTAAAAATTAGACCAAACTGTAAACTGATAAAAACTATTATTTTTATCTAACATTTGGAAAAGGAGAGACAAAAATGTAAACACCCTTTACTACCATTTTTCTTACATACCACAATAAATTGAATATTTTTTCGTAACTTTGTTTCGTAACAACAAGAGACAAAGTGATGAACAATAGAGCAATGTGTGATGACTTGTGACATGTTTGTGACGTCACCGACACGCGCGAACGTCACATGTCTCACCCGATTAATGGATGGACTGATGGTACAGTGGCGCCAGAAAAACAGCGGATAACTAGATTAAAAAACGTGTATTATTTTGTGAAAAGATAATTTGAAATTAAAGATTGATTCAAGATATTTAGGGTGTAAAGTCTCCTTAAAATTAAATAATATATTTGTAATTTTACTGACTAACATTATAAATGCGAATTAAGTTTGTTTGTTTGTTACGCTTGCACGCGTTTACTACCCAGCCAATGGTCATGAAATTTTGCATACACTTCATCAGGGGTAGAAAAAGGACACAGAGTATCTTTAATCCAAAAAAAAGTACTGTTTCAAATATCTTTAACGTGAGCCAAGCCGCGTACAAAAGTTTTTTTTAAATAAATTAAAGTGAAATAAAAACATTCGTGGGTAGTAGCTGTATTAATTACAGATATACAGTATTGCTGTCGTGTAAATTTCAAGAATGCCCGTCTATTTTTGAACCCAACGAAGCCCTTTACCAAAGGATAAAGCAACCTGCAACAAGCGGACAAGCGAGACATGTAACTTTCCCGCTTGTTGGTCACGTCACAAACATGTCACAAGTCTGATGACATTGATCTATTGTTCATCACTTTGTCTCTTGTTATTACGAAAAAATTAAATACATCATTTTAAAAAGACTTTTCACTCTAAATATCTGTCATGGATTTTTGTTACTATCAGTGATTAATGAGTATTAAAGTTTGGGTCAATTGACAGAGAGTACGTTATAGAAACTAACCTCTTGCACCTTAAAATTACCGTTTCTCTACTGACTATGGATGTGCTTAACATGATTCCTGTTAAACGCCATACTTGAAAAGGTAAGCATCGTTAACCGGTCTCGAACCTCGCTTCATCCATCATCGCTCAGTTAGCGTATTGCAGTCCACTGCTGGACACAGGTTTTTCCTGATGAATGCCATAACACCCGGTCCTCCACTTCAGTCTTCTCCAGTTTATCTTATTTAACCTCTCTTTATTAGGTGTAAATTCGAAAATTGATTCAACCCACACTAATTCTGGTCTGATTCGTGTACGTTAGGTTTAACAGCAATGATCCATATAAACACAGTATTTGACATTATGAATACCAGAGAAAGTTGTACATTTAACCAAGAAGTCAGAAGATTTCAGGAGTTAGAGATATAATATGCTTGGGATTAAATTGTTTCTGGATCCACAGGCTATTCAAAATACTTAAGAGAAATGTAATGTGAGCTAATATGTTTCTCATCTTCCATCTTCTATGTTTTTCTTTTTACACTTTAATTTTATTTTCTTTAGTTTTCGGTATTGAGATTTTCATAGGTTTATTTTAGTTTACATACTTTTATTATTATTATTTATTATTCTTTAAAAGACAACTTCCGCATTAGGAATTACTCCTGTGTCGCGGGGGACTTTACAAACATACAAACAACGGACACAAAGAACACCCAGACTCGGGTATGAATCGAACCCACGACCTATGGCATAGCAGTCAGGGTCACTAACCACTAGACCAACAGGCCAGTCGATACTTAAAATCTTAATTACATAATAACTTAGCGCACATCAAAACACTGGTGTATTATTATTATTGTTTAAGTGCTTAGTGCCACCTCGACCATTTCTGGTCTTTTGTAGCACACTTTTTACTTTACAGTTCACTGCTCAGACTTATGGCTTCGAGAAACCTCCAGATCCTTTCAGCAGTGATTGTTTGTATTTCCTGCGGTTGCATGATGTGCAACCCTAGGTTAATACTTCGGTGCCGCATTAGTGGACCACAAGAGCATAGGATATGCATTGCAGTTTCCTCTGCCTCTTGACAGAATCTGCATATTGTGTTCTCGCCCAATTTTAGGGTGAACATATGTTTGTTCAGTTTGCAGTGTCCGGTTAGGACTCTTGTTACTGCACAGGTTTTGTATCTTTTGAGCTCTAAAAGTTCTTTGGATACTTTAATATCATAGCCCTTTATAAAGGCTTTCGAGTGTCTTAGACCAGTCGTGGTCTTCCATCTCTTAATAGCCAATGATGTATATTGGGCGTTTATGATTGAATATGCTCGCTATTTGCTGATGCCACAGAATGGTTCTGGGCCATGCTGTCGGTTGGCTGCACCGGCTATGGCGAGTTCATCGGCTTTTTCGTTGCCATCGATTCCTGAATGGCCTGGTACCCATCTTAATGTAATTTCGTTTGATTGCCCCAGTGTGGTCAGATTTTCCTTGCAATTTTGAATTAGCTTTGAGCTAGTCTCAAAATTGTTTAGTGCTAATAGCGCCGCTTGGCTGTCTGAGTTGATGTAGATGTGTTGATTTTTTACTCTTCTCTCAAGGTTGATCTCCACGCATCTATTTATTACAAAGAGCTCAGCCTGAAAGACGGAGGCCTCTGCTTCCAGATTGGCGCTACATCTGAATTTTGGCCTCTCTCCGTAAATTCCACATCCTACATCAAGGCCTTTTTTAGGCCCATCGGTGTACCATTCGTGACTACCATTTTTGTTGGATTGGAGGCCTTCCAGCCATGTATCCTCATCATATGTATTGAGAAGGTACATACCACAGAGGTATGTCTACTGTGTACCTTCTCAAGAAGTCAATCTCTGTTTGCATGTCATCTGCTGGCATGTTTAGAGCTTTTATGCCGAAAACCGAGTCTTTTAGTGAGTTTAGTGTTCATGATTGCCACTTTAGTTTCGTTTGTGTACATATTCTGTATATGCTTTTGCTAGCTTCTTTTTTGCACATAGATGCTGAGCGGGGTCAGGCTTAGTAGTGCATTTAGAGCTTTCCCTGGCGTCGAAGATAGCGCACCAGTGGCTATTAAACAAGCCGTAACGTTGTAGGCTGTCTAATTTGAGGTAGTCGTTTTGCTTACTTTATGGCACCAGACGGTAGCTCCGTACGTTACGATTGGCCTTGCTATTGCCATGTATAGCTATAGGGCAATCTTGGGCTGAAGTCCCCATCTGGCGCCAGCCATGCGACAGCTCATCCATAATGCCATTTTTGCTTTATGGCCTAGTTTTGTGATGTGTGAGTTCCAGGTTAACTTTTGGTCAAGTGTGACCCCTAGGTACTTAACTTCACTAGAGAAAGAAAGGATTTTGCCGTTTAGTTTTGGATTTGACAAACTTTCCTGCTTCATTTTCTTTGTAAGTGGAATTATCATAGTTTTGTCTGCGATGATTGACATTAGTGTAATACATTTCACTAAAAATTGTAACACTATCTGGTGATTTAAAAGAGTGGCCGTGAGTTTGTTTCGACACGACAGATACGATATTATTCGTTATCCATTGTTTTAATAACTGATCTAAATTAAATTCTTGGAAACGGGCGGTTACATGCATACACTGGCAGATAGCGATCTAACCTATTTGCAACAATGTATTATTTAATTATGTTATTTATTGCTTTAATAATTTTAATTTTGACAAAGCAACCAGTTGTTGTATTGACATTGTGGTGATCTATAATTTATAGTAAAAAGGGGGATTTTAAGCATTTTTCAAGGATTTCTATGAATTGAAGACATTTGATTTTGACTTCAGAACAGAAATTCAACATACCTAGTTGATACCTGTTCCACATTATAAACCACTTGTTTCTTTTGTTTCATACAATGTTTGCTAAAAAATTACACTATACGTGTAATAATGGTCAGCTTTTACACGACTGCTCATAAAAAGAGTGCAATGTTTTCAGGGTTCATGCATGTATGGATATACATTACATATTATGTGATTTTCTTTATTCCACCATGATCTTTAAATGCCTGAAGGGTATAAGGGGTATCGTTAGACTCCTTACATCATCCCAAGTGACACTACCTATAAATTTGGCAGCTGTATGGCGCGTAATTCAAATTTTGGCTGGGCACTTGTATTTTTCACTTATATTATACTAAAAAGTGCTGATAGTAAAGATCTTTAATTCGAACTAATATTATGAATGTTAAAGTTTGGATGGAAGGATCTTTGTTACACTTTCACGCAAAAACCACTGAATCGATTGCGATGAAACTTGGTATGTAGATAGCTGGAGACCTGGATTAACGCATAAGCTACTTTTTATCCCGATATTCCCACAGGATCGGGACATACGCAGGTGAAACCGCGGGGCGTTGCTAGTCTATACAAATCTATACTCTATAAAAATAAATAAAATTGGAGTGTCTGTTTGTAGTATTAAAATAACCGCTTTTTACTAAGTGTATTTGGATGTATACACGGTACATATACCAAAACAACATATTTTACAATTTTTGTCTGTCTGTTTGTCTGTTTGCTTCAGCTAATCTCCGGAACCGGTGGATCGATTTCCACGGGACTTTCTCTGGCAGATAGCTAGTTTTATAAGGATTAACTTAGGCTACTTTTATTTTGGAAAAATAATTAGGGTTCCGCGTAAAATATATAAATTTGTGCACGCGAGCGAAGCTGCGCGGGAACTGCTAGTACTCAATATAATAGTACGATAATTGGCACTAAAACGTTATTCAATAGAATATTTCATCAATAGCTAAATTCCTTTGCAATCACAAATTATGCGATCAATTAAACTGCTTTGCACGTAAGCATTTGTTAATTAACCCAATCTACGCGGCCTTTATCAGAACCCTTAATTAATCCTACTTCTGTTATGGGTAACTAATAAACATAATTAACTATTCCGCTAGATATTCAATATCTCTACCATGAGACAGACACTTGCATTTTATATACAACTTTTGTAGTAACTTAACCTGTAACAGTCTAGGTCCTAGACTGTTACAGGTCAACTGGTAGGTAGGTAGGTAGACACTAGGAGTATGTCATTCTAACTAGTCCCAATCCTAACTAATATTATTAATGTGAAAGTAAGTTTGTTTGTTGACTACGCTTTCAAACCTCAACTACTCAACCAGTCATTATTAAATTTAGCATACACGTTGTCATGGGTATAGGACATAGAACATTTCAATCAGAAAAAAGTTCTGTTAATGAATAATAATAATTTGACAAATCTCATGATAGTAGTACACGAAATAATGCTAATATAACTCTTTCTCGTACACCAAACACATTACATAGAGGAAGAATAAAGCGATATTATGTGTCTAATGCAATTGGCGGCCGGTGATCCCTCAAAAGCTATGGCTTGTGAGGGATCACCGTGTCGCTGAATTACTTACGAGTTGTGTTAACATTAAGAGCAAACTGTATTTATTAAATAAATGAATATCTAAATAGTGTTGGCCAATACATGATTTTAATTGCAAACTATTTGCCTGTTTACATCGTGGGAGAGCCATGCTTCGGCACGTATGGGCCACGAGTGATACCACGGCCTCACAGAAAATCGACAGTGAAGCAATGTTTGCATTACTTTTCGTCTAGTGAATGAGGTTACCGGAGGCCCTAACCCTACCCTCCCCGCCTCTCCCCCTCTTCCACCCTTCCCCTACTCCCACCTTAAAGGCCGGCAACGCACTTGTGACTCGACGAGTTGCAGGTGTCCATGGGCGGCGGTAGTCATTTCAGTCATTACCATCAGGTGACCCGTCTGCTCGTTTGCCTCTTATACCATAAAAAAATATATATATGTTTTTGGGGATATAGATATGGATATAATGCGGTACTTGTAACTGCTAGGGAGAGTCCGGACCGTTTGACGTTTGTATAATATTTTTTGAATCCTTATTTTTTGGCTTCTTGTCGTTTATGTACGTACTATGAAGAGAAGTGAATTCGTAGTTTTCAATTACTCGGATTCATTTCTGATTTTGCGTTGTGGCCTCTAGAAAGTGTAACCTTACCTAGCACTGGTCGAGCTTAGGTAACTTGGTAACTTATGTAGCCCCGAAAACTTGAAAGTTGTACGAGTGTTGTTGTGTAAACTAGAGCTGGTTTCTGTGTGAGTTGTATCCACAGAGCACTATTAGATACGAGTATTAGTATGCCTTTTACTATTAGACTAGCCGTGTGTCCATTTACCACTTACAGTAATTAAAAAAAAAAATGCAGGTCTAAAATGCAGAATTAGAGCTATCAGTAATATGCTCGCGGTCATATGCTTGTTCCCCCTTTCAATTGTTTAAAGAAATGTAAGAATAGGGCAGAACGGAATTATATATGGGTAGCAATAGGCGTTGAATGAACGAAATAGTTAATTCGGCCGCCGACGTTTAATGAACGAATCGATGATTCATCAACTATCAATCTACTAGTGAATCAGTCGACTAGTCAACGCTCGACGGCGTCTACGACTAAACTAGTACGTTGATCCATTCACGAAGACTTTCAACGGAACGACCGTAGACCGTCGAATCGTTTATTCGACCATTGAAATTAGAACGTCGAGCAAGCGAATTAGAACTCTAAGTATTTAAGATAAGAGTTTAGATTGAATAGTAAAAGAATAAATATAATGAAGAAAATTATATCGTTTTGCTAGTTTTGAGTGTGTAAAAGTATAAGGAGATGGACTGGCTCAGCGATGCGAGACAAAGTCATAAGTAATTTATTTCATAACAATATACATTGTGCTGAAAATTGGCAAAGGTATGTAGGTTCGTACAAGGATATGTTTTTTACTAAACTTTCTGTTCATTTTACGTATTTGATTAATAAACGTTCTAGTGGCAAATAATTTAATAATAAGATGCCTAGAAGAACATGATTTGATTAGCGACCGTCAGTATGGTTTTCGTTCGACTGGTGATCTTCTAGTGTAGCTCACACACCGGTAGGCTTCAGTTATTGAGAGTCAAGGCGAGGCTTTAGCGGCCAGCTTGGACATAGCGAAGGCGTTCAATCGTGGCCTTCTGTCGGAGCTGCCATCCTACGGATTGCCCTAAGATTTGTGCGAGATGGATTGCCAGCTTTCTGTTGGGTAGACGCAGACGATCCGTAATAGACGGCAGGTGCTCTGAAAGCATGGACATTAACGCTGGCGTTCAACAAAGTTTTGTGCTATCCCCAATGCTGTTTTTGCTGCATATCAATGACATGTTGTGTATTGATGACATCCATTGCTATGCAGATGACAGCACCGGGGATGCTTATTATACGGGCCGTGCCAACATTCCTCGTTCCATTTTGTGAGAGAGTCGCAAACAACTTGTGTCCAAGATCGAGAGCACCTTAGTCAGGGTAGTTAGGATTACATATATGGCGTAGATATCTTCGCAGACGGAGTCTACTTAGAAAGTTTGCATAAACCGATACGTAGACTTGTCGAAAAATTTAACTAGTCGAAAAATTTAACTAGTTGCTTGACTCATTAATGAAAGCAAATGGACTGTCTGGTTTCGTTAACCCATCGCTAATGGCGGGCCGGGCAACATGTCTCCTAATCCGTTGTTATTGGCCAATTTTGATTTTTAAGTCTGCTTTAAATACCACAGTGCTCGGTTGACGGCCATACGCTTGCCCCTGAGTGCGTGTGGGGAGTGGCACCTCTGCTTATAAATATATCCACACACTTCAGGGCCCGACACTAAACGTTATTAATTGTCCAAGTTGAGTTATTATTTTTTGAGTGGTGTGCAGTGTCCCCTGTCCGAAGAGTCTGGAACAGGTGACGACATATGAATCCATGATTTAATGGATTGTCACAACTTTTGAATGGGACTTTATTTTGAATACTTTTATTTGGGGAATTTTAGCAATGGATTCTGACGGAGACTACCTCGAAAATTAAATATTACTGTAAGTAATTGTACTGACCTATCTCTTCAAAATTTAAGATATTAAGATTGAAAATAACCTTATTATGAAACAAAACGTCAATCGTGGCCAATCAAGAATGATGTGGAAAATAAGCATGTTATGTTTATCTCCTTATTTTTCAATAGAGATGCACCAATGAAGATGCAAATTATAAGATAGAAGTACTTAATTTTTGGCTTATGACTTTTAGTTTCAGGTTTTGACCGTATTTTAATTATTGTTATGTCACATCATGTTCTTAACAACGACATCTAGACTTGCGGAATGAGTATTAAAGAGTATTTGGGGACAAACAACAGTTTTACGCCCTTACAGGCCGGTTTAATGCGAATGAAATGGGTCGTTGAAATAAAACTTACTTCCATTTGAAAAGGAAAAAGGGTTAAATAAAAATACTAGTTAAGTATATGTATTTACAATCTACAAATTACTCTGCAGCGAATAATGAAGTGTTAGTTCATTCATTACAGGATTTTTAATTTGATAAGTTCATATTGCAGTTTGCCTAAATTAACTTTTAGTTTTCGTTTTTTTTTTTTAAATATCATAAGGATGGAGATGGTTGGATTCTTCACCATTAATCATGACGTCCTGTAATGTAACAACTAAACGGGCTATAAAAAATCTATGAAATTTACAGTGCGATGTCTTAATAAAAACTGTTCCCGGATCCCACCTATTTTAGGCACAGTATGGCTCACCGTGTTGTTTTAGTCGGTTCGATTCTGACACACCGCTCCACCGAAAACTCTTGTATGGTGACGGCCTGAGGGGGTTTCAACACGCACCAAAAAACGGTGTTTACAGAGAAATAACTTCGTCTCTTACTCCAAGTAGGAACCAAGGCACTGGTTACTGATCGAATAGGAGGATCTTAGCGAAATAGCAAAGATGCCATGTTTAAGTTATTGTATTCACATCATATTATATTTTCGTGTCATTTGGCATTATAATATTAAGAAAAATATTTAATTTTAATTAATAACTTCAAGTAGGAGCACAGATAATTTCTGGGCGCGATTTGAAGGATCTTAACAAACTCGAAAGGACAATTCAAGTTTATGAACCTAACTGTATTAACATAATATAATTTAAGTGATGTGAAAATTATTACTTTACCGGTATTACATAAAAATATTCAAATATACGATGTAATATAACAAATAAATAATAAATTAAATGGGAACACAGAAAATTTCTGCGGCGAAACAGAGGGTCTTAACAAGCTGGTTTAAGTACCTACCTAATTATACCGAGGGCCCGTTCCGTTTATAAGGAACTAGCTAAGCGACTGATCGACACTTCTCGTGACCAGAAGGCGGGGCTTTTTCTTGCACTGAGAATTAGCATTGCCATTCAACATGGCAATGCTAATGCCAGCCTTTTGGGAACGCTATCAGTAGGTGACGAAGGAATTTTATAACACATGCATGTAAATACGTACGTACCTATATATATATTTAAATTAGTTTTAATATCCTTAAACTATTATAAAATTTTAAAGTTTAAGTACATAATTGTATTTACATTCTTCCTTGTTGACGTGACACCTACTGTAATTATTATAATGTATTGGTATGTGGTATGTAATGGTCAGAATATTTAATTACTCAAAAGGATTTTTATTAAACTAAGTCAGGGGAAGTCCGTAAAAATTCACAGTCCAATTATTCTAAACAAAACTAAAATCCTGAAACAGTGGTGTCAGAGCAAGCCCTAATAAATTGCAGTCAGCCTTCGCACAGCGGACAACCGACAGACGAGTGGCATCGATCTACGTCAGGCGGCATGTGGCCAGAAATATCAGAGCAGTTTTATTGTTATACACAACCGTTCCAGAGCTAGACTGCTGATGTGGATGGTTTGACTCACGATTTATATAAGACTAACCGCACCCTGCACTTTCAACCACTGTCAAAACGCCTCTGTATAGACACTATACTGTCTATATGATTTTTGTACATCGGCCCACACGGGTGCGCAGTACTCAATAATACTTCTAACTAAAGCATAGTATAGACTTATCAGTGAACTGGTTTGTCTAAAAGGTTTTTCATTCCGGAGCACAAAGGACAACATGCGGTTAGCCCTATTACAAACCTGATCATAATGTGGTCTGTGAGATATAGTTGAGTCGAAGATTACCCCTAAGTCGCGAATTTTCTTTACCCTATCTATTACAATCGTGCAATTAAAGGTATATTTTCTTAGCGCCAGCTTCAATCAAACTGTTAACTTTTTCGTCTGACGTTTGTTGTCACATGAGACAATATATACAGAATCCTAACTAATATTTAGCAACGCCTTAACTACTTCCAAAGATTATCATGAAATTTTGCATTCATGTTAGCAGAGGCATCCTATGTTCTTTTCTGTAGAAAAGAACATAGGATGCCTTTCATCAAGAAAAGAAGCACTGTTCTCATCTCCATGCAGGAGCATCCCAGTACCAGATTCTCCCTCTGGACCGCATTCAATGGAGAGCGACTCGAATCATCAATAGCCAGAATATTTTATGTTGGGTAGAGATGTAGCTTCACTCTGCATTCTTTATTATGGGGAGTGCTCCGAGAAATTGTTCGGACTTATACCGGCCGCAGCGTTGCGCCATCGTTTAACGAGGCAAAACTATCATCCCCATCACCTGGATAATTAGCAATCCACCACTGTGCTGTTGTCCAGAAACTTTTTGCCTTTCACAACCAATCTGTGGAACTAATTGTCGCCTGCGGTATTTCCGGACCGATATGACCTTCAAACTTTCAAGAAAAGAGCGTACTCCCATCTCAAAGGCTGCCAGCTTTTGAGATGGGAGTACGCTATTTTCTTGCACGCACTTGTGACTTGAGTTGCAGGTGTCCATGGGCAACGGTAGTCAATTACCATCAGGTGACCCGTCTACTCCTTTGCCCCCTATAAAAATAAAAAAATTGCATTAACGAAAGGCAAACGCTTGTCAAAATTAGCGAGAATATCAGTTATAAAATAGTTCTCTTCGTTATTATCCAACAGCTTAGCACCGGTGTTAAAAACTCTCGCGATAAAACTCCGAGGTACTGTGCAAGTTTGTCCAAGTTATGCAACTTGCACTAGGATTAAAAACTAATTTCTCCGTGCACTTAGTTATTATCGAACGAGCATACAACGGGTAAGCAGAACCAATATTAATATTGTTCAAGTTTTACGATTAGTAGGAATAATTATTCGCATATTGCAAAGACTCGCTTGGTATAGAAAGATGTGGTACCCGGAGAGTGAGATGTGTTAACAGGATAGTTTGGAAACAAAGGGAAATGTAAATAAATATTATTATATTGTACATTTCACTTTATAACGATCACTTCTTGAAAGCAGAGACACGTCTTATCACTTTAACGTCCACGTCAAGACTCTGCTGCTACATTTTGTTTTTTTCCTATTCTTTCTATAAATTTAATTAGTCAAAGTTATTCCCCTTAGACGGTATATTAGCAGCTAGCTTCTAGCAAGTTCAAAGGAGGTTTGAACACTACAATATTGATAGTAGTAGAGTCAGATAGTACCTACATATTCTTCTATAGTTATTTTATAAGGTTTAGTACCACACAGTGGCGGTCAGGGCAGTACTTATAACTTCTCTTGTCAGAATATATTGAACTTTATATAAAAGTTGTTTTCCTATTTGTTGAATAGGGCACACAACTATTGTGACAAAAAGCCCAATATAAATAATTTATTAGAGAGGTGGTGAAAGAAAGAAAGAAAGAAAGAAAGAATTGAATTCTACTTAAAATTCCAATTTGAAATTTAATTAATAACAACGCAATTAAGTTAGTATATGACTATTTTTAGATATTGTCGTTCCTATGATCATAAATTCTATGAATAATAATCTAAATTTATTATATTTTTATTGTGGGTTCCACGTGGCTCCACCGCAGTATAGGCGGCAAGTAATATTAACAACGTCGACTGTTGCTGACTGCCGCTAGTGAACGCATGGTGCTTTTTAGGTTTGATCGCTTCCAGACGAACAGAAAAGAGACGGACAACGAGGTGATCCTATAAGGGTTTCTTCGGTTTCGAGCCTTGGAACCCTAAAAAAATAAAACACCATACAATAATTTGTGACGAAGCAGGATTGGCGATATATTATAAAGCTCCTACAGAAGCTCATTTACATTTCCCAATATTTACAATCCAACTGGGTATGACATTCGCAGTATTACAAATCCAAATTTGCGTAATAAAACGCCAACGGCCAAATCACATTCGCCATTACAAAGTCGTTCCGAATTCAAACACGCCCGTTAGACATCCACAAAGTCTAATTGCTCAAGCAAAAAGACTAGGTCTCCGAGACAGTTTCTTAGTGAATCAATTAGAACACCTCCCTGGGGGAAAAGGGGGGGATTTCAATCAACACCGCTTTCAAATTGGAAATTTGTAGAATTGATGAGTTTAGAATTCGTAATGGTGTCGCCGTGTGTTGGAGGACAAATGCGATTGATTATAATTAATAAAACGAGTTATTGTGTACAGATTCGAGTTAAACGTCAAGTTTAATATTTATATCCTCTTTGTATTAATAATGGGTATCCAGCCATTTTATCGGTATGTAAATTAGAACCTGGCTTTAATCGTTCATTTTTTGTTGTTAAATGTGCAAAGTCGTAACAACGTCATTGATGAGCATTGTGATTCGCTGGCCAAGCAAAAACCTGTGCTATGTTGTAAGTTTATTGTAGATTTATGTTAGTTAGTTAGTATATAGTTTTTTTAATCTTTTTAGTGAATTGTTCATGAAATCAGTTACACCTGTCTTAGTTTGCCTTGTTTTTCTCTTCTGAATAAAAATAAATTATACAAGCTGTGTTTACCTTTTAGGGATTGCTACAATTAACTTGTCTTGTACTTCAATATTTATGCTTCTAAATGTAATGTTGAAACTAGTTGTTGGTAACCAAAATAAAAAAGAAAAAAAAAATTATCTTATTTACAAGGTTTCTACTGCGAAAGGGATTTTACCAAAAACCCATAGTTAGGTTCAGTAGCAGTTATTATCCTCTTTAAATGCACATTCACAGAACGAGCAGTCCCTCGTCATATTCCTGTGAAACAATAATATTATTCCTTTTAATTACAGTCTTAGATCATGCAGATTTAACCAAGGAGAAAAATCATCATCAATTTCTATTGAATAATTTCTAAGCAATATTGTATTATAATACTTGTCCATTACTGTTATAATAATAATGGTACATGGCAAGCAAAATCACATATAATTATGTATAAAAATGAATGTTTGTTCTTGTCAGGAGAAGGCACTTATAAAAGAAAAAATTAAGAAAGTTGCGCGGAAAAAATTAAAAAAATTAAGAAAGCTTAACGAGGGACTTACGCGGGTGAAACCGCGGGGTGTAGATAGTAGAATATAATAAGAGAACCAAATGAAATCACAGGATTCTTATAATCTTCCGTCCCGGTAACAATGGCTGGAATCCGGATCTTGCATCTTATCAAGTTAGCTAACTGTGGTTTGAGGGTACCATTATCTCTTAGGTAAGGAAAGTGCTATAACTGCCGTGTTGGTTCTTATAGAATTAAGACCTCAGGCTGATGTACCCGTAAATCAGTTGTTGAGTCATCAATTTTCATGCATAACTTTCCCAAAAAGTCTATACATACAAATATAACACAACACACGTCATCCATTTTGCATTGCGATGCCTCTGTTCTTGGAAGTGAGTCTAGGCCACTAACTGGTATGAATAAATAAATCAGACAGATTGTACCATAAAAAAAAACTTACAGAATATAAATAATACCCTTCCTTTTAGCAAAAAGTCGTCCTACACAGAGTTTAGCTCCGAACAACATGTATGAAAACGTGAGATAATTATGCTCATAATCTGCAAGCACCTATTCACAGGCTTCATATTCAATGCAGGCTTTAAAACGGCCTCATTTCTATAGCTTTCCACTGAGTATATATGGAAAGAAGTGGCTCCACTTTTGAATACAAATAGAACCACTCTCAATAGGCTATTTATTTGATTTATTGGTGGTTGAATTTAAAATTATATAGTCGTTCAACTAAGGATGGTTATAAATTGTCAGTTTTGGCTGTCAAAGTTTACATGAAGGGCGTAAAAATATTTTTTTTAGAGGGCCCAAAACGTATCTAATTACATTTCAGTGGCAACTACTATTACGTACAGTAGGTATTCAATATCTGTATTTCATAAAATCAATCAATTATTTAAATATGTAATTGTTTTTTAAATTTATCTCAGTCATTAAAATAATGGATAACAAATAATACCGTATCTGCTTGTATCGATCTATAGCCGCCTGTTTCCAAATATTTGAGCCTTGTGAGAAGAAATCGGGCAAACAAACTCACAGCCACTCTTCAATCACCAGATAGTTATTATAAAATTTAGTTAATTCTATTACAGCAATGTTTGGTTGTGCACTATTATGTTATTAACATTAAAAGTAAATAAAATTAGGTTATAACAATGGGAAAACTGAAAAATAGGACATAAATAAAAAAAAGGAAGAAAAAAAAAACTAAAATCGAAAAATAAGAAATCTATTATCCTCTATATAATCCATTATTACGTAATAACCCTTAAGGCACACTTCTTGTCTTTAACAGTCGACTAAAATTAGTTAATTAATTAGTAAACTAATTAGTAAACATTTGTATTTAATCTAGAATTTTATTATAAAATCGCACACACTGACTTTCAAAGGAAAAAATTAACATAGTTTTTTTGGGGCCTAGAGGCAATTACAACAAGTTCATGTTTATTGCTTGTGTTAATCTTTTTTACAGACTTGAAATTTATTTTTGTGAAGGTAAACCAAGTTTTCATAAACATAAATTTATATAATAACCTTAATTTGTTTAAAATCAGTAAAATTCTTATTATTATTATGCTACAATAAATTATAAACTTTGACAATTAATTGAAAAATACATTCAAGCATGGATGTGCCCACTTTAAGTCTGCATAAGGTGTATTTTCTCTTTCTAATAAATATTCATCTTGTTTGTAAGAATTCTATAGAAGTTAATAATACACTGAATATTTAAAGATCCGACACCGACATTTAAAAGTCATGATTTTTAGTTATAATAAAGAGTAGGCGTGCTTTATATTCGAGTTGTTGCTTGAAGGAGTTGCAGATTCGTAAATAGACGGCATAATGTGCTATAAATAATTAGCGTTTAGAAAAAGTATACATTTAAAGTACCCCTGATTCAAAAATCCTTTCAACGATTAGAAAAGATCTGATGACCTTTGAAAGGCTGAACAGATTTTCTTGAATAATAGCTAAGAACACTCAAGTTTTGAAAAAAGAAACTAAATCAAAATCGGTTCATCCGTTAAGGAGCTATGATGCCACAGACAGACACAGATACACATATAAACTTATAACACCCCTGTTGGGGCTTCACTTTCTTCAAAGACTAACTCCAAAACGAATTTCTACTTGTTTTAATGTCCGTAAAGTATTTTAGAATGATTTGTCAATGCGTCATAAGAGTGTGCAAAAAGTGATGTTGGTCGTTACATGTGAAAAACATTTAACAGATTAAAAATGAGCGTAGGCGTTAATAAGCCCTCCTTTTTTCATCAAGGGTTAAAATATGTCAAACTCTAAGTCATGTACAAGTTTCGAAGTTGTGATATACGAGGTTGGTGAAAAATAAGCTAATCAGCGTTACGGGAAACTGGCAAAGTATTTGAGTCTAACGAAATTATACAAGGTTTTACAGACAGGTGGGATCATATATTATGTTAGTGTAGTCATATCAAGTCAAGTCATTAAAATTTACATGGAAATTGATATGATTTCGTTTAGAAATGTGCAGATATACGAGGAAAAGCTTTTTAAGAAGAATTTATATTTTTAAGTTTTTTTTTCAGAATGACAGAGACACATCCTGTCAAAGATAGATGGCATGGAAAGCTGTAGACCACATTTCATTGAATATGTTATACTGATACTCACATCCCCTTACATTCTTGAAATATGTCTATTTGTCGAGAAACACATGTCCCTTTTTCCTTCGAACCAGGACCATTACACTCAGCCTAGTAGCTTCCGACATACCAACAGATTAGCACTACTAACATCCAGCCTTCCAATCCATCATTTAGGTCCGAATGTTACTTAATGTGATTTAAAATCTAATAGCATATTTAAGAATAATTTAAATAAATGCATATAACAAAAAGTATACTATTCTCTGCAAGAATTTTTTGAAGACAGGTTACAATAATATTTTTTGTTTTAAAATATTATGCAATACTATTTAGATATATAGAAAACATTACAATAACATTATTTACTTACATAATTTCCTGTACCTTACTAAGTATTAATATAACTATTTATAAGAAATATCATCATTATCATCATCATTTCAGCCATAGGACGTCCACTGTTGGATATAGGCCTCCCTTAATGACTTCCAAGAAGACCGTTTGGAAGCGGCCTGCATCCACCGACGTCCTGCGATCTTTACCAGGTCGTCTGTCCACCGCGATAATGGACGTCCTACGCTGCGCTTTCCGGTCCGAAATAAGAAATATGTAAAAATATATTTAGTGTTATGTTATTGTTAAATGTAATTTACTAATAGACCTAATGAGTCGTTTAACTTAGTACAGAAATATTTTAATTAATGAAATACATGATAATGCCTAATATCAACAAAATTGCTGTGCCTTAGCAGGGTTTCATGTTTTTAGAACTCTTTATTGAACACCAAAAACATTAAAAAGCTAAATTATTAAAAATTGCGGTTTATACAATTGGCGGCCTTATCGCTCTATGGCAATCTCTTACAGGCAACCATGAGATGGAGAAAAATAAAATGTAAATAAATTTATGGCAGTATGGTGCACGTTTATTACATTATAAACAAGTAAGCTTTAAACATATAAAAACATAAGCACATGTAGAAATATAAACGATTATATATATATACGGTGGCACAGCGACTTTAACGAAAGGGCAATAGGGAATTTATGTGTTGACATCTCCTAGTGATAGATAGTAGTTCTTGACTAGTTTTTTAAAAAACAGGTAGTGATTGTGCGCGTCTAATTTCCACTGGTAAGGCATTCCAAAGCCGAACCGCTTTAACAAAGTAGGAATTATCCATGAACTTGGTGGAGTGCCCAGGTATTTTTAATCTCAGGTTCGCTGACGATTTCAAAGACCTAGGATGCGTATCGTGCAGGAAATTAAACCGTTGTTTAAGGTAACGTGGAGATAAGGGGTTAAACATAATATTATATAACAATGAAAGGATGTGTGTAACCACTTGAACTTTACCACCTTATGTACACATGAACGCAATAAAAACTTTGACTTTGACATTAAGATCTTAAAATATAGTTCCTCCTTTTAATAACACGTTGGCCTAAAGATTATTCTACCTAATAAAATGTAGTATGTAACTATGTATTCTTATACCGATTTTAACAATGCAAATTCGGATGGCTATCTGCCTTCCCTGGCTGCAGTTGTAAAAAGCGTTATGGATACTACATTTGTAATATTAGCTGTACTGTGGCCCTTTAAACACACATCCCACACCAACGGACGCGGCTGATAATGTTCTAAAAGTATCTCAAAACAATGTGAACTCGATGCGCCCTTGTTTAAGTTGCTCATTTTGCCTAAATAATATCAGATTGATATACACATTAAATTATGTATTTTATGTATTGCAGTATAAATTACTATTACTTATTGTGGCCAATAAAGTTAGGTAGTATTAACGGGTAGTTGTTCATGACGCTTGGGTATGCTGCGTTACTTAACTGCGTAGTGCTCCGTTTGTACAAAATTAACATTTAAATGTGTGTTTAATAAATGTTTTTTTTTTCTTTCAATCAAAAAGACAAGATGTGCCTATAATCTGCTACATGAACACTCATATACGAGTACCTACCTGTTATTCAAACAACGTACTCGTGGAATGCAGAACAAATGCTAATACATTCTTGGACAATCCCCAAGTCACTACAGAATCGGAAGATATAACGGATGTTAATATAATAATCCATACGTACAAATATCTGAGACTGCATACATATTTATCGCACTTCGCTGCCTGGCATCACGCCAACCGCGCCGGGGTAGGCAGGGTTCATAAATAATGTTTTTCGTGCTAATATTATTGGGCTATATTTAGTTGTATTAAGCGGAGTCAGAGGCATCACTGCAACGCAAGGTTCATAAAATTTAATGGTGTTTGAATGTAGCTATGTTAATTTTTTAATATTCGACTGCATGGTTGGCGAAATGGTTAAAGTGATGGTCTAGTCACTGTGCTACACAGCCCCGAGTGTTGGGGGTTCAATTCCCACACGTGACAAAAATTGTGTGATCCACAAATAGTTGTCCAGAGTCTGGGTGTTCTTTGTGTTCCTTTTTTGAATGTTTATAAAGTCCCCGGTGACACAGGAATCATTCCTACTGCGGGAGTTGTAGGGTTGTGCGAGTTTTGAAAGGGTAAAAACGGAACCCTATTATTAAGACTCTGCTGTCCGTCCGTCTGTCACCAGGCTGTATCTCAGGATCCGTAATAGGTAGAAAATTGAAATTTTCACCTAATGTGTATATCTGTTGTCGCTACAACAACAAATAATGAAAATAAAAATAAATTAAAAATTAAAAGGGGCTCCCCTACTAGAGGCGTATTTTTTTTGGCTTATATCTTGTATTAAATCTTGTACGATGGTGCGGAACCCTTCATGCGCGAGTCGGACTCGCACTTGGCCGTTTTATTTAAGTTAATAAATATTTTTTTTGTTTTGCGAACGTAAGTTAAACACAACGTCTTTATAGAAGTGCAAAATGAATTTTTTTAACTAGCTTTGTATAATTGAGAACAATACGTAATCTATGGTCTTATATAAATAAGAATAACACAACTTGAACGTTAAATGTAAATAGAATTTCATCTATAGAGGGTATACAAAAACCCGAACGCATCAAAGCGAATGAAATATATGGAAACAAGATACTGTAGGAGCAGAATAAAACATTCAATAAAATATGATAAGCATTTACGGTTGAAGGTACACATTGGGACACATACATTTATCACAAATTATAGCAAATAAAACGCGCAACTGATATTCGCTACTGCAATTACATATATAATATATTATATTGGATATTTTGTTTTATATTCCCATCTTATCGTGTTTCTATCTTGGTTAACCAAGAGGATATCCGCTTGGAAATGACAAACCAAAAACAAAAGTGAGTATGCCAGGTTTCCCTTTCCCGTAATTTCCGATTCTTCTACTCGAAATATTTTCTCGGCGATTGAAGTATTACATGCTGATTACAGAATTCTTATTCAAGATGAAGGTACTTTCTCAATCAGGCATTTTATCACAGATTCCGCTGTGTGTTCCACTTCGTGAATTCCTAGAGATATTATACTGATATCATCATGTTCTAGCAAACTTCTTGTAAATTTTATACAGTTATGTTTTCTTTACAGGATGCGGTAACTGCATTTCTTCAAAGTGTTATTAATAACAAGTAAAGTGTCATACTTATTGGCTATCAGTCTCCCTTCTTTCTTTTGATCAAAGTACTTACAGTTCTTTTATATTATCCGCCGAGCGTACTGATATAAGAGCCTCAAAACAACAAGGCTTTAAAGTAGCACACTAGGGCCTGAATAACCACAAGACTTTTAAGGCACTGATTAGTTTCCCTAGTGAATACAAAGATATTTTAATAAACACCATGATCAGCATCTCACGTATGAAATTATTAAGATTTATTTAATGGATTGACCACGTTCGGGAGCGAATCAAGTTAAGTTGCACATACCGAGAGAATATCTTAATTTCGGGCATCTGGTTAGACGTCTCATCTCGCCACTCCAATCCAGCGTGAAGATATTGGGGCATTGCCAGTTTGAACACCACCCCGGCGGGCGATGGCATTTACCACGGTTTTATGTGAGTTAAGATCGAGTTCAAGAAAATATCCTAACGACTTTCGGAGGAAAATTAAATTAATTTTAATTTTTAACCATTTCAAGCTGCATATGTGATTCCTAGCTTATGTGATGGTAAGCAGTAAATATTATATTTTGTAAATATATTTGTGTATATTTCTTGAGGTAATTGACGGACCAACTCTTAGTTTCGACTGTGCCTTATATTCAAGATAACCAGGACTTTCAGAGTTCCGTATCTTGTTTGTGGTGATGTGTAAACTTTTGGGGTTAAGTCCCCACACAATATTTGACGTAAAGATTTAGCCAGAAGTTTCTATAATTATTTTTTATTTGCAACGTATGCTGTCTCAAAGGGTTTGTTGGATTTCTTCAGTTATTATTTTCCTTTGTGGTTGGCAAATGTAGGCAGAGATGTTGAACATTCAGGTTTTACCCGCTCATATTTATTCTCATGTAATATCTGGCGAGCTACTGCAATCATCCTTCACGCCTTTTCCCAACTAAGTTGGGATCGGCTTTCCGTTTAACTACGATACGGCCGAACTTCGATATTTTATATAAAGCGACTGCCATCAGACCTCCACAACCCTAGTACTAGGCAATATCGAAGTGCTGTAGTTGGATCAGGTTTAAATATGACTGTCTTTTGGCAGAAAAACCCAATGCTGCAAAAACCTGACAATCAAACCAAAAACCTATTGTTTAATACAGCAATTATGTTCTCTAGACATTGTGGTTTATCAAGAATAGTGTTTTAAAGTAAAGCTTCATTACTATGACCAATTTTGAAATTTTCAATCTCCCTTCTTCTCCCTACTTTTATACGATACGACTTTAGTAGGGGAAAGATTTGATAACAGATGATGCAGTAGGGTACGGGGAGGGGGGGTGTCTATTTGTCTAATCCGCCGTCGACTCGCGGTCATACGTATCTCACACGGGAATTTACTACTTGTGAGACACTAAAAATTCATGGATTTTCCAGATTTTATTAACGTATTTACGAAATATAAACACCTGTGTTTTATAGCAGTGCGGTTTTTTAGATGGGCCTTTTTTTCACTTGTGCCATTATGGTAACAAAGAAGAAAGCAGTATTGTACAAAAGTTTATGATACTGCTATTTTGCAGACAAAAAGAGAGGTTGAATTAGATACGTGTTACAAAAAGGTGTAGTTATATTTCAGGGTTAAACAGAAATTGTGAAAAACTCACAATTTCTGTTTAACCCTGAAATATAACTATGCTAGCTGCGCCCCGCGGTTTCACCCGTGTAAGTCCCGATCCCGTGGGAATATCGGGATAAAAAGCTTATGTGTTAATCCAGATCTCCAGCTATCTGCATACCAAGTTTCATCGCAATCGGTTCAGTAGTTTTTGGGTGAAAGAGTAACAAACATCCATTCATCCATACTCACAAACTTTCACCTTTATAATATTAGTAAGATAATAATAACTAAAGAATAACTTGAAATGCTGACAATTACCAAATATTAAATAATCAAGTCAATCATCATGATTGATCTTTTTCACACGTTCTTGTCGTAGGTGATCCACTTCTGAGCTGAGTGATCTTTTCAAAAATGGTTCAGTTTCACTAAGTTTCAATAGAGAATCGCAAATGGCAATTTTTATTTTTATTCCACTTCAAAATGTCTAATCACTACATATTACACGTTTGTCTGTGTGTCCGTCTGTCTGTATAATTTGTTCTGATACGAGTTACGACAGTTAGAAGTAGGTTTAAATTAACTTCTGAGATTGGTTAACATAGTTAGTTACTTACAAGTTAATAATAAAAGCGTGTTTAAAACCTATCTTTATTATTCCAATTAGTTGAATGATCACTGTATAAATTTTCAACATTGTATTATAATGTTATTGATCTTTTTGCAGTTACAGTCGTAGCTATGTAGGTGGATTGAATTACAGCAAAGACATAATAAGAATATCACTGTTTCCATAAGTCAACAAAAGTTAATTTTGTGGTATCGCATCTGTCGCTTAAGTCTTTTGACTCGGTTCAAAGACGGGTAAACTCACAAGCTCTATAGAACTTTTAATGATTGGATTGGCAAAGATTTTTGTTTCGGTTTTCCTCCCGTGTGTGACTAGTTTAGGTTTTGAGAAATTGTTTTTAGTTATGCTATCGTATTATGCTGTTCTAGAGGAATTTCTTTCCATAGAAGCTGAATTAGTAAATTGAACTTTCTTCGATAACTTCTCGAGTAGATTACAGTATTGGGCTAGTAGTAGAGTAGATTACAGTAGAAGTTGTAAACAAGTTCAGCACGGAGGCAAAAATCTTCTATCAGACTCCCCTGACTGTGTGTTCGCGATAAACTCAATAGCTACCGAACAGATTTTCATACGGTTTTCACCAATAGACGGAGTGATTCATGAGGAAGGTTTAAGTGTATAATTCCTTAAGGTTTTGTGTAAAATAGCTAAAATATAACGATGATTAATGAAGATGTCGGAAAAAATCTATCAATGCTTTGCTACCCGTGCGAAGCCGGGGCGGGTTGCTACAAGATAATAAGTCAATCACTCCATGACCCGAAAAAGGCGCATCTATTTCTTGTCCATATATATTTTTTAGAGTGTAGAGAAAAACAAAGCAACCGTATTTCCTCCTAAGGAGGTCGGAGGGAGGACGGAGGGTAGTTTGTACATAATTCATAAGGCACTTGATTGGCGGAACTCTACTGTCGATATCTTAGTTTCGGGGTATTGAAAAAAGCTTTGGAAGAAGTTTTTGGTGGATAAATAAATGTTACGCCGGTGGAGCAAGAATGGGTTTATTATATTGCTTGTTAGATAGATATAGGAGAGCGTGACGTGATCAAGGGAAAAAAATACAGAAACTGGGTGTTCAATCCAGACAGATACCCGGTTTTCTAGTCGTTTGAGTTAAAAGAAAACTTAGTAGCTAGATTTATACTCACTTATAAGCTGGAAGAAAAAAAAACTATTTAGTAAGTGCAAATTATATAAGTATATAATATGTTTAGATGCTTAAAACAAACATTTTTTTTCTTGTTTGTTAGTCATAGATATGTTGAGTCAGGTGTACCTATGTACAATCTAAGTGGGAAGGTACCTACCTATGTGGTTATCGCGTAGTTCGTACGTAATACATTGATGAAACAAAAAGGTTCAATATAAATTATAGAAATAAAAATAAGATATTATTAAAAAAAAAAGGCAGTCATGGGACTGCCGACAAAAGTGCAAACTTAAACGATACGACGAACTTAAAACGTCACATTAACAGGTTGGTGACATAAATTAATAAAGAGGCACAACTCAATGTTTAGATTAGCGCCCTCTAGTGGATCTATTTATGTATTATTAGCGTCTCTCTCTCTCTCTCTCTTTCTCTCTCTCTCTGACTGACCGACCGACCGACCGACCGATCGACTGACACTCACTCACTCACTCACTCACTCATTCACTCACTCTCCCCTTCTCTCCCTCCCTCCCTCCCACTCTCCCACTCTCCCTCCATAGATTCCCTCCCTCCCTCCCTCCCTCACCATGTCTCTCTGACGCTGTACATGTAAATATAAGAAACTCACCTCCGCCTTAAAAATTTTTGATCTCGTCATAATTTTTTTTTTAAATGTATTACACTGACAAATGTGTCCGACATTTTCCATACATTTTTGATCAGGGTCCACGTGACCCTAAAGTCTGACGCGAGTTTAACATTTTTTACCCATCTCAAAAAGTGCCCAACGCCACTAAAAAAGTTTTCACTACAAAAATTATTTTTTTTCGTTGAAGTCGGTTTTGATTTTTGTCAAAAATTTTGATTCCCAAAGTGAAGGATGACGGCAAAATCGTGGCGTATGAGTCGGGTCGTTCGACTGCCTTTGATATGCTTGAAGTGGACGAGTGCTGGCGCGTGCGTTATGCTCCTGAAAGAGTGCCGTTGATTGCGGCTGGTCATCTCCGAACTGCTATTACTTACATGTAGTACAGCGACTGTTTATGGTTTATAACAATACGTTACATTGTCCTCACATTTAATTTGCGCAAATAACAAAGACTTGTAAAAAACATGTTGAAAAAGAGTGTCCTTGGAGTTTCTTGCCTATTCTTCTCCACAGGATCTACTTATTGGAACAGGCAACTAGCTTCACGATTGACTTAGTCTGACTGACAATTCAAAAATACCTATAATGGGTTTAATTGAAATAAATGTTTTTGATTTGATTTGATGGATTTGAAAAGGCTTGCCCCCTATTACGTTTGTGGGACCAAATTACACATAGTTGGCAAAATGTAGGTATTTCATACCTGCTGCCTATCCCTTTAGCGATACAGACGTGTGTGTACTGTATGTAGTACACAGTTCAACAAATTCAATTCAACAAGTCAATTATAATCCTGGAACGTTCAAGTGTAGAGTGAATAGGTTTCTCTTGGACCTATCCAATCTCGTGTACTATCTTCGTCTTCATCGTCACTTTCGATCAGGTGAGTTGGAAGACAAACGCCTATTCCATTTCATAAAAAAGTGTGTGTGTACTTATGTACGCACGTAAGAAGTTATTCTTTTATCTAGTTAAATAAAGTTTATTTAAGTATCATAATAAATAATACATACTGTCAACTAACCTCAAAATCTACAAACGTACTCAAAGTAATATGTAAAAATCATTTTTATGACTATCGTGAAGTTGGTAACTTTTTTGAAAACTATTATGTTGACTAGCTAACTTCAGGGTGTCGGTTTTTCGTGACGGTGTTCGCACGAATCGTAAAAATTTACTCTCATCATGTTTCCCTAACGCGCCAAAAGAAGTATAACTTCAGAAACTCTAAGTTGTCTGATGAATAAATTATTATTATTATATTAATGTCCAGAACAAAGGCTTTTGAGATATATGGCCCTTTATTCCAGTCAGACTACATAACTGAATATTACATCCATCTTGGAGTAAACGAAGTTATCTGGAATCTCGCAAACGCTTGAAATGCAAATTGCATCGATAGTGGTAGAAACTTGTTATGGGCGGCTCTTTGTACTTAACACTCTGTATAAAATGTATTAAATATCCTTGGCAAAAAAGAAACCAAAACCAAAAAACCACATCATTTTCGTAGGTTAATATTGATGTATGTTTATAAGGGCATAATATGAAGAAGCATACCTTACAGAAGGTACAGATATTTCTACCTAAACACACCTAAACCGTACAAAAGAGAAAATTTTCTTTCATCGCTATAGCTTCAGGGATCGGAACAAACAAGTCATACCGTAAGTTTTTTTTGGATTAGGCAAGGTATAACTTGCCTAATCCAAAGATGTTAAACAATTCTAACGCGTAAGTAATTCATATTATCTTACCTGTACCTATAAAATTGTCAATATTTAATACTGGCTAGTGTGATGATTGATATTTTTATTCCACTTAATATTCCAAATTAAAATAAATTTTATAATACCTTTAAAATTTGGAGATTATTTGTTTTTGTCTTGTCATTTTTCTTTGATATCTCTGTATTCTGGGTATGACCGTGGCCAAGGCCTGCCAGGCATGATCACCTAGCCTGGTTTGAGGATCGTTCCTTTATATTATAACTAGCGGTCCCGCGCAACTTCGTCTGCGTTTGTAAATTTTCCGCGTTTTTGCAATATTTTTCATTGATGCTTCGCTCCGATTGGTGTCTCTTCCTCGACAAATGGGTTATTCAACACTAAAAGAATTTTTCAATTTGAAAAAGTAGTTCCTAAAATTAGCGCGTTCAAACAAACAAACTCTTCAGCTTTATAATATTAGTGTAGATATGTAACATCCTCAATAAAAAATCCATAGCATAAGTTCTGCTAAATTTGGATTTAAGCAGAATAACATCTGGGGGTGACTTACCCTTCGCTGAAAGGAGGGGAAGAATCGGGCCGGAATGTCGAGCTGACACACGTGGTTTGAATATCTTCTCAAATCCCCTTCTTCGCCGGTTCTTGAGTTGTATCACCACCAAGACGTTTTTACTGTTGACAGGGAACACTCGTGTGGTTTTATATTGATATATAGCGATTTAATTAGTATTTATGAGCGTATTAGCGGGAACTCCAATGTGTGCGCGTCGCGATCCTTTTTGCAAGAGGGGAAGTGGAAGTAAGGGGGGGGTGTATGATAGGAAGGGACGTGTTATGCGTTCGGAAATGTGTAAATGAATGTTTAATGCTTATGTAGTATAACTTTATCCTATAAATGTGTGAATTAAAAGTATGATATAATTATAGGGTAAATGGCGTTTACAACATCCAAAGTAATCAAAGATACAAAACCTACTCCAAAGGTATGATGTAGGATCGTTGAAATTAGTTATACTTTTAAAAAATGTACTTACTTCATAGCAAGTGTAATAAACAAACAAAACAGTTAAACAACAATATGTCACACAAACCCATTACTCGACAAATATCGTCTTGAAACTCCTTAAAGACCCGACCAGAACCAAAAGCACCTCAATATAGATATTTCAACGCGCTGGCGTTGTAAGCTTGTATTTAAGTCCGCACCGACAGTAACGAGGCGAGGATGGCACGAAGCGGTGAGGGGGGGTGGGGCCGGGAAGGGGACACATTGACAGCTGCAAGCAGGACAAGTGGGCACCGATGTACGAAGGAATGGAGGTGGTTGCATGTATATCCGGATCTGGATAATCTCTCTCTCAGTTCAATAATAGTATCGACAAGGATTTCTTTTTTATCGAATGTCAAGTGCTTATACGATCTACGATTGACGACGCAAGCTTGCCATAAAATTTTCTTATTTATCTATTTTTATTTGGTCATTTTAAGCTTGTCTAGGTTAGACATATCGCAAAATGATAATATACTCCGATATAGTTATGGTAAAGAAATAGGAGACAGTTTCACACTTAATTTAATGCAATCGATCAAAACAAGTATATATGAGTCCTTCTTTTTGTGGCGTTCTTCTTGTAAGCATGGTTCCACTCAATAAATTATATACTTACAAAGCACGAGTGAAAATGGTTTAGTTCATCATTGAATATTGGACTGCCATATTTTTTATTGATCATGTGTTGATTGATCTTGTGCTATATATATATATATATACATATATTATTTACTTACAATCGCAACTTTAATTATAATTATACACCTACCACGCACGTCTCTGTATCACCCAAAGGTTGACTGGTAGAAAATGCCTACGGCATTAAGTCCGCCTCATGCAATTATCTGCAGGAAGTGTTATAAATAATAAAAAAAATATTTGTATGTATGTAGAAATATCTAAGTACTTTTATCAGCATTCTGGTTACCATAGTACTGGCTCTGCCTAGTTTGGGATCAGATGGCCTTGTGTGAGGTGTCTCAAATTACTATTGTTGTTATTATTATTATCATCTCCCCAAGAAGGTTGAAGGTTAAACTGTGGTGATCCTACTGACCAGACACACAAAACTAAGTAAATTATAGTTTGACTAAAATTTTGTGGCGTATTACCCCAGCCTGGTATATGCCTCATCTACTTTTTCTTGACTCCAAGAGCCTGCAACAGTCTGACAAACAGGTATGAAATTCCGGCGACGGCGCTTAGACGACGGTTCATTGGTTCCTATGATTGGATAGGACTGGTCTTAGTATGGTCTGCTGCTTCTGACCTAACTGAATAGGAACTTTAAAGGAGTTGTGTGAAGGCATTTAGCTATACAGTTTTAAAATCTATTGATAACTGATTGCTGCTGGTAACTTTGAGTCACAGCCTGTCAAACACATGATCAAATTTTGAGCCAAAACTTCTGAAATCTATTGCTGAGTTTTCCTCTTTGCAGCTTTTCATGTTATGTTTCATAAGTCATTGAGATTTTGAACAAACAAAATACAGGAGTATTACTGAACTAAAATCAACTATAAGTATAGAAGCGCAGAAAGCTAAAAATTTTATAATTATAATATTAGTACATAAGAGACCAAGCTTCGCTCGGTAGCTTTTGTGAAATCGTAATTTTTTTTAATTTTTTTTTGTTCTAAAATTGCGTTTTTAAAGGAAATACAAGTATGCAGTTGAACTTAAATTGCAAAACTATATCTATATGCAAAATTTCATCAAAATCGTTGGAGCAATTTTAGATTTACTCAAAATATAAATACAAACTTACAAGAATTGCTCGTTTAAAGTAATAAGATATAATTACATTATTTATAATAATCACATTAAATATGTTTTTTATTACAATGGCTTGTTGTGTGTTTGAAGTCTGTAAACACAAAGGAATCTCCCTGTAAACTTAGAGCAAACTATTTTATTCAAGAGAAGCCACCTCTTGTATAAGATTACAATTGCAGTTAGAATAATAAGAAGTTGTGAATTGTACCTAGAAGATAATTTACTTCAGACTTTCGTATCTCTGCTATTTTACTCGACTTATCATCTATTCAGATACCTCGAACGAAAAGATAAACCACACTAAACATTTCTGTAGAAACACGACGGCAAAGCGACATTAGGAATGAAACCCAGTAAGGAGTGTGAGCGAAAGAGATAGATCTTTAATTAATTTCTTTCTCCGTCTTCTAACACCATAATACACTTACGCCCCTTACCCATTTAATGTAACGGCCAATAACATAAAGTATTCTTACTCTACATAAGAAGATGCGTCCAAAACTGACACACACCCACACACATTGTTGAACACACATGTGCTCAAATCACATGTATACGGAGCGCATGGGCTATGTGTATGCTAATATTACACACACAAATACACACTAACACACCCATATACACTCTCTAACACTCATAACACATCCGTATATTATGACAGCGGCTAAAGATTCGGGAAAACAACATTTATATATTATCAGGACATATATCGTAGTAAAGTGGAGCGTTTTGGAGTCCACAGTAACAAGAGGAGGAAAACACCATAGTTAGGCATGTCGCCAGTCCAATATTCAAGATTTATGGACAATTTCATTAGACCAAGTTGGTTGCAATCACACCGATTAGTAATCATTTTCTGAATAAGGCTGAGGATAATCAGCCTTATTCAGAAATGTTGATGAAGGATCAACATCTTTCGTTTTTGTAGTGGATTAATTATCTTCTTAGGTTGTATAAGAGAAATATTAGTGAACCGCGTAGTACTTTAAAGAACTAAGAGTTTATATAGACCCTAATATATGGAGTGGTTAAATAATATAAATAGCAGGTTTTTGTTGTACGTTTGTACATGGCCGATGGCAGGTAGTTGTAATAAATGACGGGCAATAAGATAAGTCTAACATTGATTAATGAATCGTATAAACAAAAGATTCTTACGGATGTTACCTGTAAAACGTTTCTTTGTTTAGTGGAAGAGCTTGTGCGAGTGCAGCTGAACGGTATATAAACTTTCTCGATAAAGAGAGACGTCCGAAAATTATAAGTTATCATGCCTGGAGGACCGCAGCCTGACGTTCTATGTAAGGCAGTATGTGTATACATGTATTAATCTATGTTAGTACTTCTATAGCATTAGTACACACAGTAGTTGTAAGGTAGTTCAGTTTATCTTAATAAGACGACGCTACGTACATCATCATCATGGCGTTGCTTCCCGGTTACAACCGAAACTTTCGCTGCGGTGCACAGTGTGATATTATGAAAATCTAGCGGGACAAAATTATTTTGTCCCATATTTACGTGTTATTAGGTGGTAAAATATAAATGAATAAATAAAAAAAAATATTTGATAGTTTTAGACGTATAATTTTACAATAGAACATTATTTTCACAACTATACATCAAAAAGTACATACAATAGTAGTAAATACAATAAACAAGCTATACAAAGTTTAGTACCTACACTTAATTTTGAGATTCTTCAGAGTCTTCGTCAGATTCCTCAATACTTTCATCCGAGTCTTCAGATTCTGATTCAGATTCACCAGAATCCATATCTATTTCGTCTACTGGTATTTCACGTTCAATACTTGGAATTCTTGTTTCTAATAGGTCGTTTACTTCGGGTTTAATTTTACCACGCTTAGTTTTTGGAGCCGCACGTAAACTAGCAATATACGGATCCGATGAAATTAACAATCTATTCAGTAAATCTCGATTAGTATTAATTCTTGAAGATTTTCTTGTAAAAAGTACCCTAAATTTCCTATTGTGTTTATTTCGTGCTTCTTGAGCTTCTTCAGACATTTGACCTATTGGTAAAACACATGCGGAAATTATATCTTTCCCGTGAAATAAAATTTTATGTACGCTTACTGGCATTGGGTACCACGAATACTCCTTAAAATACAATTCTCTTGTTGCCTTGGCGAATTCATGGAATTTATCAACATTTATGAAATATCCGCTATTTATGGTTTCTAATATGACATGGAACCGTTTGATGAGGTCAACATTTATGCCAGTTATTTCTGCTGACTTTTCAGCATTTCGGAAAAACTTTCGAGCTGTATTCCCATCATTAGTGTTTCCGGTTTGTTGTTTTGGCATATCTACTAAAAGACCTAATTCGCTTCTAAACTTTTCTTGCAAGTACTTCTTTTTTTCAGCCACTTTGGTTTTATTTTCGGTTCCCCTAGCCTGCCATGTTTTTATATCCAGACGGTAAGATATATGCAAGATGCATTCAAATAACCTAATCCAAGAATGCAGAGGTGATATACCCAGAGATAGAAATTCACTTTTTACCGTCTTTTCTAAAATGAGTTCTTCGTCATTCATTTCACTGGGTTTGGCACCACATATGTAGCATGTTTGTGTGGATGTACATGAAGATACTGCATTACATATTTTGCCGTCTATCATACAGAATATCAGTGTTGACTTTACTAACACTTCCATGTCATTTACAATAATTTTAGTAGGTACCAGTGATCTAGCTTGTTCTTTGATTTTGTCAACTTCGGTCACAATAATATTTGGAGTTTCTTTGGCAAACACAAACTTTATGGGTCGACAATATCTAGTTGATGATGTCGAAGGATTTTGCCAAACAATTTGTTTGCCACTTTGGCCATTCATTGCATACATTTGTATTGGCACCATTGAAATGCTGAACAAACTTTCATCACTAGAGTGTGATTCAGAAAATTTTTGTTTGTAGCGATTTTGTTCTGCTCCATCACAACCCCATTTAACAATGATATCTAGATTTTTTAAGTCTTTTATCGTTTTCAGGACCTCTTCTTGCACTCTACATAATCTTAATATCGTGTGATCCATTAAAGATTGAAGTTTAACTTCGGCATGTGTTTCTGAAACATTAATTTCACTTGGATAACACAAATGTTTTGCCGTTTTCACTTTGTAGTATGGTGGATATAGATTTTTTTTAATCAATTTTGATTGCTCGCGTATGATGCCATATTGGTGTGTTGACAAATTTGCATCAACCATTAATGCCAGGGCTTGGTCATTCGAAAGCCCACCTTGCTTTGGATTGATTAAACACCTCCGTGCTTTTTTTATTTCCGTACCTCTTCTAGGTGAAAACAGGGAAAGCTCCTTAACAATAGCTGCTGAATCCCTTTTGCCTGACTGGCGAAGCTGTATTTCGTTTGCCATCGATATCTCTTCTGGACACGTAGTTTCAAGAAGATGACGAATTCGCCGTCTCTTTGTTTTTTCACTGGATAATTCAAAGTCTTTCGGTGGTCTTCCGGCCCGGTTACTTGTTCCAGGTAGTGAAACATCGACGATAGTTTCACTGACAATACCAGTAAATGATATGTTCGCTTCCAACCATGAAGCATTCGTTTTCAGAAAGCGTTCTCGATGTCTTCCTGATTTCGACCATTTTTCGTCAATTTTTTGACTAACTCTACTGATTGTTGCTTTTAAACTCTTCAGAATATCATCCGTAATGGACTGGACACCAAGTTCTTGCAAAGTATAATGCAACAAAGCATCTTGTCTTGATTCTTTGGCGTTAGCAAACCAAACGTCAAAAAACGAACGACGAGAAATATGCGAAGTCATTCTGAAAATAAGAAAATGTTGTATGAGTGTCGCAAACTTTCGCAAGCAAATGAACAATTTTCTTGTAGTATATAAATATACCTTTCAGAAAAATATACTCAATGCACAGGGAAATGCAGGGAAACTAACTAAAACCCTAGATGAAACTAAGGAAGTACTGTTTATGATCAAATAAAAACCTTACTCTGTTAATTTAATATTTATGATTAAACTAATATACATACTAACAAAAAAATATATGAAAATTTACCTTGAAAGTCCCACAAAAACGATAACAGCACAAAATCACCACTAGCACACAGAAACACAGCGTATTCATCGAGCGAACTCAGACGAATGAAACGGTAACAGCGAGCGGTCGGTCGGTGTGGCTCAGGTAGCCGGCCGTCCCGACCTGTTTTACCTGCTATTGTTTCGCGTAAATTCCCAGAAAATGTACTAGATTGTAGTATAACTTATTAGCTTCGAATTTATTCCGTTAAAAGGATCATTTAAGACATGTTCCTAAATTGACTTCTGTCCGTCTAGTTTCTCAAAATATTATACTGTGCGGTGCCCGGGGTTCGCCTTCTGACTTTTCCTCCTCCACTTCGCACGATCTTTAACGACGCTACATACATCACCACATATTAAAACTCAAAGCTTCGCATTCAATTAATAATCTTAATATTACATTACGGTGTGACAAGCGGCCGCGTTTAGCCGACGCACCGCAGTCGATGCATAATGCATGACGTTACATTTTTATTGTTCGAGTGGAGCTCCTAACTTAATGTCACCATCGCTTAACTCCAATACCAAAGTTTTGGCCAAAGAAGGGTAGTTCAAGTTTTTAATTCACTGTATCTATAATGAGCTAAATATTTAATATTATTTTTACTTAAAATTATTGCTAAACTAATCGAATTGCGGTGATTACGTTCTCTTAAACCCGTTTAGGGATTTTTCTAGAGCATGTGGCGACATCTATATACAGCAAATATACTTCAGCGCCATCTAGTCAGGTTAAGCCCAACTACATAGTAAGTACTGACCCTGCATCGCGCAGTGAAAGTTCTACCGTTGTTTTGTATGTATTCCTATCATCATCTGTTAGACCGCTTCCACCTAGTGTGATTGGAGCCTGGTCAAAGGATCCTCGTCGTGTTAAAGATCATCACACTTTCTTACTTCCGTTTCTTACTGTAGCTCATTATTTACATGTGTCATTGTGGAAAAGAATTTGTGTAATAAACTTAATAGTGCACATTCAACGTCACTGAAGACGATTGCTATTCTAAGTTATGTTATTCGTTAGTTTTATACGTAAATACTAGTCTGGATACTACTAACGAAGTTATTAAACTGAATTGTGAAAGGTTGGAGGAGCTGTTCAGGTTTCACAAAGGTTAGAAACGATGCCTTTGGTTAACAAGTTTACGACCCCCATGCTGGAAACAGTCACCGTAGCTTTTGTTAGAATCGATAAGGCACGGTGGGGTTTGTCTTAGAAATTGTTAATATAAATTAATATTAAAAATATCCTTTCTCCCAAGTTGGATCAAATTGCACACAGTGTGCAAAATTTAATTGAAATCGGTTAATTTTTTTGGGAGATCATCGCGGACGAACAACCTGACACGAAATTTATATATGTATATAGTTTATATGATCGATTTGTCTGGTTGTAATTTATCATATCAAATATATAAGTATGTTTATCAGCAGTCTGGTTACCATAGTACAGGCTCTGTCTAGTTTGGGGTCAGACAACCGTTTGGGATGAGATGTATGAAGTCATTATTATTATTATTATATAGAAGATGTCACTCGGGATAATATAAGGATTCTAACGATTCCCCAAACGTCCGAATCTGTTCAGACATTTAGAAGTTGTGGTGGAATAAATAAGGTCACAGACATACATGTTTACATTAACCCTGACCACGAACTCCTTTTTTGAGCAGTTAAAAAAGAATGTGGAATGTTATAAGTAGCCAGTAGAGCTTCTTCAGAAAATGGATAAGATCAGTTGGTGCCATGCGACGAACATTCCTGGTGTTTCAAGCATTTATAAGCCAGTACAGTAGCCAATACAGCCACACTCAGTAAAGAAAAAAATTCTTCCTACCACGCTGTTGCTATCGATTTAATAATCTAAATTTAGACAACAGCTTTGATTTATTTGCAGGTAGTATTAGAGTCACTCATCTGCTCCGGCATCAGGCATCTGCTACTACGTATTTCATTTTTATACTGTTTAAGCCGTAAGCATTCCAAATAAAATAAAATAAATGAAAATAAAATAAGTACCATTGATCGCTTGACTATTATTTTAATTGTTCAATAAAAAAGATCCCTGTAGTAATAATAGTCAGAGATAAGGTGATTCATGCACAATTCATTTCGTTAATTTCATACTTCAAATAAGCATGGAGCATCTATGGCAATTGGCAACATTAAGCATTAAAAGTTACTTACAAAATGTAGCGTTAATACTTAATACGATAATTAATGTTGCGAAATAGCATCCTCGCACTCTAGAAAGTCATATCAGATTAACGTGTATAGAAATCTCTGTTTATAACGAAGGCTCCATTTCGTATTAAATTGTACTAGAAATCGTCTGGTTGTCGAATTGCAAACATAATTCATTAATTTGAGTCTTTAGTTGCAGGTATGGACAGTCACTTATCAGGTGACCACTCTGTTCGATGGCCCTCACAAAAAAAAGAAAAATTTTTTCGTAATTACATAGGCCAGTATAACTTGGACTTTCATTGTATAAACTTACGTACCATGACAGGTCAACATTTATACAGGGCGCGTGTAGCTTGATGTGGCCGTTTTCGCGTTTCAAATTAGGAATAAGTTTAAGTTCACTGTCTTGCGTTCGCGATTTTTTTCATAAAAATGCGTGCAAAGAATTCGTCACGTCAACGATCGAATAAAAACCGGTTGATATTTCAGTTAACTTTCTTATAACATGTAAAATATTTGCATTTAATATTCTCTTATGTAAATAATACCCCAAAAACCCTACATCGCGTTTTAATTTTATCCAAAACCCTTTGTAAGGGCACAATATCATGATAGAGCTCACATAACGAAGCTCGTATTTACATACAATATGCAATGTCCGAGCCCCATATGGGCAGCGCAGCCTTCGTAATTTCACCCCCGCCCCTTCGCCTCTATGCTCCATTCAACCCCTATAGTTGTTATACTCATTTTGACCCGGAAATATTATGCTTTAATAATTTATTTGTACGTTAACTTCATATTAAGATTTAAGTAGTTTTTTGAAAGAGTTCTTTTGAATTCCAAAATGGAATTAAAATATTGAGAATACTATTTTTTTTTTATCGTGGGAGAGCCATGCTTCGGCACGTATGGGCCGGCTCGATCGGAGTGATACCACGGCCTCACAGAAAACCGGCAATGGTTGCATTGCTTTTCGCCGAGTGAATGAGGTTATCAGAAGTCCTAACCCTTCGCTCCCCCCTCCCTCTCCCACACTTCCCCTGCTCCTCGACTCTCACCTTAAACTCTGACAACGTACTTGTGACTCTTGAGTTACACGCACTTGTGACTCTTGAGTTGCAGGTGCCCATGGGTGGCGGTAGTCATTTTCCATCAGGTGATCTGTCTGCTCGTTTGCCCCCTATACCATAAAAAAGAACTAAAAAAAATTATAAAGAAACTCTAACCCACCATCATCAGTTTTACGTTATTGGAATGGTAACCAACTTCAATTAGGGGTAAACCCCTCAGATGTCCTTTATTGGAAAGTAAATTGAGAGGAAAAACCATTTAGTTACCTTCAGTTTCTTCCAACGGTACTGAACATGATTGTTTAATCATTCATACAAAACACATTTCTTAGTATAATTTCGTGAGAGTTTGGGGATGTTTGAGATACCTGGTAAGCAGACGCTTTGTTAGAGATTTCGGTTTGCCTTTCTATTGCAATTAGTAGAAATTTATTTTTAACCCACTTTAAAAAAGGAGAAGGTTCTATGTTCGGCTGTGTGTATTTTTTTGGCAGCATATATTCTCTCTATTCCACCTAATTTTTTTAGCTTGATACGTTTCAGGTTGTTGTAAAAAAAAATATAATCATAATGAACTGTACTGAAACGTATATTAAAGGAAAAAAATATCAAAAAAATCTAATAGGCGTGGGTAGTTCTGCCCGTCACAATCTGCTCTTGCAGTCCACAGTACTTCCCTCCTACCGTCCGGTGCCAGCTGGATCAGGTCGCTGAGGCGTCCCAGGAAGGCAGGTACTAGTAGCCGCTACGGTTCCGGTAATGGAGAACTGAGGTCTCCGAGCTGACAGCAGCCTGAACGTAGTTACCTGTAACGTACATGCCGACAATGAAGAACAGCTCATCAGCATCATTGTTCACACCACACCATAGACCAGTCAAAGCGAAGAAGGACTGTAGGCAGCGGTGATGTGGCGACGAGAATAAAATAGTGCGGTGAGGAGTTTACAACACATATATTACACTACTGAGATAACAAAGACAACAGATTAAATTAAAAAGTTTTAAGACAATAAATACAAAGAAATTTGAAAAAAATAGCGGTTATACATATTATATTTCTACAAAGAAAATAATCTACCTGCTGTCTAAATACAAAGTATATATAATTTCAATACTTACCTAATTGGGGAGTTTACACAAAGTATTATCAATACAGATACTACCGAATTATCGGCTTAAGCATATAAAGTATAAAAAAATAAACATCAAGACAGTTCGTGTATTTAAATGTCGAGCGCCGAACAAATACCGTAATGGACGTGCGCTCGCGCTGAATAAATCTCTCAACTGGTGTCGAACCGTTGACCGCAGAGTTCCTCTGTCCAGTCGAAAGACCGGTTCGCGCGTTCCTTTGTACAGTCGGTAACGAAAAATGTACGTTATTATGATTTTATAATAATAACGTTACAAGCTGATTATGGTCCTTCACCTGTAAACCTATTTGGTAAATGGTTGCTTAAACTTTAATAAACTCAGTACGGTTACAGAAGGTTACCGATGATTACAAATGGTACTACTGGGCATAACTGGACTGCAATAATATAAAATTTGGAAGTTCATTCCAAAATTCTAATTAAAAGTCAAATTACTATACTCAAGTCCAGAAAATTTAACTACTAAACGTAATTATCTCGATACATTCAGAATTCAATAAGGTCCCGATTTCAAATTATTTTAAGTTTTTATAGAGATATCAAGTCAAAAGTACATTATTTAGGAACGTTACCTCAACACTATTGCACATATTTTAGACATAACTTTATTGCATTTAAAGATCGATTGCCAACGTATCCAAAATTAATAAAATCTCAAGGTCTGGAAAAACCAAGAGGAAAAAAGAGAGCTTTTGACAAAAGATTATTTATCACTGATAAAATAATTTAGTAAACAAAACAAAAAACAACCTTACGAATATTTTAACACCTAAAACGTTTACAACGAGCATTTCAATAAGGGCACAATGATGGTAAAAGGATTGTAACAGCTATCCCAAAACTCTTTCTGTTACATTGGCTCCCCATTGAAAAGCATAAAGGGTAGAACGGTAGCTATGCTTTAAAAAATTCATAGGATATTCTTTGTAGTGCTCCACATCAATTATTAGGAGCACGAGACCGTTTTCCGTGATCCTGTTAATATTGCATGGAGACTGTGATTCGTTCAATAACGAAAGAGCTTCTGGCGGAAGCTAATCTGAAGTAACTAATAAATGCGAATGTGGGTTCAGAGTCAACGACCTGAAATTTTGCATAGACGTTTTCATCGGTACAGAAAATAATATAGTGAACTTTTTATTCAGAGAAAAATTGCTTAATGTTCCCAAGGGATAGACATCTTTTCTTTTTTAACCTAAAGTTATTGACAAAGATCTCCATTAACGCGAGGGAAGTCGCGGATAAAGACAAGTTTAATATAACTTTTTATGTAAAAACCATAACAAGCCATTATTATATATCCGATCAATCTAATATCTTAAATGGCTGGGACGGTCACTGACAGTAAAAGTATAATAAGGAGCTGACAGAACTCAATGTTTAGATTAGCACCCTCTAGTGGATGTATATATGTATTCATCTATATATGTCACGAGTTCAGTGCTTTTTCTCCATAGCAATAGTGCACAAACGTGCCTAAAGAAGTTTTCACTTCAAAAGAATATTATTCCGCACAAAAAACAATATAGTACAAAAAGAAAAATTTATTTGTCGATAAAGTCTGAAATTGTTGGTCGGTATTTGAATATTTTTGTTGACGGAGTGGAAGATCCTCATGGATGACCTACGCGAAAGGTGAAATAGTCTGTCGGACTCTTACCCTAAAAACCTCCCCTCCATGTTCTACTTGCCTATGATCAGGGGAGCGAAAATCGTCATTGCATTCTTCCGCACACCCAGTCAGGCATTGACTCGTTTCACCCACGACGGATCCCGACACCCGTTGCGACCATCACCTGTAGGCCGCGCTCCTCTGCGAAACGCGCGCGGAACACTGCGTACTGCCTCTCGGGCCTGTATGTGTTCGGATGACGACCTCCTCGGGCTCGAAGTTCAATACCCGCAGGCCGCTTCCTAAGGTGGCCGGATATCATTAAGTGCGTCCAGTGCGTCTGTTGCGAGCAGAGAGATTCGTATTCCGCTCGTTGGGAAAATCATGACAATGGTGGCATCGTGACGTTGGCTTCCGGACGATCCGATACAGATATTTGAGGAAGGAACCATGTCCGGAAAGCACCTGTGCCATTCGGAAAGAGAGGGCCCTGTGCCCCCTCTCCAGCCACTTTCGTAGGACGGGTATAGCCGCTGCCATAGCGGTATATCCCGCACTGGTTCGTGCAAGTCGTTGCTCTCACCCCAACACCAAGATCTGGCGATGCACAGCCGGGTGTGCCTCTACTTTACGAGGCACTGGCCGCTCGTCCCGATCTAGCGCATCCATGCATGCAACACCGATCACTACAAAGCTACGCTATCTCGAAGAACCATAGACTATTTTTAATTTCAGTAATAGGTAAATGGAGGTGAAGCCCCAGGCGCAGCTGTTTATACAATGAAAATAAAAACATGTGTTTTGTATTCATACAACAAAAGCTGTTAAAACAGCATAAAAATTGCATATTCTTTACGGATTAAAAATCTTTGCTACAACAACATATTTCTTATCAAGCAATCTAAGGCCACAAAAAGAGCGTTTTTGTTGCGATATAAAGTATAAACACAATGGCTACATGTGTGGCGGTATAATGCAGCATTTCTAAATCCCATGAATACGGTATGACAGCGCGGAAACGAGCCGCGTTATACCGCACATAGGGTGGAGTGGCACTTAAAGCGGGGAAAATGCTTAGCACAGAAAACAAGTAAAAAACAGTAACGAACATTTGAGAGCTACATACTGTATTCTTCTATAAAGTTTAGCATTATGTTTTGGTACACAAAAGGAGAGAGTAGGAATCATGGTAAGCTTATACATTTGTATAACTTTTAATTTAATATATGTATTCTGCTTCCGAAAACTAACAAAAAGACTAGTCGTTATCATGACTTTTTTATTTAGGTATAATCGGCAGCATTAGAATAAAAATAAGTTAAGCGTTTCCGTAACCGGTTATAACTAGCGGCCGCTTTACGTTACGAACATTTGCAATGAGCAAAAGAAATGATAATGGCTAATAATTTCCAAAAGACAATTGTTTTAATTTTATTTATTTCTAAATTTGACTGAGCTTTACGAAACTCATCTTACATAAATTGACTAGAGAGATTGGACAAACCGACTTCCGAAATAAAAAGCAGCAAAATAAGTTGTTAAAAATATTTTTTTTCAATAATTCTGCTTCTATTTATATTAATGTTTGGATAAGTATTTACTATTTTTAGATAACGCTGGGGTCAAGTATCCTTAAAAATATTATGTAGACTAAAAAAAACAACAGTCAGTCGTAGGACTGCAGAAGTGAAAACATAACCGTCACATCTGTCATCTGAGCGTGACGGTCACGCGAGTTCAGTGCTTTTTCCCCGTAACAAAAGTGTCCAACGTCCTTAAAGAAGTTTTCACTTCAAAAATAAATAAATAAAGACGTGGCCAGTAGGCTGATTTTTGCTAGCTCAAAGAATACGCGTTGCCATTCGGCCCACGTTACCCTAATTGATAGTCACGTGAAATAAAAACGCTTCTAAAATATTGTAGATCGTTGTGACTGCGACCCCAACCTTCCAACGTTATAACCCGCGCGCAGTGATTTGCGGCGACATGGGGATCACTCGTAAACTAGTTGATACGTCACTCATAAAATATTGAACGACATTTAAATTATGCGCTGCGATAAAATATCGCTGGCTTTTGAACGGATTTGCATATTTGGATAACATTTTTATTTAATTATATTAATGTTCGGTTTTACATTAAATTTATTAAAGTGTTAATTCAATGTATGTTGATTAGTTAATTCTATTACAAGTTTTTTGTGTTTATTAAAAACTCGCGGTTACGTGGAGAATTTCATTGCAACATCTGTCGTCGCGAGTTCGATTGCCACTCAGTGCAAAAATTCACATCCAAAATACAGTTTGAAGCGGCGGTAGCGTAATGGTTAAGGCGTTGGACTTGCGATCAAGTGGTTGCGGGTTCGAACTCCACTCAGTGCACTCCCGAAGTGAACTCCTAACACAAGCATTCATCTTAGATGGAGGGGTTAATAGGAATACTAGTAATGTGTGAACCACAGTGCTAGTAATCTTCATTTTATTTTATTTTTTTACTTTAGCGGTGCTAATCTTTTTCGTTGAAACCTCAAATTAATGATGAAATAAGACAAAATATTGAGAAAATCCAAAAAAAAAAAATTGTGTTAACTTTATTTAAACATTAAGAGTTATTTTAAACATTCAGGAACGGAACGCATCAGCTCATGAAAATGTTTGAAAAATCTTTCTACATTTTTAATAAAAAAAATATTCAAATATAAATGACTTTATTAAAATATATATTTTTAAAATAGATTAGTTGCACATGGTAAAAAATCAATGAATAAGATTTGCAAATTATTTAAATCGATTTTTCCTTGAAGGGTCTCTCCATCGTTCGACTAGGTAACTAAAACTAAAAAAAGTTTTCATGCTCCTAGGTCAATGGGAAGTACGTACCCTATAGTTTAAAGTTTAAAGCCAAAATAGATCTATGAAAACATTGCATAAAAATGCTGTCTGAATCCAGAATTTTCTGGATGAATACTGAAAATCAGCGCTGCATTGCTTTTTGATACAACTTTAGACTGAGCAACATCTCTCTTGACAGATACTGAGACGCACACACGAAGGTACGAAAATCATTAGCTTTTCTTTTAGGCATTTTTGACGGGGGTATTTTAATTTTTTATTTATACTTGTTAAGTAATAGAAACAAAACAGACTGACAAAATTTTCTGATTAAAAATATTGAATACCTAAGTGTTGTTGGCTTTCTAGAAGCCCTTATCACTCACGTAACAAACAAGTTGAAAGCTGGTCTGATGTCAAATCAATAGCCGTAGCATAGTTGTTACTTTTTTGGTTTAGCCACTGGAGTTTACTCTCTATTAATATACAGTGAAGTACGAGATCCAAAACGCTATAAACACTGACAAAAGGAGCCATAACCATTTTTTTCTCATTCAAGGAATGTAAAGTACATTTCCTCGCTAAAACTTCTCCTGATTTTTTTTTATCAGTCAATGGAAAGCCTATTTATATACTCACAATACAGGTGTGTATATTTTATATATGAAAAAGCCTTTCCATGTCCAGAGTAAACGTGTTAGCATCACTTAGTCTGTGTCCGTCCGTGAGTTTTTGTTCCAATTAGACGGAACATATCTTGTTTTTGTGACGTAGAAACCTTTAGGTTTGTTTGTAACGTAAGTTACTGCTTTAACACACAGTCACAAGAGCTGTAAAGGGCACAGAAATTTCGAGTTCATTTAATGGTTACATATTGTACCTATTAAAAAGAAAAATAGAACTGAAATCTTTAGAGCGAGTTTGTAAATTATTCTATGGCTGCTTATGGACCGTGTACGTTACTTTTGGCCTTAGCAAAATATGAGAGGTCACTTCAGGTATTAACATGAAGCGGCACTATACTGAGTCAAGGACCATTTTTAGGGTTTCGTCCCTCAGAAGAAAAAAAGGAACCCTTAGATATAGAATCACTTTGTTGTCCGTCTGTCTGTCTATAAAGACCCTTTTTTCTCAGGCACTCGTGGACACATCAAATTGAAATTAATACCAAACCCTTATGTCTGCGGTCCCTTGAAATTGTTAAAAATCAAGCTTCTAAGTGAACGCAATCAAAAGATACGGTCATTTAAGTCTTACATTTAACCAAATTTGAACAATTCGATACTAAATCTAGAACCAGATCCAAACTAAGCACAGTTTTTTTTGTGCTTATACTTAGACATTTTATTTATAAAACATGTAAAACAATGTAAATAGACATATTCATGCATACAAATATTTGCACTAAACGGGAATCGAACTCGAACCCCTAATAAACGAAATATGCTCTATCACCCCGTTACATAACCGTAATGCCACTAATATTATAAATGTAAAGGTTTACATGGTCGGATGGATGGATGGATAGATGTTTGTTATTCTTTCACGCCAAAACCACTGAACCGATTGCGATGAAACTTGGTATGTAGATAGCTGGAGACCTGGATTAACGCATAGGCTACTTTTTATCCCGATATTCCCACGGAATCGGGACTTACGCGGGTGAAACCTCGGGGCATTGCTAGTATATTATATGCGAGAAGACCTTAAATAGTATTGCAGTTTCTACCTCCAAAGTAGCCAAATAAATCATAACAGCAATCACATGTTAGTAAAAGAATTTTAAACCAATATATAATATTGTAAGTGGATAGTCCTGAAAATAATACATTCAAGAGACTATATTACGGTCATACACAAGAAAGGGTTGCCATATTAGCATAGTGATAGTGGACCCAAAATTTCTGACATATTACTCATCATATAAAGTTCTGCTTTATAAAATGACTGCTCTTCAGGAATATTGTATAAGTAGTAAATATTGGTTGCTATTTTTCTCATATCCTGCGCTTTTTCTATTTTGAATTTAAATTTTAGTAAAGCAATTCTTGCATTGCTTTTCGCCGAGTAAGTGAGGTTACCGGAGGCCCTAAAACTTCCCTCACCCCTACCTCTCTTCCGCAACGCACTTGTGACTCTTGAGTTGCAGGTGCCCATCGGCGGCGGTAATCATTTACCATCAGGTGACCCATCTGTTCGTTTGCCCCATCCTGTTAGGCAGTTCAAGGAAGTAATTAAACAAAACTTACACTTGGAGGTTCGTTATTTAACTCGGTTTTACAAAAACAAGGTTTTTGCCTGATAATTTTAAGGAAAATCCTCTCATCAAAAGGTTTGTACCATGTGGGTTAGATAGATTATGCGAGGTAAACTTTAATTCATGTAAATCCACGTGGTTAGTTGTTCATTTGAAAGGGATCGATATTCAGTTTGAATGATTTTTATTTTATGAAAAATGGATGTTTTTATTTATTAGAGGCTCGTGTCTCTTAAGTCATTAATACTTTTCTTTCAGCCTTGGTTTTTGTGCTAGTCGCTATTTTAATTTCGTTTACCGGCTATTGGGAGTAATATTTTAGTTGTCTATCGCAATACCCTACTTAGCTGAGAGGATTTGGGATCGGGGTGATCACGGAGGAGGTTATGAATTGATAGAAGCTGAGGGATTAATAGTATATATTAGAAATTGAGCTAGAGCTACTGAGTAACATATACAATTACAACTTTATAAAGGCTTCATTGATTCGGTTCCGCAACTTGACAGTCGTCCACTCGGACTGCCCGCTGAACCGCTTCTCCTCTGCTCTTTTTTTAAAGAATTTATACATTTGAAAGTAACTACATAAATGATTCAAATATTATATTACCAGACAGTTTTGATCGACACCCGAAAGAGGTTTGGGTGTCACACTATATTGAAGTGGTAACTTCTTATGGGAGGGTAAACCGGTTCGTTACGTAACGCGTTACGGCGCTAGACTGTCTGGCTTCCCTTTATCTCACGCATACGGTAGCGGTAGGCAGCCTCCTTAAATAGTTCAACTTAGATTAGTTTATCACTTCTGTCCGGCGTCCCGAGACGCACACTTTTTTTTTAATATATATATATATGTGTCTCTATAATGTTTAAGTGCTTACATACTACTAATCCGATTTTGATGAGTGAAGTGTTAAGCAATCTATTACACAGGGTGCATCTGACAATGCGATACTTGCTTAAATCACTTACATGCAGTTACAATAAGATTAAAAACAAAACTGTACATTTACATGCCATGACCGTTTGAATTTCCAGGTATAATCACTTCCGGTTTTCATAAAAGCAGATGGAATGTGTAAAGTTAAAGATTTTAAATCGAATATATTTTTTATATTGGAATTATTAACTTCGTTATTGAGCAAATCCATAAATACTAACACTTTTTCAGTTTGCATTGGCTTGTTAATGCTTAAGTACTAATATTTTTTTCCAACTACCTTGTTTGGAAACAAAAAAAATTGTGTCTTACAAAAACAGTCTCAGGCGACTCCAGACTTAGATTTGCAAGGAACCTATCCAAACATTGTTAATTAAACCGGCATTGGTAAAATTTGTGTAATCCTCAACAATGTCAGTAATTGTATCCGACAAGTACGACGGAGTACATGAAATTATTCGCTAAAAGCAAAACTTATTAGTTGCCGATGTCAGGGTGGACTATTTATTGAGTTAGGTTATAGGAACCATGTAGCAAACAGGATTTCTTGGGATGTTGTACTGGAATCTATTGTGTATTTACCAGGACCTTCTTTTTCATTTCAGCACATCCCAAAGCATACAAGATTTCTGAAAGAACGGACTGATTAGATAACTACCTCTACATTTTTCATCACATCAGTTTTGTAGTTGGTATTAGCCAAAGTTATGGTACTAAACGAAGGTGCCATTTACATGTGCGTTAGCCAATGCATCATAGGCCACTTCTTTTCCATTATTTATGTGGATTTACAAAAAAATATCCGTTGTCACTCGATGACCAGCACTATTCTTCTCTTTCAACAGCATTCGTTCACACTTCACAAAGTAGGGCAAATCTTGAGTGACACAAATTGCTGGTCATCCTACGTAAGGCGAATTGTGACAGAGTAAGGCCGGCCGCAAAGTATCAAACTTGATCAGTGTTATTAATTGTATTATTTTCAAGACACAAAAACATATTAACTTAACATGCTTTGGCATTCAGCTCAGTAAATATTGTGTGTATGTATAATACATACAGTGACTGCATCGCATAACACATAACATCGGAAAAATTCATCAATTCATATTCAGATTCAAAGATAATTTGTATTTTCGATATTAATATTCATTATTATAACTCTGCATGTGAAAAATAGCTCACACTTACGCATACTTCAGAGAGCTCAAAACACTGAGTCCCTGATCAAAGTAAGCCACTTCAATTAGGGTGTTTTAGCTCTATAAACTTATTACGAACACTTATATAATCAAAAATAGCCTGCAGTAAAAGCCGTATCTATGGATCAGTTGCCTTATAAATAAATTAAATATTATTTGTGGAGAGCTAATAGAAACGGCTACACGGAAACATCTCCCCAAACTTTGACTGAGTGTCACTGAATAAGGGCCGTCGCGAGCTTTCAAACTTAGACATTGTTATTGATACGTTCATTGTGAGGAATGTGGTATATAACTTTACGTATATTCCGGCTAACTTGAGAATAATAATTATGCTTGTTATACGGCAAGCCATTCATGAAGATATTTTATAATTAACTCTCAATATTTGTAGATCCCGTTGGCTTTTGGAGTTTGTTTTCCGTTCACGCATCTCTGACTATTCAAAGTTTATGTGCGTGTATTAAATTAATCAATCCGATGAGAAACTTTATAAGTTCGACATAGTTTTCTTGGAGGTTTTCGACATAACATAAATATTTTACTATTGACTGCAGTTAGACAGGACGAAGATTGTAATTAAAGACAATTGAACAAAAGTTTATTGGCTTTTTAGTAACATTGCCTATTGTGTGGTGAATTTCAGTAAAGACGAGAATCAGTGAAAAATTTTTATTAGTTGTACATAAATACATTCTAAAATAAATTTAAAATACAAATTCTTGTCTTTTTTTTCTGCTACAACAATATTTGCTATTTAAAAATAAGACTTTTTTTGAACAGTCAAATTATTTTAAACGAATCAGAGAATTTACGATAAATTGAAGATCAATATTTGACCTTCATCAGCCAAATATAAGATAACTTGTATGTGAAAAGTCTGCTCATCAAGTAAACTATTCCACACATACTAAACTTTCAGATATATGTTATACCTGACAGCGTCAACTCAATACCATGCTATTCTTACACGCAGTTACTGTAGAATCGAAAATGTTATTGATTTCAGCACAACGGTACTAAATACTTTTATGTAGCTGTTCTTATAAATGTCAAACCCTCTTTAACACAAGTGGTTTCAAGCAAATTAAATGATAAAACTCTGTTTTCTTATTTAACCCCCGACGCACAAAGAGGGGTGTTATAAAGTTATAGGTTTGACGTGTCTGTGTATCTGTGTGTCTGTATGTAACTCCCAAACCAATGGACCGATTTAAGTGCCTTTTATTTTTGTTTGGAAGGTGACGTGATCGAGAGTGTTCTTAGATGTAATTCGAGAAAATCTGTTCAGCCGTTCGAAGATCATCACCTCCTTTCTAATCGTTGAATGGATTTTCGAGATGAGAATTTATGATTATCTCGCGGTTAGAAAACCATTCTGGCTAATCTGCCAATGCACTATCGCGCTACATACTGATCTACTTGCAAACGTATTTTGCACGCCTGAACTCATATTAGTGAATGGAAGAACTGTGAGACCGTAACAAAAAGTGAGGAGCCAACCAAGTGTCTTGCACCGTTTTCATCTAATAGCTTTGTGCCATTTTGGTCAGATTATTAGTGTATCTAATGATTCTACACTCCATTTACCAGTCTTTGATAGCCATTATCAAGCCTGGTATGGAATCATTAGCAATTGTTGTTCCCTCTTCATCATATAACATTCGGCCATTTTTTTTATTTATGTAGGCACAAAGGCGTCCTATATTACGCCTGCTACTTACCGTTACTACCCGAGAATCCTTCGTTCCAGCGTCTGTTAGTTCTACGAATTATATAGACAAATGGAAAATACACCTTGAGATTATTTAAGACTTGTACTCTTAAAACAAGTTATCGGAGACGCATTTTCCAAAAATGCATTAACATTTATGAAATTGTACTTAATAATAAGAGTGTATAGCATCGCTGCTAAAGCTCCAATGACTTGCATCATGAATAAAAGTCTCCTATTCAACAAGATTCCTTTTGACGGAGCACGGAAAGCGCCAATGTTTTTAATATATAAAGTAGTTGCATAAAATGTCTATTCAAGCTGTAATACTGAGTATTTTATAAGGACGTATGTTTTTTATGTTGTGATTTTCAGTTTTAAAATTGAATGGTCGTGAGAATCCTAGCATGAAACTTAGTACCTGGGAGACCGAGCTTTGCCCCGTAGCTTTTTGGAAAATCGTATTTTTTTTTTGTAAAATTGCATTTTTACAGGTAATTCAACGATGCAGTTGAACTTAAAATGCAAAAGTGCGTCTGTATATAAAAGTTCACCAAAATCGTTGGAGCCGTTTCCTAGATTCAGATTATATATACAAATATACAAGAATTGCTCGTTTAGATAGATATATCTACATAGGCAAAGAAAAAATAATTCGGTATTTTTTTCACTTCTGTTTGTCAATGAATTTTCTTTTTTGTTTAGTAGCTATTGTCAAATTTTATTGCTAAACTATTTTTTCCCTACCTTCGACAGAGCTTCATTACAATGAATAATTAAACCCTTGAAACTTCGTGACTTCTAAAAATGCATGTATTTAGTTCAAATGCATAGTAAAAGCTTTTTACTGCGAAGAGAATCTTGACTATTTAGAATGGTTAAACGCTGCGAGTGCACCACAATTTTATCTGTAAAAAAGTTAAAGAAAAAACGTTAAATCGTATTCTGTTAAACAACCGCCTGGTTCCTGGTAGAAAAATAACATGCTTATACCCCGATAGTAATTTAAACTTGAATCTGACTTGTAATAAATTTGAAGGTTTGTGTCAAACTTGCCATGGCAAGTCTAAATACCTGAGTACAATTAAATCAAACTTTCTAGTATCCGAGCAGCAAGTTTGCACGTTGTTTATTTTTGTAAATTAAATGCAACATGGACAATTGACTTGTAGAATGTTTGTTTCTACAAATTACATTAAATGTTATTTTCGTGACACCTGTATACCATTTATCGTAGAGGAAAAATAAACTATAGATTAAGCCTATTTTATTTGACACGGGCACTTATTCGTAGTGCCGTATGCACGGTCACTAATTGATTGTGGATCACAATCAATAAAATCAATGCATCACTGGATAGGACCAGGCTTTCTTTCTTTCTACTCTTTCTTTTTAATTTTCATTTTTGTGCTATTTTTAGCTAACGAAGGTAACAAAACGAACGAATCTCCGTTTATGGTCATTACTCCGTTCCTAAGGGTTGTAGCGTGATGTTACATGACTTGTAACCTTTCTCAATGAATATTCTATCCAATACAGAAATGATTTTTCAAACTGGACTGATGGTTCCAGAGATTAGCGCGTTTTAATAAACAAACCATAATTATTCAGAGACGATGCTATTAAAGAAAACTTATGCCGATAGGGCCTCAAGATTATTTGATTCATATTTCAAGATTATTAACTTACAAATTTGGAGGAGCGGTTGTCGTGTCCCTCCAACACAACGGGAGGATCCTCTAACCAGACTAGGTGATCATGGCGTGGCCGACCGTGGCCTAACGGTTGATGTTGGGAAGTTCTATATAATATACTTATCGCTGCGAGAACTTTCATTGTGAGATGCAGGATCAATAAGTTACTAGGTAGTTCAGCTTATCTCCGCTAAGATAATAATGTTGAAGTATGTTTTTGTTGTATTTGAGAGTCGCCACACAAATATTTCTACTAACTAAAAATAGTGTGACAGAAAACCAAATATCACCCTGCCCGCAAATCGCGACCACAAAGCTTCTTAAATAACCTTATGTTGTCAAATTTGTTTTTTATAGTAATGTTCGTGATAGTTGCAATGAGTTAAGTAAAAGTCCAATCAGTCGCTCTAATTGTTGTTGGAAGAGAGCAGATTTGTGTTGGTCTCATGGTTGCATATGCTTTGAGATTGTTAGCGAGCTATATTAAACGTAAAAATATATAGCAGTTCATTGCTTATTTCAGCTGCCTCGTAATGTATTGTAGCTTTTAACTGTGGGATTGATGATTTCAATTCCAAATTTGGTATAATCTTAAAATATTGCGTTTTGGAATTTTTTTGGAAACATATGTTTGTTTATATATAGATTTTTAATTATTATCATCTTCCTGCCCATGTCCCAATTTTTATTGGAGTCGGCGCAATGGGCGCATACAAAGGGTTTATACTGGTTTCTTTTATGCCTGAGGCCAACCCTCTTTGGGAATGTAGTCGTTTAGGAAAAATCGGTAGGGAGAGGAACCTAGGGTAAGAGATACCGCAAGTCAGGGAACAGGACTGAGACAGAAGTAGCTCGCAAAGACTTCCACTGGGACAGGAGCACCAGCTGGCTATGTAGAAATTTTTAACATGAAGTAAATATTCTTTATAGTACACCATCCGAAAAGTCAAATTTTAGTCTTACTTACTTCACTTGGTTCGAGTTTTAGGCTTCCGTTCTTCAAAAGGAAAAAAGGAACCCTTATAAGATCACTTTGTTGTCCGTCTGTCTGTCTGTTAAGACTTTTTTCTCAGGAACCCGTAAACGCATCAAGTTGAAATTAATACCAAATACATAAGTCTGAGATCTCTTGAAGCTGTAAAAAAATCAAGCTTCTAAGTCAACGCAATCAAAAGATATGACCACTTAAGCCGTATATTTTAACAAATTTCAACATTTCGCAGGTAAATCAAAACCTGGTCTGAGAGCACAAATAAAGGAAATAACCCGAAAGTCGTTAATTTGTTGTTATATCACACAAAAAAGAAATAGTTTTTGTGATTACAAACTTATATTTTGCGGCTGGGGTGTTGCCTTTGTCGTACATCGCAACCGGAAAGTTAAGTTTGTCTTTCAAAAAAGACGAGCGAAATTCTTTGAGAATCGATACCTGAGATGGACTATGGAGATGGAGATGTTCTATCTACATACAAGTTTGTTTGCTTACGAAACCCTCGGAGTCAGACTTGCACTTGTCCGGTTTTTATATCACCACTTCACTTGGTTCGATTTTTATATAACCACTTCACTAAAATCTCAGTACGGTGACTAAAAGGGGATATCATCTAATACTGCTTTATACTAATCAAATTAGTAGTTACATGATCCCTGGATAATAAAGCCGACGTTGGCAAGCCAAGGTGGTCGTTATTTACGATACCTTTATTTCCAGCATAGTATTTTACCACAGGAACACATACAACAAAAGTGATCATTTGGTTAATACCCACTTTTTGTTTATCTTTCCTCTTTCACTGATGATGATGTATCATTTACTAGTTTGAAGTCCAACATATTTTGATTCCCACACCAAAACTACCCATTAAATTATTATATTACTGGTCATTATTTTTCCATCCCAAGGTTGCCTGGAAGAAATTGCTGTTAACGATAAGGCCGCCCTTTGTACATATCAATTTTGTAAACTTACTTTAAGCAATATTTCCTGGTGTACAATAAAGTTTATTCTATTCTATTCTATTCTATGATGATGATGTCCTCCTCCACATGGCCGCCAAGAACGACCCTTAGAACTAATCCTGGCATGTGCCCGGATGTGGCCGGCGATACCAGCTTTTTCATGGGAGAGCCATACTTCGGCACGTATGGGCCCGGCTCAACCACAGTGATACTACGGCCTCACAGTTGTATTGCTTTCCGCCGAGTTGGTGAGGTTACCGAAGGCCTTAACCCTTCGCTCTCCCCCTCTCCCCTCCTCTAAACCTCTATTTCCCTTCCCCTACTCCCACCTTAAAGGCTGGTAACACACTTGTGACTTTTGAGTTGCAGGTGCCTATGGGCCGCGGTAGTCATTTAAAGAAAACTCAGCTTTGTAATAAACATGGACTCACATACAGTGCAGTAGAACTGGCAATCTTCATTTAGGGTCTAGTTGTAAGTGGGTTCATCTTGGTCTGCGTGGCATTGGCTTTCAAAGGTATCAACGCCTTTTTGTAGGAAGCGCCGCCATTCGGGCCGTTGCAAATAAGGCCTCCCACAATTTTTCGGGAATGCTACACTGCGTAAAATGCCTCTTTAGGACATCTTAGAAAAGCAGTTACTGTACCCCCGCCTTCTGCTTGCCATGCAAATTTTTTCTTTCGTGTTTCAGTATACCTTTATTGCCCTAAGAAAATAACTAAATCTAGATAGAACACGTTAAGACATCGTAACCACAATCAATGTAATTTAAAAACAAAATATACAATACAATATAATTGTACAACCCTGCGTAAAAGCTTGTCCACCCGGATGTAACAAAGTCATTGAAGCTGTTAGACACACGCGCCCCCTATGTACGCTCTAAGTACTCGCTAAGTTCATTTTTACACCGACTGGACGAAAAGTGGTTTCGGTAGCTACGGGCTTTTAGTTCGGACAGCAAGTTAATTTAATAAATTAACTTTGTCATGCGGATGATGGGCGCTTGCATTTTTAAAAAATTAGATTTAGTTGTACTCTGAGGTAATATTGATATATATAAAAGCTTATAGAACTGTGTCTGAGCCTGTCACGATTTTGTTAAGAGTAAAACGAGTTAAAATCTGTACTAGTTAATATATTTATGAACCTTATTTCTGTAACTCAATATTCATAGTTAGTTATTAGTTTCAAAGTGTGTTCGTATATTTGTTTAATAAAAGTAGGATAAGCGAACATTGAATACACAAAGTTTTATTTTATTTTATTAATTTGGGACAAAAAAAAACAGTTACATGGTAAATGTTACAAAAAAAGAAATATACATATATTTGGTTTGTTCAACATATAACCCACATCATTGTCCACGAGTTAACATTGAATTCAATTAAATAAATAGGAGCGAGATGCGGACAAGTGAAATTATGAAAAGTGTTTTTTTTTTTTATGGTATAGGGCGGCTGCAAACGAGCAGACGGGTCACCTGATGGTAAATGACTACCGCCGCCCATAGGCACCTGTAACTCAAGAGTTACAAGTGCGTTGCCGCCCTTTAAGTTGGGAATAGGGGAAGAGGGGGAGAGGGGGGAAGACGGGAGAGGGGGATTAGAGGGGAGGAGAGGGAAAGGACGGGAATAGGGGAGAGGGAAGGGTTAGGGCCTCCGGTAACCTCACATTGTTTCACTGCCGGTTTTGTGTGAGGCCGTGGTATCTAGCGGAGTCGAGCCGGCCCATACGTGCCGAATCATGGCTCTCCCACAGATATGATATGAATTATAAGAAGTCAAAACTTTACTTACATTCGTACTTATATACTGAGTGCATATCAGGATATACTGGTTAGTATACATACACCTTTAAAGAATGATGTACTACGTGCACCAATAAATAGACTGGCCAGAGCTCGTGGGTTCAATTCCCCAGGACAAATAATTGTGTTATGGGCGCGATCATTTCTTCTGTGTCTGGGTGTAATTTATCTATAATAAATATGTATTTAGTTATATATAAGTATGTTTATCAACAGTCTGGTTACCTTAGTACAGGTTCCGCCAAGTTTGGGATCAGACGGCCGTGTGTGAGGTGTCTCAAGTTATTATTGTTATTATGTATGTAGTAGTTTCATGGATACGGCCCACCTTCATAAACTATAAACTTATAAGTATAGTTAGTAACATATAGCTACTCGTGCATTTTAAGTCTATACTAAATAACCACAACATGTAGTCATCTAATCATCCGACTCCGCAATAGGAAACTAATTTGAGAAAAATCACTTTGTCATTTTTATTGTCTTACTTCGCGCGGTATTTAAATACACACAGGCGTTATTAGAATTCTAAACTTTTAACAAAATATATATCACACTATATCAAACTGTTATATTATACATTATATATTATATATTATATATAATAATGTTGAAAGTGTGCCAGTTTATATGTTCGTAAATCTCTAATGGGTCCACCCTCCGACTCGCTTATCCCCTTGTCTAGACAAACCAATTAATACTTTATTGACTTTTATTCAACGTCACAATCAACCCAGTTTTCTCTAGAAATCTATTTTGCTCACCTGCATAAATAATTGTTGGAATAATATATTTACGTTAAAGGCAGTTTCAAATAGACAGACTGTTCATGTGTCTTCAGGCATGACATGGCTTTCGAAATAAAACCGAGCTGTTAATTTAATAAAAGTTTGGGGAATTCATTTTTATTTTAGTATTCAATATTTAACCAAAAGTTGACATTATGAAACGGTGACCCAATTCCTACATAACCTGCTAATTTTCTATTCTTGATGTTAAATCTAAACTAATATTATAGAGAGGTAAAGTTTGTTAGTTTGGATGTTTCGGGTAATCTCTGAATCTAGTAATCTGAATTTAAAAACATTATCCTCGAGTGCTATAGGCTATTTTTATTATACGATGAATAAACTGTAAAAGTGCGAAGGGCGAGTTGTTAGTAAAGAGTAAAGCCAATTTAGTTTTGCTAAAACACGGAGAAAGATTAGCAACATTTTCATTATACATTTGATGTGGGAGAGCCATACTGCGGCACGTATGGGCCGGTTCGACCGGAGTGATACCATAGCCTCACAGAAAACCAGCAGTGAAGCAATAGTTGCTAAGGAGGAGGCCCTTCCCTCTCCCCCTTTCCCCTACTCCGACCTTAAAGGCCAGCAAAGTACTTGTGACTCTTGAGTTGCAGGTGCTTGGGCGGCGGCCTCAGCCCCAGCAGCCCCAGTTGTAGCAGCAGCAGGTTTCACCCGCGTAAGTCCCGATCCCGTGGTAAATTCGGGATAAAAAGTAGCCTATGCGTTAATCGAGGTCTCCAACTATCTACATCCTATGCATCATCGCAATCGGTCTAGTAGTTTTGGCGTGAAAGAGTAACAAATATCCATCCATCCATCCAAGCTTTCACATTTATAATATTAGTGGGATAACAAAAACTTAACGAGTTTTTCTTTTACTTGTTCTATCAGACTTTGCTTCTTACCAAATTTCATGATTCTAGGTCAATAGGAGATACCGTATAGGTTTTGATTTACCTGCAAAATGTTCAAATTTGTTAAGAATTAAGGCTTAATGGTTTGATTTTTACAGCAGTATACAGCTTCCAGGGACCACAGCCACAAGTATTTGGTATTAATTTCAGATTAATGTGTCCACGTGTTCCTGAGAAAAAGGGTCTTGACAGACGGACAAACGGACAACAAAGTGATCCTTTAAGGGTTCCTTTTTTGCTTTTGAGGAACGGAACTCTAAAAATTGAGAAAGGTTCCTTTTTAAGTATAAGCGTCAGTCATGATGTATAACACGCGGATCTTCAAGAGATAGCAGCACAATACATATGAGGTTGATATTACTTAACATATAACAGCAATTCTAGCTCGTGAACGTTCGCTTTGTACGTCACACTCTATATTATTATAAACTACTACTTGTTTTGGTAACTGTGCAGTAGAGTGCAGTAGTACAAGCTTTATTAAGAATGAAAAAGTGAAAGCATTTTATTTGATTTCTTCATGGTGGAAATCAACATGGCCTGGAAGGTGATAGGTGGGTTTTTCACCTTTAACAAAGGTTGACTAAGTGGTTATTTATAAGTTTAAATACATGCTTGTTCTTCTCTTCTGCTCTAGAAAACACCTTTTAATCTATACCAATTCGTATTTGTTTGTGGGTTGGATAACCAGGGTTCCATTGAGTGTTGGTATTGCATGCGAGATTCCACTGCTGTTGCGAGTAACTGGCTTCTCTATTAATTTATAGATTCTTTATACACACAAAACCCTTATAATTTAACTTTTTCTGTCCTTCTGAACTAATTGACTTCAATAAAACTTGCTGTTGCGTGATCGTACGAGGTTTTCGAGTCAGTCATGCTTATTTCGTTATAGTCTGTTGTGACAAGTTGTCCCATAAGCATCACAGTTCAATACGTTTGGGTGATATAAGTTTTAGTGTGAAAAGAAGGCTGAGTGTGGTAATATTATTATTAGCTACTACTTATACCCGTTAAATATTTTCTCATTTTTCTCCTTCCACAATATCGTTAATGATTAGTAACATTAAGAAAATAAAATTATGGCCATATACTAGTATATACACTACCACTACTATGTACCAAGTACTACTTAATTATTTAAATAACGTACATACAAATACTCACGCCTGGATCCCCGAAAGGATAGCAGAGGCTTATTACACACCAACATTTACCAACTATGATTTGGTACCATTCATATACTAGCGGGCAAGGCTATTGTGGTCAACCGGGCACTTTGATAATTAAATATAGGAAAGTTAAGAGTACATTGAAAGGAAGAAAAGGCCATTGTAGGAAACGGATATTGCTTATACCGATGGATTACTGAGTGTAAGCAATAGCTCTTGCAGGTTAGGGTCCCATACATGGGCGTACCCAGCTTTTAGCCCAAGAGGGGGCAAAATTTGTTTTTGTCTTCCCAGGGTGAGGGCAAAATTTGTTTTTGTCGGTCCAGGAAGAGGGGGGGGGGGGGGGCAGTCTCATACATGTAACTCGAACTGGCTGTAGGCTGGCAGTCCGAGCCCACTAAAATTTAAAATAAAATTAATTAATTTTTGAATGAATCTATTTTTATAAGTTTACAGTGGCACAAAGCGTCTCTAACAATTAGCAGCGTGTTCGAACAACAAACTCACTTGCCGTGTTGCTTGAATTGTAAACAGTCACTCACAGTCTGTAACTCTACCTACCATACTATTCATTAGTAATATTTCAATCTAATTACTATGTTAACGTTGTGCACTCCGATTTCTCTTCTATACAAATATAAAGAAGTCATAATGTCGTTATTTTATCTTAAACGTTAAAAATTAAGAAGCATGAAATGGATACTTTGTGCTATACAAGAGAATCAAGAAACCATTGATTTTGGATTTATTGGACTAAAAAGAATCAAATTTCAACTTTGACTAATTTTAACGCAACTTTTAGTTTTTTTTTTTTTTTTAATAACTTCAGTAGTTCAGTTTCGTTGTGACAATTCTTTTCTATGAAGACTTTTATTTCTCGTTCTTTCGTGATAATAAATGGATTTCTTTTAACAAATAAGAACATGCGCGGATGGCCGTGAAATAGCATGTTGTATTATTACCGTACAGGTAGAACGTCCCAGTGGCATGTATGCGATCATGAGATCTCTTAAATAAGAAGAAGGGAAAAAATACTAGTTAAATTAGAAACAAACTCGTTATAACGTTCATAGAACTGAATAATTTATAGTGAGCATATATTTTTGTAGTGCTCTTTATACCGCTTAGTTTGCAAACAGCCACACAGCCTGCAGCGGTCAGTGGCTATTTGCAACTAACCGCACTCGTGTCAAATACTGCCAATAAGAACTTCTTAGAAGTAACAATAATAGCAAAGGTAGTAAGTAAATCCCTCACTTACCTTCATAAAAATAATTAATTGATTATAATCAAAGGTAACAACAGATACTTCTGTGGTCCAATGATTGCGTTAGTATATCTCATGAACCCCAACCGCTACTTCTGATTAAAAGCCTTGCTTAGTTGATAAATTATAAGCATATATTTATATGTAATTTCTTCTTTCTAACACAAAGGGATTTAGATAACAAGGAAATTAATAGCTAGTGTGTATAGGAGGATGATATGATGATTAGTTGTGCAGCCGCGCAAAGTGTCAACTCACGGCACTTACGCTGTGTTGTACTTGTTAATGAGAGCTAAAAGATGTTTGCTCCAGGATTCACTTTAATGCATAAAATCTGCATATTTTGGACACCATTTTATGTGAAAGAATTAATTAGGTATGGTTCTTCTTTGGTAAATGTAAATTATAAAATAATGAATTAGAGTTCCACACGATATATTAGGTAATTTTTACATTCCACTTAATTGGCAAACGAGTACACATCACGCCAGATAATAAATGATTAAGGAGGCCTATCAAGTCCAGTATAAAAATTTGTTTCGATTTCTGTAAGAAAAAATAATAAATAAATACAATAAATTTGTGGTTTTGAAATTTTTTCCATTCTAAATTATTTTCATTGGCAGAAACTGTTAAACATTTAAATTAAAGATACAGCTAAAAATTATTATTTTAAACCTCCAATTATTACTTTGGGTCTCACCATAAGTAGTAAGTCATATCAATTTCGACTGACTTACTATCGCATATACCTTGAATGTATCAGTTGTATAACCTACACGAAATTACAGCAAAATGTCTTCTGGGATCTGTCTTCAAAATTGCTCTGTCTCTTAAATACCTTTTAATGCTTTGACGAATTAATTTAATATCTGCACAACACTGTAATAGTTCTGAAATGTCTCCATTAAGACTAAAAGAATTACTTGCCCTATATGGCCATTTTCATGCAACAAAGCAATAACCATAACAAAACAATAAAACACAAACAATGCTTTTAACTCCACCCATAACATAAAATTAAAAGCTTTCTATTAAAACGCCAACTGATGATAAAATATGACACCTACAATAAAAACATGTATTACAGTGAAATGTAAAAAGTTATTTGATGCGACAACACCGCGACGATATTTTTGGTCGAATGTGAAACATTTGGTAGATTTTATATTACAAAAGTCAGTATGATTCTTACCATTCCAAGGTTTCCATTACGGGAAAATGGTGTAAATCTGAATCTGTTAGATCAGCCACCCAGTTGTCCGCCATCAATTACCTTCTTCAGGTAGTACGGATTCTCCGGGCATTGGCAGATAAGCCTAGTTATGTCAGTAAGTTTGATTCTTTGTTAGAAGAGCTCGTTACAAATTTTACCCTTCAAAGTATTCGCGAAACTTTCAGCTTTTGGACTTACATACGTCGAGCATTTTTCCTTCGATGTCAATTAGTCACAATGTACTGTCATAACTCCGCTTTCTCCTATCTTCTCGAATTTTACTCGCAGAAAGTATATAATTATGTATAAGTACGGGAATTACCGTGATCACGTTATTGCCTGTGAGAGTCACAGACCTGTGACCACGGCCAGTGTAAACTGCTCGAAACGTCAGGCAATTGAAAGGTTTGCAATACCTGTTACGTGATCGTAGTAATTCCCGTACGTAATATAGTATATATTTTTATACATAATTTTGTATTAAACTATTCGCTTACCTCTTTTTTATGTATTTATACTAATATTATAAAATTAAGAGTTTGTTTGAACGTGCTCATTTCAGATTCCCTCATTCTAACTGGGCAATGTGTAAAGGAAGGTAGGCATTATTATTAATGACAACAAAAGTGGAGATGTCGGGGGAGTCGGTTGGTATTCACTTATTAGATAGTTTAAAAAATTAAATGCCGTAGTATTCACCATACTACATTCACATTACTCAACCAAATTAAAAAAATACTGATTATAAATGTTACGTTTAAATCCAGAAAAGTGTTTCGAATTTCATCTTAGTCGGTACAAATCCCATTTCCCTTAGCGAGTTCTCTTTGTAAGTAGAGTTTATAGTACTTTTATAGCCGACATCGCATTGCCGCGGTTAAATTGAAAAGTAATTACTTGGCAAAGTATTGCATTGTTGTTGGCCCATAACCAGAACTATTCAATGCATTTAACTGCTCGTAGTCGTAACTCACACGATATTCGATTAGATGAAATCTTTCAAAACTTAAAAGCAGCACTATTTTCTAAGTTAGCTGCGCAACTTTTAAGGGGAAGCTAAAACGATTGTCATATGTAACATACATCTTCTTCTCTCATCTTCTTAGCAAATTACTTAAAACTTATCTAGCTAGTAGTTGCAGTTGTACGAATATTTGATACTTATTTTTGATATTTATACTTATACAGCGTGTATCTGTGTGCATGAGAAAATCTATAAACTAGCATGCATAATTTTTGAACTTAGTTTTTATGGATTTTCTCAGTAACAGATTGAATAATAAAAAAAAATGTTAAATTCAAAATATTTAATTCCATTCCTTAAAAATTTTTAATTTATAAATAATTATAATATAATTATTTATAAAACTCGATAGGGTATTCTCGTTTTTTTTAATTTATTTAAACTTTTTAATATAAAAATTAAATTCTCATGTCTCTCGTCATGGTCATGACTCGAAATTCAAAGGGTCATAACTTTTAAATGCATTTTTTTTTAAATCTTTTATTAACTCCATGCTAAAGCAATACCCTTTCAGTGATGTAAATACATTAATTTAAGTAAGTGATATTTATAAGTAATTTATGTAAAATGGTACTTTTCAAAATATAAAAAGAAAATCCGCTAACCTTAAAAACTTTCGGTAAGGACAGGCGCTATGGATACGTGGTTTGTGTGGCTTTACTTTGACTTTAAAATGGTGTTAATTTAGTATTTTTTTTAATTTCTTGGCAAATTTAAACGTGACGCTTTCTATGTTTTTAAATATTGATTTGGAACAATATTAATAGAAAAAATCAAAATAGTGGACGGTAAACGGGGCCAAAATTTTCACGGCCTTTTTAACAGGTCAATCAAGGCAAGGGTCCAAATAAAACTGAGAATATATAACATTCTGTTCACGTAAAGCGTAAATAGTTTTTTTAAATGATGAAAATAAAGTTTTTAAATGTACTTACGTAATACTTTTATGAACATAGAGTGCAAACAGATCAAATACAACACTGTTGCAGTTCAGTTAAGGTTGTATTTCCAAATGCGATTCCATTGTCCTGAGTAATCCGATACGGCTTTTGTCAAAAAATCGTTACTCAATTCCGAGACATTCCGGGATATTATTACATAGCGCTCTATCTAGATCTAAACTTAACATATTTTGTACTATGGGTTCTAGAAGACCGATAAAAATACCTACATTCATTTTCTTTCCAGAAACATCCAGACCAATGTAAATACACATATAAAATTATACATAGAAAGTATTTGCACGAATGTATTGAGTAATCGTTTTGTATGAATTGAGCGCGGACGCCAGAAGTCAAATAATCGTACAATCGTTTATTAGACAGAAGTTTCATACATTTTCTATAGATAAGCACAAACATTTACTAGTTATATAGTAGGTGCTGACACTAATACCCAAACTAGGCAGATACCCTGTATCTTGGGAAACAGTGTTCAGTCGTGCGATAGGTGACGCTACAGTTTGTTGTTGTGTGTGCGTGCGTGCGTGCGTGCGTGCGTGCGTGCGTGCGTCCGTGTCAGTGTAAACCCTTCCTCTTCGCTCGGGTCCACAATGATTCTATATTTTTTCACATATTGTCGCATTATGGAATGCAATAAATAAATGACTATTATGCTAAACAAGCAATGAAAAACGGGAGATTGGTGTACTAACTAAGAAACACGGATGAGCTGCGCAAATATTAAACCTCAATTTGCATTTAGAAAAAGAAATGACGATTCTTATTAAATAGATCCTTAGTATTTTAAATAAGAAACATACAATTATGATAATGAGACACCATTTTTATAATTAAAAACCAGATACTGAACTTTGATACAATGGAAATGTACTCAATAAGAGGCAAAAGGAATTCTGATTCAAGCGACGTCGTACTACTAACAGGACGGGTGTGTAAGGGGGTGAAGTACCGGGGTAGTGGGGGGCATGGGAAGTGTCCCAGTGAGCAAATAGCTTCTAGACCCTGGCGACACATTTCTAGAAGACTGCAAGTACAAATACTTGAGGAGCAACGTGTGATGCACAGAAATGGGGACATTTTTGTTAACTCACATGTTCGTGGTCGATACTTGTTTTTTGTTATTGTGTCAGTTTCCAGTACAAATTGGAGTAAAATAGATAAAATACAATTTGTTAGACTAAAACTTGATTTTGTAGTTAGTTTTAACAATCTTGTTTAGTAACGAAAACGCAAAACTAATCAATCACGTTAAACCAAATGACAGTTAATAGATAACACCATTTTTTTTTTAAAAATCGTTTGGTAGAAAGGAGAGATTTTTTCCACAATTTTATTACCATGTGATTTGAATTTCTTATGACATTAAAACAGCTGGATGGGTTTTAATTAATGACGTGTCCATCGGTTAATATAAATCATAATGGTTATTGGTTCATATAAATCATAATGGTTAATATAAATCATATAATAATGGTTATTGCACAATTGCAAAAGGGTGTAAATAAATATTAACCTAAGTACTATATTAAGTGTCATAAACTCAATAAGATATTAAAAAGATTATTTTTAGCTTAAATACACTAATCACAAATGTCTCTTCCAAAATTTAAGCCCTATCGAGATTTTTTTTAATAATTAATCGCACGTTTCTAAATTTAAATTCACAAATTCCTAAAAAAAAAACATTTTGCTTAATTCGCAGGCTATACTTTACATTATAATATAACAACACATTTTCGTTAAACCAACAAGTCCCAAACAACATCAACAAAGCCACAACAGACATCAAAAGCCATGGAGCTCAGTCATCGGTTATTGACTGACTTGATTTACATTTCACACGAGTCACACGTCTGTCTGCCTGTGGCTATGTATATGAAGCTCATTACGATTCAAAGACGATTGTATCAATGCTAACTGGATATGGAGTTGAATTCAAATCTTATCTCGAATTAATGATTTATTGTTATTGATATATATTTTTTATATGTCGTATGTGTATTTAAATATATCACTGACCAATATAGGTAAGTAAACTGCATCATGAAAACAAAAATACAAAAATAAATATCTTACACATAAGGGCCAGTTCAAACCTGGCGAAGCGCGGTTCTGGGCACAGAGCAAGAGATTCTGAGTGATTGTAAGCGCCGCTGAGAGCCTCCTTGTAACTCTCGTGTGAGTGAGCTAATATTGATCGACATTTCAACCAGTATAGATGTTTATTACTGGATGTGGACTGGGAGACAGTTATTGTTGCTGCACTTGCAGAAGAAGAATAAGAAGAAGAAAGAAATATAAATATTACTCAAATAAATCGACGGGAGACATGCAGCCGGTGCTGCCAGGAGCAGTCGCCGTCAGTCGCGCGCTTGCTCTCATGGTTTTTGATAGCACATGCGTGCCACTCGCCAAGCTCGCCATAGTTTAGCTTTGTCATGCCATTTGAAACAGTATGACGTAAACTTCAAGAATTAATTTTGTTATCTCTTCCAACCCTTCGCCGCCCCTCGCGAGGTTTGCGCTGGCCCTAAATGCACAATTAGTGACGTTATCCCAAGAAACAATATTAATTTCTTCATCTTCTTAATAGACAGGTTTAATGTGGATAAAAAAAATATTAAAGAAATATTTTATAGGAGTTCACACAATTTAAATCATGTGGTGGAGTCGTGCTTCAAATGATGCCTCATTTATTTAAAACTCTGGTTTTAAACCGTTTAGTCATTTCATATCATATCACTAGATGTAAATTAATGATTTTTTATGACCTATTCATGGCGATACGACCAGATTGTTGCTCTCCTGCAGTAAACAAGAAAAATAACGAAAAGCGTGACGACATTTGTGATTAAGTCTGTGCAATGTATAATACAGTTGTGTTTTATTTCCTGAGAATGTAACATAAACCATACCGATGCCACACATCAGCATTCAATGCCGCCATAAAACCATAAAATGTGTCAAAACTGGGTTCCATTTGCGATGCGAATGTATAACATGTCACTGTTTATGGCATACTAGTTTCAAACACTGACTTCCCTCATATTTTTAAACTGTTTTGACAATCTTTTAATAATTTATAGGTATTTGTGGGTTTTGAAATTCTCTTATAGAAAGTATATCTTATAGAAAGTAAATAACAGAAATATTTAGGTGCCTCAACCGGCGAGGTAGTTGCACTGTACAGAGTAGAGAGCTTTAGATAGTAAATTTCTTTTCTGAAATAGGACAGTTACCTATGACTATACATATATATATACTTACACTCACACCTGTATCTCCGAAGAGGTAGGCTTCTGCCTACCGTGTATTAAACACCCACATTTTTCTGCTAAAAATAGGTGCCACTTATGTAGTAGGAGGCAAACCTATTGCCGTCAACTGGGAATTTTGGGAAATAAAAATGGAAAAATTGGGAGCATATTGAAAAGAAAGGTAGGTGGAAAGGGGAGACAATAGATTAGAGAGTGTAAGCAATAGCTATGGTTAAAACAAATTATTTAACAATTTTTTTTTTTCAATTTCTTCATATTTTTTTTTTATTTTTTTTAACTTTCATGTTTAACCGTTAAACCAAAAAGAAAATTAAATCATTTACGAAAACGAACGATGACGTCACGAGTTGTTGTTCTGGAAGTTTGTACACACGTAAAAGTAAAACTCATTTGAAGTGACAGCAAATTCCCGTATAAGTAATCAATATGTAATGCTTGATGACAGCAAGCGTTAGCACTTTTACAAGTAAGACCACATAAGGGTATTTTGTTAATTACGCTCATTATGTTAAGGCCGGAGCCTAAAAGCAATTCCAGGATACGTAAAAAACATAGACTTTTATACTACGTCGGTGGCAAACAAGCATACGGCCCGTAGCCTATGAACGCTTTCAATTTCAGAGGACTCGCTATGTCTAGATGACTAGGTTTTGCTAGCGGCATTGCTCACGTAAAATTTATTTTTCTATCCCGACCTTCTGGATGAAAAACTACATATGGCTCAAACTAAAATTGCCCTACATTACAACAGCATATTTGTCATGGCGCCTAAAATCTATAACAAGCTGCCCAAATGTGTACGAAATGCGGAAAATGTACAGTAATTTAAAAATAAATTGAAAAAAATCTAATAAATAAAGCCTATCTAATCAATACCTACCTAACCTAATAAATATTATTCTGTTCACGAATATTTTAATGACTAAATAATGTAATATACCTGTAGAATTATTGTAATATTGACATGCTAATAATGACATAAAAATTGACATCGAATAATTATTTAATTACTTGGACTCAATTATAATTTGTACACCGCATAAATTGTTTAAATTTGTGACATTTTTTACTCCACTTAATGTGATATGTAGAATTTAACATAACATTTAAGATCTGTAACCAACCTATATTCTACAAATAAAGTATTATGAATTATGAAAGAAAGAAAGAAAGAAGAAAGAAAGAAAATATATTTGATGAAAGATACCCTTATGTCCTTTACTATAACCCTGACACCGTGAATGCAATGTAATGTTCGGTTAAGTAGTTAGGCGACAAAGTGTAACAAATTCACATTCATATTTATAATATTGGTAAGGATAAAATATCGACAGTCTCTGTATATATGTTAAAAATAATTTAGTTTAATGTAACTTGACTGGAGAAGTATTTTAACTTTACAGAAGACAAGAACCTGAAGCATTAGTTAACCCTAGACACCTAACGTTCGCCTTTCCCCTATACAGGGTGAATTTGTCATCACCGTCCAAATTAATAAAAAAATAGGTAGTTAAATTTTTCCCAAATAAACATTTTTTCCCAAAAAAAATTCAAATTAAAAAAGAAAAAATCGCAAAATTGTCCAGCTGCGTGGTCACTTAGCACACACGGTGTGCATTGTGTCTACAAACTGTGAGTTGCTAAGACAAATTTGTGATGCAAATGACTCAGTATTTTTGTACTAAGTGATATCAAAACAAAAAACAGGTTTCTGATAATTTTCATCAAAGATTCTACTGTGTGAATTTGATGACACCCTAACCATTCGTTAGAGTGTTTTATATTCAAATATTAAATTAAAAAAAATTTTATTTTTGTTGCACATAACGTGGACCAGCTATTATTATATAAAAGAAAACAATTTCTGCTTTATTACAAATTTATTTATTTTATGAGTATTTTATTGAGGCACTAGTTTTTATGGAACCAGAGGAGACAACATATTTAAAAAAGAATTATTAAATAAAACACACAAAATACAGTTGTTTCATGTTTATCTTAATTACAATACTTTATTATTTAGAAAAAAATACAAAAATTCTTTTTATTAAACACAATTTATCAAAATATTAACTTTACTGACTGGAGAAGTAAAGAGAAGTACTTCGACTTCACAGAAGATTGTAGAACCTGAAGTATCAGTTAATTCTAACAATAAGCTTTAACGAAATCAATTGAACTACATGGGGGTTTCTGCGAACTTCCAATGGTAAAAAGTGATGCATTATAGATATTGTTTTGATCGTAGCTTGGGTAAGTTCAAAAGGCTTTGTTGTACGATAACTTGTACGGAAAATACTTCGATTTTATTCTTACAAAACTTTAGCACTTACGCGAAGAAAGTTTAAGGCGGTTTGGCGTGTTGTGTTGTAAAGGAAATATAGTTATTATTTTTGTTTTATATCTGTTTATACGGTACAGTCAGCAATGCTTATTTATTAGTATTAGAAATCGCCTAGCGGTTAAATTTCAACCATAAGTCATTAAGTTTAAATTCTTTGTTTTAAATTAACCAGTTTAAATTGAACTGTCTTTGTTTACACCTTCCGTAGACATATATACGTGACGCCTGTAGCTTTTTGTAGCCGTTTTCGCATGTTTTTTAAATGTCTAACACATATTGAATAAAAAAATTTACCTTTCTGCACGTCTTCTATATCTTTAAGTATCAAGTTATCAAGTCTCACATTCCTCTGTGTGCGAAATTTGCTTAAAAAGGAACAAAGAATTATCTTTACGTATTAATATATAGATGACTTGCTGGTTTCCGCGACTTTATCTGCATGGAATACTGCATACAATTTTGTTTTTATGTAATAGGAGGCAAACGAGCAGACGGGTCACCGAATTGACTACCGCCGTCCATGAGCACCTGCATCTCAAGAGTCACAGTGCGTTGCCGACCTTTAAGGTGGGAGTAGGGGAAGGGGGGAATAGGGGGCGAGGAGAGGAGAGAGGGAGAGGGAAGGGTTAGGGCCTCAGGGCAGGGGTGAAGCATTGCTTCACTGCCGGTTTTCTGTGAGGCCGTGGTATCACCCGGTTGAGCCGGCCCATACGTGCCGAAGCATGGCTTCTTCGGGTAGTCTACTTTTTATCCAAGCTTTTTTTTCAATCTCTATATTAATGAAATAATTTTAATAATATAAAAATAGTTTTATCTACGTATAAATAACTAAAAAGCATAGCTTAAATAATGAAACTAATTTTTGTGGGTTTGATACTCTTGAGCTTGCCATTTACCCATTGGATTTTGTTTTTCAACTAAGGGATGCAAGGTCAGGGTACGCCATAATTCTGGCAGTAAGGCCTGTCTTAAAAGAATGGCTTGAGCGGCGTCATGGCAGTCTCTCTTACCAGCTGACGCAGATACTTACTGGGCACTGATGCTTCGGGAAGTACCTGTGTCATAGTGTCACATAGGCCGGGAGCCATTACCTGCATGCCATCACTGCAGGGGCTGTCCCGAGGATAATGCACTGCATACCCTAGTGGAGTGCAAAGCGTGGGCGCAACAGCGCCACGATCTCGAGACAGTTATAACCATTAGCTAGTTCACATACAAATTATTATACATATATATTTGGATAACAACTTATATTTTTTGTTTTACATGCAAGTTACTGTTTTTCTAAGGTCAATATATCCTTTTCTGTCCAGTTGCCGCCAACCAAGCAGCGGCGTGTTATTTTTGATTGTCTAAGTTTTATAAATAATGACTTGGTGTATGAAATGATAATAAAAGCGATCTTTCATCATGAACTCTGTTAGAAAAAAAAATAGCTATTATAATTTTAAAAGGCGCTAGTTGTTAATAAAAATCGATTGCTTGGAAAATATTTAAAAATTGTAAAACTTCACTTTCTTCTGTTTTTTTTTTCGTTTGATACGTATATTATAGTAACGTCCGTATCTGTGATGGTGGACTTCAATCTTTCCTTGGTATGGTAACCGCTTACTGTCAGATATAAACCTCTCCTATTTATGAGAGGGGTTAGGTCTTAATTCGCCACCATAGTTGATAGGTTTCAGCAGTGCACTACAATAGGTTAATTGATTGATTGATATTTGAATTGATTATCATAATCTACGTTATGAACGAAGTCGCGGGTAAAAGCTTGTAATTAATAAAAGATTCGTGATACACCCATAAACTTTGAGAGATCGACAATAATAACTCAAAATCTCGGCAAAACTTACCTACCGTACTGGTAAAACACATCAAAGCGAAATATTAATATTGAACAAACATACATTATACATTGAAGTATTTTGATGACATTATACTCAACAATAAATTTTGACATCCAATGAGGATTGTAACAAACAGTTTGATTTATTGAATAGTCTGCAAGCGTCAATGGATAGCGTTAGTGTCTGGAATATCGACAGATCTTAGAATGTATGTGGATATTTATCAGTCTTTATGGTAATAACTGTTAGAGGATGGCGAGGGGTGGCAAATAGGGGGTTGAACATATGAAAGATACGTTGCAGTAATTTAGGTAGGAAATAATTTTATTATATATATATTCCAGGCAGCATTAGTTTTTCACGACCACTATGCCAAATATTTTTTTTCCCCAAAACCAAAGCGTAGCGGTAGCAGAAGAAAGGCAAAAAGAGATAACGGAGTGTAAACAACACTATGCAGCAGAGTATTGAGTACAAAATATAGAGAAAGTTAAGCTAGCGGATTTTGTGAACCTGAATAATGAAGGGAGGTGTGGTGAAGGGTGGGAAATACTCGTCTCTGCAATATTTTGCAGGACAATGAAACACCACCTACTCCAAAATACTGATGATGGCAGGACAGAAGGCAAAATTCAGGTGTTCATGGTACTTTAATAAGTTCACAGTCACCCGTGTAAGTATTTGTAGTAGCTCAAAGACACGGTATTTGATTGAGTTGAAAAGGAATGTCCGTTTGATTGTTCATTGTCCGTCCTCAATGGAATGTAGCTGGTGTGGTGACAGCGCCGCAGCGCCGAGCGAGTTCGGTGGTGAATTCAAACTACCCTCCACTCAACCACAGAAATCGAACAGATTTAGTAATGCGTAACTGATATCACTGGTGTTCAGAATGCTTATAAAAGGCGGTGTACTTTTAGCTCTAAACTAGGACTTTACAAACAAAGAAGTACGTTGTGAATAAAATGGTTTTGACCATTAGAACCACAGTAACTACTTCCACCTGAAATTCTAGAGGGTTCTTTAAGCAAACAACACTACTATAGCTTCTAAATTTAACTTATGCTTCTCTCGTGAAACCGACAATAAGGGTTGAAGAGGAGAGAAGAGGGTTTGTTCTTGTCGCCAACATTCATCTCCTCCTGGAAACAGAACAGCAAATCGACTATTGTGCTGGTATGCCATTAAAAAGTTACCACTGCAGCAAGATCGAAGGTGTCATTTGTATTGTCAATCCTTTGCCTTCTTTCCATGGAGCTATGGCTATGCTACTCACTAAAAGCAACCATGGTCTTCTGTACGTTGGGGATACCTTGCCAGTCAGGCAGTCTTCAATTCAAGCAGAAATTTAATATGGCATTCAGCAATTTTATTACTTATAACTAATTAATGTTCTGTCTAGATGGGAATGGCCTATGCTTTTGTGATGCAAATATTTATAAGCTGTGAGAAACACACACCATCCTTAATGGTAATTAACTTATTTACTAAATTACTTAAAGAAAATATAATGTTATGTAAAGCAACAACAGAAATAGTGCCCACATTATAAATAGAAAGTTGTACTTCTGCATTTTCTTATCACAACCAGTGCGAATAGTAAGTTCTGTCCATATAGCATTACGTAAATTGGTCGGAAAGTAGGAACTATTTCTTTGTGTTCCCCTCGCGGACAAATCGACTGTTTTTCTGTACACTCTCATCTCGACTTACACGATACTTTACCTCGAGTTACGTAACCGAACTTACTATAATGGAATATTTCTTTCTTATATATGTTCAAGACTCATGTGAGGAAATGATATACCTATGATAGATATGAAGTTATGCTGGAATTGAATACAGTATTATGAGGGTTCCGAATTATGTAAATATGTTTATTTTTGACAGGGTTACTTGCTCTCTAAAGCAGAATCAGTAAAAGGCGAACAGACGTAGCCAAAACATAAAACATTTCACAATATCCCAAACTTATTAGATTTTTTTTTCCAAGTCGAGTCCCGACTTACGCGAATTCCGAAAGATCCGAATGTTATGTAATTTTGATGTATTTTATATACTAATATAAGTCACAATACATGGGACGTAAGCCGATATGTCAGTGTATATTAAGAGTTATTACTGGTAATATGTTTAAGTAAATAGTATTACATAAAATACCAAATTTTATGGGATATGAGCTTTTGTCATAGGGTTTTACGCATTATTTCTTCCAGTGATTGGGTTTTGCTGTCGATATAATTTGCATGTTTATTTTTATTAACGTTAGTAAAGAAACAAAAGAAATTTGATTGTGATATTTGGTAAACAGAAAAAAAAATGTCTATAGTAAAAAATAATATAGTGAAAAAATTGGTCTGTGGAGGGCTTTTTTATAACTTTACAAACAAACATACAACCTGAGATTACTGGTGCTTATTAATAATAATAACTCCACACATCTCACACACAGCCGTCTGATCCCAAACTAGGCAGAGCCTGTACCATGGTAACCAGACTGCTGATAAACATACTTATATATTTCTAAATACATACATATTAAACATAAATTACACCCAGACACCGAACAAATGATCATGCTCATCACACAATGATTTGTCCTGGGTGGGAATCGAACCCACGACCTCTGGCTCAGCAGTCAGGGTCACTAACCACTAACCCAACAGGCCAGTGACTTTTACTTTACATAAAAGCGGGCAAAGCCGCGTGCAAAAGCTAGTCATTCAATAAAATCACTTTTCAATTCGATTAAAATTAATTTATTCGATTTTAATAAATGATTAATTGCTTTTGCGCGTTATGGCCGCATATTTAATGAATTTCTCAATTGTAATTTCTTTTTTGTTGTACGTATTTTGCCTTTTATTATATTAATACGTGAAAATAATTAATTGTGCGCATTTTTAAAAAAAATTAGCAGACAAGGAACCTGGAATTTGGAATACCGGTGTTACAATTTTAAAAATTACTTGAAAATAGCTACATCAAGCTTTACGCTTCCAGTATATATTATGTTAATATATAATGGTACGGAAAGCTATACAACGACGGTTCAAGTTATTAAATAGCCTTTAAATAAATACATTACTATCTGTAAGCTGCTTTAGGTTTGCTTCCCGAAACCTGTACTTTGAATATTTTTTTATATTATAAACGCAAACGAGCAGACGAGTCACCTGATGGTAAGTGACTACCGTCGCCCATGGGCACCTGCAACTCACACCACTCATGTTGCCAATCCCTATGCAATATCATATGCAGACTGGCCAGTTGGTCTAGTGGTTAGTGACCCTGACTGCTGAGCCAGAGGTCGTGTATTTTGTCGTGTATTTATCGTGAGTTATGTATGAAAAGTATATGTTCAATTCTGCACCCCTGCATAAATGTTCACGATATATGGTTGTATAGTTAAGAAGCTTAATAAACAAACAAACAATTCCACATTCGCATTTATATTATTACTAGCCACCCGCCCCGGCTACGCACCGGTAGTAGAGACATCTTCAACAATTATAATCATATTTCAACCAATTTACACAAAACGGTAACAAATTATACACCTAAACCTTCCTCATGAATCACTCTGTCTATTGGTGAAAACCGCATGAAAATCTGTTCAGTAGTTTTTCAGTTTGTCGCGAATAGACAGACAGACGCGGCGGGGGACTTTTTTTTATAATATGTAGTGATGTAGTGATTAAGATTGCGTTGTGTAGTTATTTATGCTTTATTTTAAAAACTAAGAAGCTTAGATTTAATGTTTTGGCGATTTTTCGTTTTTTAGCTCATGTATTTTTTGTATTTTTTTGTAGTGGTACACATTTTCACATTACTATTCTTCTTGTTAACCCATTTAATTAACCTAAATGTTTGTGTTAGCCGTGGGTTCACGTCGATATTAGACTAAGTGGGGTTCGAACCCGCAAATGCTTGATCGCAAGTCCAACGCCTTAGCAAAGGTCATCCTTTTTCTTTTCTTATTTAATACTAGCTGTGCCCGCCGCGGCTTCGCTTTTATGTTTTTTGCGTGAAACTCTTATTATTTTTCCAAAATAAAAGTAGCCTAAGTTACTCTTTATAACATCAGCTATCTGCCAATATATTCGCGAAAATCGGTCTACCCATTCCGGAGATTACCCATTTCAGCCATTCCGGAGATTACCAGATATACATACTGACAAAAATTTTGAAACATTCAGATGCATTTAGTAAAAAGATGTTATTATGATGTTAGAAACAGACACTCCAATTTAATTTATTTGTATAGATAGCTATCTGTTATTTAATATATTCTAATAGACTGCTAATAAACACTGTTAAATATAAATATATTATGTATAATATAAGTGATCTATTGATTTATCTTTTGTCTTCATCACCTTTACATCATGTGAAGTGACAGATATGGAGTGATACCAATATACTCGAAGTTAATTTTTAGCCGGTTGCTTGAATTTATTGCACTCATATCAACCTGCAACATCAACACTCCATCACAGATTCATTCGCAATATTCTTGTAAACCTCAACAAGAATAGTGTACAAAGCACTTTGATCCTTCACACGGGCAATCAAGTTGTCAATGTTAGAACTCTGACGAGGGTCCGGAGTGACCTGTACTCGTGTTATTGGACCTCCGTCTGTCTGCGGTACACATATTGGGAACCTATGTCAATGTAGACGAAGTGCTTCAACGAATAAGTCTTGCTGTTTAAGTATTTTCTGTAAAAAAATCATTGTGTTCAATGAGTATAGTTCTATTTTAAAAGTAAGGTGATCTATTATTGTATTTGCACTTTCGGCACATTCTTCACAAAGGCCTAAGAGTTGAGACAGAGGTTCAATGAATGTTCTTGGTTTATGCAAGATAAACGGTTTACTCACGTATGTATTTCATGGATGACCGACTTGCTTCGGATTCGACGGGGCTCCTTCATCAAGTGGCGAAGCCATGAAATTATTATAAGTACTACAAAAATCTAAAAGAAAAATAAAGTGTGGAATTGTTTGTTAAAGTTAACAGTAATACAGTAAACTAATATTGAAGGGAAAAAGAGGATTTAGAAAAGCCGATGCAAAAAGAAATTTATGATAAAAGAAATTGTTGCGAATACAGCTCTTTTTTATATTTTTAGTTTTGTTTTACGTTGCACTCTAGGATAACATCATTAAATAAAGTATGGGTAAAATAAATAAAAAATAGCAACCAAGTTTAATTTTATATCTATTTTTTTATTTCTCCTCATCTTGGCTAGTACTATTTTACGTTCAAAGAATCTACTGAAAAGGATCCAGTGAAATCTTAAAATGAAGTCTGAATAATAAAAAGCTCTTATCATTGAAATATCGCCTTGAAACAAACTGCCACAACTAAGGCCATAATTTCACCCACATCTCGAGAGGAACTCTACAAGAATGGCATCAAATCAAAACTTTTTATTACATAAAAACTTTCTTTAGCCACCGTCGAACAATGGCGCGAAATGGTTAACATCACTACACAGCCAAGAATCAAAGAGCATTCCCTATACTTTTGTTATTCAAATTATTCTGAGATTTATTCCCTCTTACAACACTGCCTTTTCAACCCCTGAAGCAGACGTATTCATCTCTTCGTCCTTCAATATAAAGTTTATTTTTGTCCGTTGGGGTTATAGGCATAACTTTGTAGATTTCCTTTTATAAGAAAAGGGATTATATTAATTTCATCTTGTTGCTGACGTGGGGTCCTGTATCATCCAGACATGATTCTTTTCATGGTATTATAGTGGAAATGGATTTGGAGAATTATTATTTTTTTATTCTATGTAACATATTTTGAAAGTTCATATGTTTCGGGGTAGCCTCACACTGTGAGTTACTGAAGTATATGCTTCAGTGCCTCAAAACGATCGAGAATTATCTGAAGTAATAAAAGCTTTTGAAAGGAAAACTATTTAATTCTTGGAGCAGAGGTGACAAAACATTAGACGTATATGTTATATATAAAATATATGATATTTATATACATAACTACCAAATGTATTCTTTAATGAAAATGCGTAAAAAGTGGACCTCTACGCAAGCCAAAACCTCGTAGAATTTATTTATGTCTGGTAATAATATTATGAAGCTGAAATCAAATTGGTGTAAAGCACTCGATAATTCGATTTTTTAATGTATAAGTTTTAATCAATCAAATATTTTAAGGAAAGGTAAGAAACTGGCAATATGACTATAAAAATACCACCAGACTTAGTCTACGGTATACTACAATATTTAAAAAAGTTATGAATTCACTCACGTTGTTACATTGCGAAAGCTGTACACTCGTAAATTTCGATGGAGTTACTAACCAACAGATGTTCCTTTTGTGCTGTTCTAGAGAAGCTCTGGATACATTACGAGAATACAACTATAAAGATTACAAAAGACATGACTGTTTGTATATTTGATCGAATTTCTATATCCTATCGTTTAGAAAGATGCAAAAATAGTTAGCAATATGTTCTTAAGGTAATTGTATAATTTCTTGATTAAAGTTTCATGATCAATGCAACTAAAAACCTTGGACAAATCAGAGAAAACATTTGAAGCATCTTGCAAGTTCTTCAAAGCATTACACTATAGTATATTTACAATATCACTCATCAATTGTTTTGTTAAAATGCTGGATTTTATACCTGGAGTTGGAGTTTAAATATAAGCCTATAAACTATCTTATTGTCAAAGATGTAAATCGTTATACGGATTACTTTAGGCCTTTCTAAATGCGTTGTGGTTGTAAATTTTCTGAACAGTACTTCCAATGTCAGGTACAGTATCTGTTTTAAAATGATTTGTACCTAAGTAATGTGAGTACTGTTATATTTTGTTACACTGCAGGAAGATTATTTTTTCCTGAAAGCAGGCAAAGGGGTCCGAAAAAAATTATTACATACAGATGCTATCGTAGGGACATGGCTGTTTCTTTTCGTATTATGAAAAAGTGATATTCTGCAGGAAAACAGTTCCTATGACATTTGTAAGTTATTGTTTTAGGGGCTTATACTTGATGGTTACAGATGTTGCGTTATTTAATAGATAATATTTATGTAGAGTATATTATGAGGACAACCGCTTCAAGTTAACTTGGATGATTTTATTAATATGAATCTATACTACAGAACCTAAAGCTGAAAAGTTTGTTTAATTTTTTGTTTAAACGTGACAATCTCTGAAACTACCAGTCGATCTGTTTTTTTTTTTGTATTGATAACGTATAGTAACATATAATAATCAGTGTAGGGACATCATTGGTTTAATAATATATATATATATATATAACGTCTGTACATTATTTTCACTTTGTCCGTCGACCTTAGTTTCGTAGGCAGATGGGTAAGCGCTGAATGGAAATAAAACGAACCACGAAACCAAAGTCCAATCAGCTATAGTCCCGAGTAATTACGTAACAAAGAAATCACTAGTAGGTCACGGTATAACTAGGTATGTATTTAGGTAACTGCGAAACACGCGGCAGTTTCTACGCTGACTGTTCTAATCGACCGCTGCAACATGAATGTGCCTTGACAGTGTCGCAGCCGAGTCGTAGACTCTGTCGAGCGCCAACAGATGGCAGCATTCCGTATTGACAGCAAAGTGTCTGTGTTGCCTTCTAATTAATTGCCTCTTTCGACATATAAGTTTTAGACCCATAGCTTTAATATCCCCTAATAGCTTTAAAATCATTTATGGTTCTGGCCGTTCGTTTGTGGAATGAACTACCGGTACAAATTCGGCAAGCTGAAACTCTTACAGCCTTTAAAAATTTGGTCAAACAACATTATCTGTCACTATAATAATATTATTCTATTCTTTACCATAACTAAGATCTAAATTGCTGTCTATAATACTACATTATCTCCACTAAGTAACTGTATATGTGTTTGTGTATGTATATAAGTATTTATCAATTTTTAGAATAGTACGCCATCAACTACTATGTATTTATTAAATAATTTTGATATTATCTCCATCCTAAGGTTGTCTGATAGAGATCGCTTTTAGCGATAAGACCGCCCATTGTACTCTGGTTTGTAAGATAATATTTTTTTTCAACTGTTTTTATTAATGGTGTACAATAAAGAATATTCTATTGTAGAATATCTCAAATAAAGGTAAAACTGACAGTACAATAAAACTCACGTGAATACTGTAGAGTAGATATTATATTCTTCCATTTCAATACACTTTTAAACACACGTCCGAACTCGATGCTGGCCACGAGCAAATAGGCCGCCTAAATTTACTGTTCTCCCGGGGTAAACATTCGGTGTTGCCCGTTACATTCGTTTCCACTCCCCAAACATGAACAAACGAATACAATATTTCGAATTTATATCAAATTAATATATCTATTTTTGTAAACCTAACACTCGACCATCCTGACGTCGTGCATGTCCTCATGCACGCACGCAAAAACAGCCGTATTAACCTAACACTCGGCCAATAGTAATCTTCCATAGCATCGAATTCAGACTTACAATTTTACGGACGTATGTGCCTTGCGTCAGAAACATGATTATGATACTTCCTTACATACAAGAGGACGTCACAAGTGGTACTTCCTTCCCACAAGCAACAGGTACATACATAAATATATAATAATTATAATCATAAAGGCTGTGAATTTTTTCTCACAAATCGGGGGACGTCACTTGCGGTACTTCCTTCCCACAAGTGACATATCTCATAACGGCTGTGAACCGTCCTTCTCACAAACCAGGGGACGTCATTTGCGGTACTTCCTTTCCACAAGTGACATATCTCATAACGGCTGTAAACCTTCCTTCTCACAAACCAGGGGACGTCACAAGTGGTACTTCCTTTCCACAAGCAACAGGTACATACATAAATCTATAACAACTATAATCATAAAGGCTGTGATACTTCTTTCGCACAAACCAGTTGACGTCATTTGCGGTACTTCCTTCCCACAAGTGACATGTGTCATAAAGGCTGTGATACTTCTTTCTCACAAACCAGGGGACGTCACTTGCGGTACTTCCTTCCCACAAGCGACATATGTCATAACGGCTGTGATACTTCTTTCTCACAAACCAGGGGACGTCACTTGCGGTACTTCCTTCCCACAAGCAACAGGTACATACATAAATCTATAACAACTATAATCATAAAGGCTGTGATACTTCTTTCGCACAAACCAGTTGACGTCACTTGCGGTACTTCCTTCCCACAAGTGACATGTGTCATAACGGCTGTGATACTTCTTTCTCACAAACCAGGGGACGTCACTTGCGGTACTTCCTTCCCACAAGTGACATAACTCATAAAGGCTGTGATACTTCTTTCTCACAAATCAGGGGACGTCACAAGTGGTACTTCCTTCTCACAAGCAACAGGTACATACATAAATATATAACAATTATAATCATAAAGGCTGTGATACTTCCTTCTCACAACCCAGAGGGCGTCACTTGCGGTACTTCCTTCCCACAAGCGACATACATATATCTAATAATGGCTGTGAACCTTCCTTCTCACCAACCAGCGGACGTCACTAGTGGTACTACCTTCCCACAAGCGGCATACATCTCATAATAGCTGTGAACCTTCCTTCTCATAAACCAGCAGACGTCACTAATGGTACTTCTTTCCCACAAGCGACATACTGGCTGTGAACCTTCCTTCTTACACACCAGCGCGGCGGATGACAACAATTAGTAATCTTATTCATCACTTCGGCCTCGTACGGGTAGCAGAGACATCTTCAACAAACAACATATTTCAATCAATTTACACAAAATCTTAACAAATTATACACCTAAACCTTCCTCCTGAATCACTCTGTCTATTAGTGAAAACCGCACGAAAATCCGCCCAGCAGTTCTTCAGTCTATCGCGAACATACAGACGCGGCGGGGGACCCCGCTCCATTATTATGTAGTGATATCTCATCATAAATCATTTCTTTTTGCTGTCTCGCCTTTTTTTTTGTTTATATTATATTATCCATGTAAGTGCATAGTTATGTCACATCTTATTAATTAATATATAACTAGCTTATTATGATAAATCATTTAATTTTATACTAATAGTCTATATTTTCTCATACAATTATTCCGTATCATATTTACAGTTTGTACCGATAGACAATAATTATTGCATTCAGCTGAATGTATAAGGCAGTCACAATAAGCATGCCAGGTTTACTTGGCAGTGTAGGTATAAAGCTACAATTACACTTCGGGTTCGACTAATCGTGCCAAAATTCAGTGGGATGCGGCGCGCCGTTTGTTTGATGCTGGAGCACACAATATGCGTCGCGTCATTCTTTCATATGTAGACTATCGAGTTATTGGTACCTGGTCTAGGTTTATTTGTTCACAAAAATAAGGCAGTAACTAAATATTCACATTAATTAATTTAAATAAAAAGACAACCCTAATATCGCGGTGCTGTCGAAACAGATAAGAGTTACGCGATAGAAAGAGGCAACTGCTAGTTGAATATACCTGTAGATAATTAGCGCTGTGTGACCCGAGTTGAGACTTTATTATGTCGGAACAGGAGTCGCTTGTTTAATTAAATTATTTGGTAAAGTGTGACTTCTGTACTTTAACTATTATGAATTCTGTGCAATAGGTAAATAATTATTTATTCGGTACCTTATGCCTATGCAAAATACACACACACTACACACACATATACTAATGTTAACGGAATATTTTAACTTTTCTGTTCTTTTACCTGTTCTGTATCATCATCATCATCGTCATCATCATCGTCTATGTTTATGGTAGCTACATGAAGGCATGGTAACATACGATCGGCTGCTGTCACATGCGCGTTTTTATTTTCCTTGCTGTACATATATATTATGTTTTTGACGGATTTAAGCAATATTTCTAAATTCAAATTTTAGTTACTTTTACGTCTTACCTCATTCAACCGTGGGTCAATCTTCGCATTCATATTCAATCCAAACATAACCTCGGAAGGAGTCCTATCTTTTTGTGGTTAATATTATTTATGCCCCATTGGATTTGTATGGGATGACCCACTTTGTCTTCTCAATCTTTTTATCAAAATTGAAACTTCGAGCTGTTAAAGAGCTAAGAGTGGTGCGGTTGGATCGCTAAACCTTATTTTGTAAATAGTATCTAACATTTGGATAAGGTTAGTTTCAGATACGATCGATCGAATCTATCTAAACATTCAGGGATAGACTTTTCATAAACAAAGATGACATCACTATTGCCTTGGTAAATCGAACTGATCCTAAGACCCAAGTGTATTTGCTAATCTGAACGGCATGCGATTAATTTCGTATTGACTTTCCGGTGTAACAAAACGATCTCAATCGGTTGACTTCAGATCTAGGTACTTGATAGTGACCAGAAGACATGCAAGGTTATGGAAAAAATGAAATAATTGGATACCGCTGATCGTAATCGAATTTCGCAGTCTAAAATCGACACTTATTTAAAATCCTGTTTGCAAACCAGAATTAGGACTAGCGTATTCTGAAACCGATTCGTGGATGATGCCAACTTCCATCATTTCTGCAACCATTTCCCGTTCTTGCTATTATATATTTTATATATTTACAAGCTAACCTGCAAGGTTTGTATACAACAGGGCATTTAGTATTTCATTCGATACTCATCTCAGTGAAGCCCGCACATCCTAGTTCCTTCAAGGAAGTTGCGAAGTGCTTGTGCATCTCTAACAAGATCATTGTTCTTGCTACGACTCGTTGATAGAATCACATTGGCTCATTTCAATACCTATACCTACGGAGCACTTCTGGAAATTACATGCCTAACGACTCGCACCTTCGTGCATTTCGATAAAATTTCTCCCATTCGTAGTTTATAAAGTTTTGATGAAGGGTGCACGTAAACATAAACATGACTATTCCTGACACGGTACGTTCCTCCGCTAACAAATTTCACTCGACTCCGGTTTACCAATAATTTTCCTACTCAAAACGTAATGACTCCGTTCACTAGAGTCTCGACACAAGCTTTAACTACGGCTGGACCGTAAACGTCATTATCAGCGATAACTAATACGGTGACCGCCATAACCTCGTCCTCATTCAGTTGGGGCAGAGCTGATTCACAACATCAAAAGCATTAAAGTTCTTCTGCATTTTTGTATACCACGATATGCGGTTGCTCCGTAAAAGAAAGACCTATCAGCATCTATCGAAACCTGTTCTCAATTTCTTGTGACGTTACAGTAGTTTTACATTATAAATATTTAAGTCTTCAGAAATACTACCTTTCGAGAGTGAAACGCACTTCCCAAAACCCTTCATAGGTATAGTAGAGCTGTCGTGACTCGGTTCTAATAAACATACTGTGAACTCTTAACACTTCAGCAAGCCCAACAAGCAGATATAATGAATATATTGTCTAACTCTGTACTCATATTCATGCAAATGCAAGAGTATTGTAACGTATTATTATTAGTTTCAATAATATGCATGTCACCTGAATATATATATATTCGTATACTCGAATATAGTTTCCGTATACATTTTTTACATGTTTACTTTATCATCGAAATGTCTGTTCGTTGTGTGTATTTTAATTAAAACTTTTAGTAGTTGTTCGCGATGAGAACAACACATTGCGTTAGCGTTAGACCTAAAGGTTTAATCCAGGGTTTATCACTCAACACCTGGATGAAACACTTAATTGTACGTTTACCATCAATATCACATCCATTCAGTTGAGCAAGTATTTCAGTCAGAGGTTCACCAAACTAACTTTTCCGCTTAAGCAAATCCTTCAAGGTTTATTCATAATTTTGCTCAAATGAAAACATTTAACAACATTTCATCTAATATATACATCTCGAACGAATAGTATAGAGTTTAGACTCTCATGCCACATCCTAGCTAATCCTCATAGTTTCTGCATTACAAGAAGAATGATAGTTTTTTTTTTTCTTTCCCAACTGTATACAATGGCACATTGGTTAACTTTCTAATTGAAATATCTATGCGCTGGCTTTTAATCGAGGGGTCAAAGTCAGATCGAACGCTTGTGGTTCATCTTACCATTACTGTTAAATGTCATAATTTACATTTAGACTACTTAATGACTCTTAGATTTAAAATATATTTCGAAGTAAAAATTGGACTGTCTGACCGTTTACTCAGCTTTGAAGTCAATGCGCCGATTTCGACATCTGATGCTCCCCGGAGCCGCTGTACATCGACGTCGCAGCAGCCACGAGCAGCGACCTGGTGCATAAAGCGGCATTTGCTCGCGTTGCAGCAACGGGCTATGTGTACGTTGCAAGCTTCTGTCTCGAAAATCTTCACCTTGTTATCTTGAATGCAGAACCCGTGTTTGTCTGCGACTTTTTCTATTCGAACAGGAGCTCAATATTTCGATAGATGGCGGCGTGCTTAACCGTTTTTGCTTTTGCTTTTGAAGTAACTACTCTTCTTACAGCATCGTTACTCTGAAACTTATACATGGGAGCTGTGTACAAGGAGCTATGTAAAATAATTAAAAACTCCTTTTTTTCAGAATAAAATTACTGCAAGGTACTTGAACATTATTCGTGATATTTCGGTAACGATCCTTTGAAAACCAATTATGTTTGCAGTTGCATGGTTCATTGCTTACACTGAACTATTGAGAGACCACGAAGAATATTGCAATATAATTTAACAAACAGATGATATACACCAACGGTTACATATATAAAATTAAATTACGCTTTGTGATGTTATTTCAAAATTATAGGGTATCTCGGAAACAACGCTGCCTAGCTCAAATTAACGTTTAATTTATTTTTATTTTTTTTTTAGACACCCAAATAAACACCGCTACGTTTAGCAACTAGATGTTGAGATGTGTAATGTAATATTTAAAAACTTATACCATTTCGTACAAAGGTATAACACTAACAAAAATGTTAAAGCGATGGCTCAATTCTCAAATCTCGCAAATCCAAAAATTTCGAAATTTTGATGTCATCTGTGTATGATGCCGTAACAAACACCATGCAATCACTCGTATTTTCAAATTGTTTTTAGTTTTGTTTTTTTTTTGTATTTACAAAAATAAAACTACCTACTTAGTAAATCCATTACACATGTTTAAGAATTATACGTAAGTCCATTTATTTAATAATTTTATCAGATATAAAAATAATGATTACAACAAATATAAGCCCAATTAATAATAGATATTTAAATAATGCTATTTGTCTATGTTTTGTAATTAGTAAGGTACTTAATAATTTTTTTTTTTTCTTCTGTAATATTTTTTTTTAACATTTGGAGATACGAAGTTCTTAAATGAAATCATCCGTATTTAAATCAATTAGCCACTATAATCTAAATAAAATGAGGAAAGTGGGCCTATTCCACTTCTGAAAATGTAGAATATCTCAAATAAAGGTAAAACTGACAGTACAATAAAACTCACGTGAATACTGTAGGGTAGATATTATATTCTTCCATTTCAATACACTTTTAAACACACGTCCGAACTCGATGCTGGCCACGAGCAAATAGGCCGCCTAAATTTACTGTTCTCCCGGGGTAAACATTCGGTGTTGCCCGTTACATTCGTTTCCACTCCCCAAACATGAACAAACGAATACAATATTTCGAATTTATATCAAATTAATATATCTATTTTTGTAAACCTAACACTATCTATCTATCTATCCCCAACCTGGAATTTTGGTATGGAATAGCTGTCAAATTATACTAGGTAAATCAATTTGTAATGCAGATAAGTTGGTGACAAGCACTCGTAATACCTCATTCTGGACAGTTAGCTAACAGAGGTGTCATTTATGCGTCTCTTTCCCTGTATTTTTGTATCGAAATATAGTCGAGCACTTTTTCACATTGAACAGAAGCCTAATTAAGTTTTACAACATTTTAATACAAACAAGTATACCGTCTGCGATGTGTATTTGCTGAATCACAAAAAAAAATATGAACACCTTAGTAATCATACCATTAAAGATAAACCTATTTAAGTAAATAAAAAGTGATAATCTTGCATTGGCTCGCAGCGATTCTATTATCCAAAAAGTGGGTCATGATGTATTTATGGCAGATAACTCTCATAAGTCGCGGCACACTTTCGCGTTTTAACAGATTCAAGGATTCTCTCTGGACTTTTTAGATATTGAAGCTTTTTATTCAGGATTAGGGAAAAAGAAAATAGCGAGAAAATAATGTTAATTATTACTCAAGTACTAAAAGTAGCTTAGAGGATTAAGGGAGAATTAAGACTTGACTATACTAGTTATCTTACAGAATGTACTTCATAGTAACAAAGTCATCCACCTCATCAGTTTATAAAAACTGTGTGGTCACTTCAGCAGTGATATGTGTGGCACATACTGGATTTCGTGACCCTTAGAAGAGAGTGTATGCCACAGAGACTATGAAAAGAGACCCGTACAGAAAATAAATAAATAAGTAATTGGAATGCTCAAATAGGTGCGGATATTTCGAATAACAGCTTATACACAAAATAATAATCTTAATCTGTTTAGAGACAACTTAAATCTTAACATGTCTTAGCTAAGGATATACTTAAGATAACCATCAGTCGAAGAGAAATAACCAAGGTTGTATCGATTGGTACAAATATCGTATAGTAATCTTCAGCCTTTTAGTTTGTTTTGAGAAAATTAAATGTAAACAAACCGGTTGCCTGATAGTTAATGGTAACAAAACCAGCAGTCGAACTCATGCTTAGCCAACTCTGTCATCTCTGTTTTAAGCCATCTTACTCACCAAAAAACAGCAAAAACATACCTTAACAACATCTAGTGAAGACAAGCTGAACTACGAAGTAACTACTGATTCTACATCGAGCAATCATAGTTCTCGCGCCGATTAGTATATGTACAACTTCTCAACATCAACCGTCGGGCCGCAGTCCGCCAGGCATGATCATCTGTATTGGACCCTCCCTTTGTATTGGAGGGACACAACACCCGTACCTTTAGAAATGCTGGGTTAACTTCGGTATTCGGTACAGTGGAAATTTTACCCATTTTGAGTAACTGTAGAGCAGTAATTTGTCTTTCCTTACCTTTATCAAAGCCTTTTACGCCTAAAATAACGCTTTTTGTTATACATATCTAAGTTTTCGACAACAATTGTCGATTCACCGTCTCAAAGCGTGTATGTACTTCACATACAGGTAGGCACACACAAGCAATTCCCAAATAAGTTGACTCAATTCAAAGATCTCCTGACAAAGTCGCTTAGCAACAGTCTTATTATAAGTTATACAATCTTATAAAGCGAGGCCTTTACCTTTGAATACAGACGAAACTTGTATCGCTGTGTTGTTATTATTTGTTTTCTTTTGTTCAGTTTTCCACAGTCAGGGTTACGGAGCGCTCTGAATGTTATATAACGGCTCCCTCCAATAATAACGTCAAGGGTGCTTGTCTATTGTTCAGGTATATTTTTGGTAATCTAAAGCCTGAAGTGAGTCTTGCCTAAAATCTTTTTAATAAAGAAATTAACTGGGTATAACGCTCTTAATAATAGAGAGGGTATTTAATTATATGACAAGCACGTTCTCTTCAACGCAAATACTATTGTGTTAAGGTACTAGGAGATAGGGGGCAAGCACTTTGCCGCCAAGCCGGCACTTTGGGAATTATAGATGGAAAAATTCTGAGTATATTAAAAGGGTAGGTATGATGGATAGGCAATGGAAAGAAAGGGATATTGCCTATATATCCATGTGGGAGTGATGGAGGAGCAGGTCAGGGTCTCCTGTAACTCGAACTGGCTGTTGAAGCAAAGGCCGAGCTCTCTAACAATTGAATTTACTTTTTTTATGGAATGAGGGGCAAACGAGCAGATGGGTCACCTGATGGGAAATGACTACCGCCGCCCATGGGCACCTGCAACTCAGGTGGGAGTAGAGGAAGAGGGGGAGAGGGAAGGGTTAGGGCCTCTGGCGGTCACTCGGCAAAAGCAATGCAAGCATTGCTTCGCTGCCGGTTTTTTGTGAGGCCGTGGTATCACTCCGGTCGAGCCCGCCTATAGGTGTCGAAGCATGACTCTCCCACGATAAAACCGTGTTTGTATAGTATAGCACGGATTTCGTTTCTAAATCAAAATTGTTAAACTATTCCTTATTTCGTGTTAAAAGCACTAGGAATAAATCTGTCTTGTTAAATGGTAATCTATTTTCTCTATCTAAATATATAAATATGAATCCCTATTTACCTTGGTCATGGCATCACGCGTGAACGGCTGAACCGATTTCGCAAATTCTTTTTTTTGTGTTTGTTATTGTCAGAAGAAAATTCTTATGAAAGAAAAAAATGAGAAAGTTGCGCGGAAAATTAGAAAATTTAAGAAAACTTAACGACCATATTAACTTTTCTAATAAACTTTAGCGCTTTTGACATAACTGTCAGTAGTTTGACAGTTAGCGCGATTGACAGAATGCGCGCTGCAAATTATCCCAATTCGAAATCAATATTCATAGTTAAGACAGGACAACGTCTGTCGGGTCAGACAGTTCATTATATTATTCATGAAGCGTGTAATAAATTAATATTAATTACGACTGTAGTTTTACTTTAAAATGCTAACTTAATGAACTTACTTGAGAAATGATAAGCTATAAGTTAACATAATATGCTTAACACTCTTCAGTGCAAATCGGTACACCTGTTCTCTAATCATTCATGTGTAACATAATTATTGCAAGAAGTACTCGTTTATTTACCTCAAGACATGCAAATTGAGACAAGAACTTGAAAGAGGTTATCAAATGTTTCCTTACTTCTAGAATCAAGATATTAATCTCAATAATATCAAGTAGTATAAGTATATTGTTTTTACCAAACAATTTGTAAATGAGTTCTTTAAAGATATTCCATTTCAAGGGTTTCATTCTTATTGAAAACAATTTTATAAATAGAATGCTCGACAGTTTACAGACCAAGTTGATAACGAACGAATGAATCGAATAAATAAAATGAATGATTTTAAAGTAAATGAATAAATTAATGTTAACTTCAGCTTCGAGGGTTCCGAAGTGGAAAGATTGAAATTACATGAACTACCTTTATTGTAGTTTGTTTTTAATGATATCATATTGCCACTCAATTGCAGGAGCTTGACTTTCAGATGTTTGTTTAACTCCACTCCACATTATAGTTAACTATCATTACAAATAACTTTTTTATAGCAGGATTCGCTAGAAGTTGATCTAAATTATAGTATTCTTTTAAGTCACCGGTTACCGTTTTCCAGAACGAGTGCCAAGCGCTTGTTAGAAAAACCATTTGTGTAAAAAAGTAATAAGTAACTATTATTTTAAAACTAATAAATAAATATCTTAGTAAGTATTTTTCTTATTTTAATCACAAGATATCAAAAAGTACAGTCAGTAATGAAATTTGTTCCACTTAATACAGATTCGCGATTCAGTCTCAAAACAAATTAAGCAGTAAGTTTATATATTTTTTTAGATTTATAGAATATTCATTGATGCCTAAAAAACGATAAACCATTTTTTATAATCGGTAAACGGAAGGTAGGACCAAAGAAGGTAGAAGGTAGGTCCAGCCAGAGGGACTGACGAACTAAGGAAGGTAGCTGAGTTGGATTAGATGCGGCGGACCGTGTCCTATGGCACACGTTAGGAAACGCCTATGTCCAGCAGTGGACTGCGATAGGCTGATTGATTGATTGAAACAGACTGTGCCTTTTTTTTTTATGGTATAGGGGGCAAACGAGCAGACGGGTCACCTTATAGTAAATGACTACCGCCGCCCATAGGCACCTGCATCTCGAGAGTCACAAGTGCGTTGCCGCCCTTTAAGGTGGGAGTAGGAGAAGAAGGGGAGGGGGGAAGAGTGGGAAGAGGGGGGAGAGGTGAAGGACAGGAATAAGGGAAAGGGAAGGGTTAGGGCCTCCGGTAACCTCACTCACGCGGCGAAATGCAATGCAACCATTGCTTCACGGCCGGTTTTCTGTGAGGCCGTGGTAACGAGCGGAGTCGAGCCGGCCCATACGTGCCGAAGCATGGCTCTCCCACAATAACCCTGCCCTGTCTATTATTAAATAGAAAGTTTTAATAATACAGAGGTCTGTAAACTAGACTGTAAGTGACTTTCATTGCTGACTGTACCTTTTTAGTATTTTTTTTGATGAAAACTTTATCCAAAAGATTTGAATTGTGTAGATAAGGTTTCCATCGCCATATTTAAATACATATTCCTAAAAATTGTCGGTCCTACCTGATTTAGTTTTCGAATAAACAACCTGTTTTTACTTAGTTGTTGAACTTGAAGAGTTCAACGAGGGCTTCATTATCACTGTCCTCATCGAATAGGTCTTGACTTCGGAAACTGTGTTGGTCTTGTTCTTCACCTTTTGACAAAACATCGCTATTCCTATTCTTAACTAATAATTGTGAGAGTAAGTTTGTTTGTTTATTTGTTTGTTGCGCTTCGACCTCCTAACTACTTTACTGATCACCATGAAATTTTGTATACACGTCATCAGCGGAACAGAAGAGGACGTAGGGTAGCTGGATTTTTTGTAGCTTCAAGGGACTACAGACAAAAGTATTTGATATTCATTTCAACTTGATGCCTCCCCGGGTTCCTGAGGAAAAGGTCTTGATCGACAGACAAACATAGATACAGACAGACAGATAGACAGACAGACAAACGGACAACAAAGTAATCCTATATGGGCTAAAAATATCTCGCTTAAAACTATTTTCAATCTACTTTTTGCACGCAACTTCGCTCGCTTTAAAGTTATTTTTATGTCTCTCGGAAACAGCACTTTTTTAGAGATTTATATCTCTAAAAAAGTGCTGTTTGTGTAAAAAAGTAGATTGAAAATAGTTTTAAGCGAGATATTTTTAGCCCATATAGGATTACTTTGTTGTCCGTTTGTCTGTCTGTCTATCTGTCTGTCTGTATCTATGTTTGTCTGTCGATCAAGACCTTTTCCTCAGGAACCCGGGGAGGCATCAAGTTGAAATGAATATCAAATACTTTTGTCTGTAGTCCCTTGAAGCTACAAAAATCAAGCTTCTAAGACAATGCAATCAAAATATACGACCATTAAGCCTTACATTTTAACAAATTGGAACATTTCGCAGGCAAATCAAAATCTATAAGGTACTTCCCACTGACCTAGAATCAATAAATTTGGTAAGAAGCAAGGTCTTGCAGCACAAGTAAAGGAAAAAATCCGAAAGTCGTTGATTTGTTGTAATATCAAATGAAAAAATTGTTTTTGTGATTATAAACTTATATTTCGCGGTTATAAAGTTGACTTTGTCGTAAAACGATGTATGGGAGAGTATTTTAAGAATTGCAAAGTAAAGTTTGTCTTTCAGAAAAAACGATCAAAAATCTTTGAGAATTGATTCCCAATAGGGACGTGGTATTTGTTTCTTTACTTACGGAACCCTCGTTGTGCGAGCCAGACTCGCACTTATTCATTTTTACTTGGCAAATGGCAAAAATGACACCAAAATACCATAAAATGAATGCTGAACCTCTCTCTGTCGTTGGTATTTATTCACTAGTCGAGGTTGAGACCACGAGTCAATAAGAAGTTGGACTAGAGCCTCCAGCGACTAGAAGTTAAAAGTTGCACAACAAATCTCTTTTAAGTATACGTGTTTCAGAACAGGCACATATGGGCCGGCTGACTCCGCCCACGGCCTCGCAGAAAACCGGCAGTGAAGCAATACTTGCATTGCATTTGGCCGCGTGAGTGAGGTTTCCGGAGGCCCTAAACCTTCCCTCTCCCCTATTCCTGTCCTTGCCCTCTCCCCTCTTCCTACTCTTCCCCCCCTCCCCCTATTTTCCTACTCCCACCTTAAAGGGTGGCAACGCACTTGTGACTCTCGAGTTACAAGTGCCCATGGGCGACGGTAGTCATTTACCATCAGATAACCCGTCTGCTCGTTTACCCCATATACCATAAAAAAAAATTATCTAATATTACACCCGAATGTGTGCTCATCGGGGTAGGTGACAAGTTGTCAGTGTAGCATGTCTATCGTTATAATAGAGTCTACTACGAAATAATAGTTGTTCTTGGAATTGGTCCAAACAAGTTTAACTATCGACAAGTGCATTGAGAAAGAAATCTGTTGTCCTACTGACAACCTAGTCGGTGCCGGTAACATCGATAAACCATCCAACGAATATCGACAGTGCATAATAAGTTATTTTTGGGAATACATTAAAAAAAGAAGAATAATATATGTGTAAATTTAAGGTTTTAGTAATAAACCCTTTAATTTTTAAAAGTACCAAACCATTAGTTTTTTTTCCATTTAAACCCTGAAGAGAGCACTTATAATAAGATGTTTTCCAGTATTTATATGTAGGCATTATTTTTTCTTGTCTCGTGTTTACACAGGGTTCCATTCTACGATCTACCTCAATTTTTTTGTTAACAGAAGTTACTACACAAAATATCTTACGTTAATAAGTTTAATACGAACGCTAATTAGCTTCAAGCTTCATATGTGTATTAAAAGTGTCTAATTACGTATGAACATTGATAAGTATACACCTTAACAAAGGGAGGCAAGGTTATAAGCATCACAAGTTAACGTCAAAAGGATCTTCAGAAAACATGTTAAAACATCGCACGATTCCGTAGGTGCATGGAGAGCAGGTTACTGCATAATTAAACACCAGAACTCCGTAGTTCGAGTCTCGTACAGACTGTTTTACAATTCACTCGGTAATTATTCAGGCGCGCCCGGGGGATCCGCTAGTTCATAACGGAGACATCGGCTCTGTTAACTCGTATAATATTTATTTTGTTTCAAATTGTTTTGTAGTTTCTTTTGACGTTAAATGAAAGGTACTTATTGCAAATGGGAACGTGCTTCATTTTGTCTACTTCATCTGACTTTTCAAAATTTAGAAGAGAAACTTGTTTTTGATTCAGATTCATAATTATCTTTATCACCGTAACTTGTTCCAGCTGGATCTTCTTCAAGCTAGTATTGAATAAATATATATATTTATGGTTTTTAGAAGAACTCCCGCACTGTATAATAGTCCTATGTTGCGGGGGCCTTACAATCGTACTACAAACCGACACAAAGTACATCCAAATTTGAAACATATCCGTGACTCATGTGGGACACAGAATATAAATGTTTTAATTCGGGATCGATCCTGTAAAAAATTTGAAAAAGCCATAAACCCTTCAAAGCATCGTTCGCTGTTACTATTATACACATCTTATTCATATTATAAAGGCTAAAGTTTATGAGGATGGATGGATAGATGGATGGATGAATGTTTGTTACTCTTTCAAAAAAGATTATAGATAATTTGGTATAGCAAATAAGTTACTTTTTATCCCGGAAAAAATACAGTTTCTGTGGATTTCATCAAAATTTACACGCGAACGATGTCGCGGGCAACAGCTGGTGTATAATATTCCTAAAAGGTGTAGGATGACCATTGAGTTATTATTACTGTACATAATATCTCGATGAGGTTGAGTCGTGATAAATAAAGTCATATTTCGATTTTAGACTGATACAAAAATAATAAAAAAAAAAACAATTTTAGACCTTATCCTATTAATTTTAAATAACAAAATATCATTAAACCCATATAGCGAGATCCATTGCTATGTGAACTGTAGAACGCCATTTAAATCCCACATACTCTTCTGACAATTAGCGAGCGGTTTACGGTGTAGAATAAGTACGTCCCTACGTGGAGCAGGCACTTGGGCAAGTACTATCTCTTGTACAATTAGTATCTTTGTGCAGAGTCTGACTCGAATATCTAGTACACTTATCTAGCTTGACTAAGTCTCTATGGGTTTCGTTTGAGTTTCATGATATCTGACACGATTTTAGGTGTTTTCAAAAGGTTAGAATTTAAAAAATCTGGCTTTTCAATCACGGAATTGAAAAACTTAGAGTACAATTTCATTCAGATAAATGTAGATGAAATATTGTATTTAGACTGTTGTTTTAATTTCACCTCAACATAAGAATTTCTCGAACACAAAAAATAATGATTTACTGTTTGTATCATGTAAGTGTGCATGTATATAATCTATATATATAAAAATGAACCCCTATTACTCCTGGTCACGCTATAACTTGAGAACGGTTTTACCGATTTCATTCATCTTTTTTTTTAATGTTTTCTAATACTTCGTACATTAAAATAAACTTAACGACTCCCTTTATTATAAACTTTTTCAATGTAACCTTAGCCCCAGCATTATTATACTCTTTTCTAAGCACGTTTGAAATAACTGTCAGTTGTTTGACAGCAAGAGACAGATCGCACACCGCCAATATCGTTTACAAAGATCGCATAATTCTAGGGTAGCGTCATATTCTCTTTGCGTTAATTAGTTGTATCGGCCGGAATCAAGGACTTATCATGGAAATCGTTTGTCGGCATTAAGAACGAATTATAACCCTTACCCAGCGTATAGTATTCCAGTTTGAAGTATTAAATAAAATTCGATGGAACTGAAAATTCGTATTTTTAACACAGAATTTGAATATGAAAATATAAACTTGAAAATTTACCGATAAAGCTGAGTTAATGCCTCGGGCATTAAGGCCGCTATTATAAAATTTTGCATGTATAAAGTTTTGATGAAATAAACAATTGTGAAATATAAAACCGTCTTTTTATATACAGACATATAAAATGAGCGTTCGCTGAAAGAAAATCAATTAAAACGGCTTAAAAGGTAAACATGTTGTTTCAAAGTTTTCTCTTCAAACTATAACAATGAAAGTATGCTGCCTACCTAAGTTATGATGCACGTTAACTTAAAGCTATTATAAGCTACGTACCTAGAGGGTAGGTTGGCAAATAAGAAAATATTTCCTAGGAATTTCTAGCTTAGACGTTACCACGCTTGGTTACGTAATTTTCGCACAGTAATGCAGGATATAGTCTACAATAAGGAATATTCCTAAAGATTTCACTACCTGAATAGTGTGAGCATCTATATATTAATACGTGAAGAGAATGCTCTGTACCCCTTTTAAAGCAAAATTTCGCGCACGGAGAAATATGTTAATTGGAATACTTCAAGTTTAAACGAAGAAGAAGCGGCGAAAGTTAACATTTTAAAATCAATATGTGTTATAAATTTAAAAATTATGTGAAAGCTATGAAAAGCTACATAGGTCCAGTATATGTTAACCTGTCATGGTAGGAATAGTCTATACAGTTCAAATTATACTGGTTATTGAAATAAAGGAAAACAATCAAGTCAAGTCAGTCAACCTTAATGAATAATGTTCGAAATTCCACTACCAGGCGATCTCAAGTGATTATTAAGTTTGAGGAAAATAGCGGTGCCATAAAGTAGGTATATTAAAGATTCAAATGTAAATTGTCTAAATGAAAAAAATAAAAATGTTGACGATCTATGTTGCCTAGCAGTACAGCGTTCGACTGTCACTGTGACATTCGGCCTGATGTCGCGTGTAATTATTGACATTCATGAATGAACAAATTAAATTTTAACAGTATATAATCACATTAATTTAAATGATTGAATAAAATCAAAGCTGCTGGGTGTTTCGAAGTATATACTTACTCGTAGCAGCAATACTAGTAAGGCTCAAAATTATTATTGACTAACTTTTTCTTCGTTTGCGTAAAACTAATTTTGTTATCCCTCGGGAACATTCTATTTTCAACGTGTATGCAAAATTTAATGATGGTCGCATAAACGACGATCAACGATTGACGACTGACAACTGATGTACCGTGAAACCCAACAAATAAATTTGAATTTCACTTCCATTTTGAATGGTTCCACAAATGTTTTGTTATAAAATAAATATGTCACATTGCAAAACAAAATAAGCACTCACTATTGATCAGAAACATGTTACCAAACATGTTTATAATAAAACATAAACATTTACAGCGGGCATATTGCAACAAATTGCATATTTATGAGTGGAGTCGCGGGCGCAAACGCGCCGAATGATAAATATCTGGCGGATGTGACGTCGCGACACACGCGCTTCCTGTGTACGGCGACTTCTTTAGCTAAGGGTCTTTATATCATACGATTTTTGATTTACGACACGACATTATGAAAATTTAAAAAAGTAAGATCGGCTCCAAAAAAGTATACTGATAAGCAATAAATAAATGTTACTTAAGTTTAGTTTTTAAGTTTATATGTGGGAGAGCCATGCTTCGGCACGTATGGGCCGGCTCGACTCCGCTCGTTACCACGGCCTCACAGAAAACCGGCCGCGAAGCAATGCTTGCATTGCATTTCGCCGCGTGAGTGAGGTTACCGGAGGCCCTAACCCTTCCCTCTCCCTTGTTCCCGTCCTTCCCCTCTCCCCCCTCTTCTCACTCTTCCCCCCTCACCCTCTTCTCCTACTCCCACCTTAAAGGGCGGCAACGCACTTGTGACTCTCGAGATGCAGGTGCCCATGGGTGGCGGTAGTCATTTACTATAAGGTGATCCGTCTGCTCGTTTGCCACCTTATACCATAAAAAAAAAAGTTTTCACAGAATATCTATTCTAGTTAATCAGATCTTTTATTCAACGTCTATAATAAAGATAAATCAATAAATAACATTTTATTGTTTTTACATCATTGTTATAGCAGTAGATATATAAGTACAGTAGGTACAATACACAGTAGGCGGTGAACAGTTTTATTATTGGACAAAAATAAGAAAAGATTCAGAGGGACAGCAGTGGTTGAAAAAAATTATTCTGTAGATACAGATAAAGCAAACATAGTAGGTATATTATTTACAATATATAACATACCTCCATATGGAAATTAAATGAAAGTGGTAAATAATAACTATAAACCATTATCCTAAAGTATTATATTTGCTAAGAACTGGCAATGCATTCCACAAATTCCATGACCTACTCTCGACGGAAAACGATAGATCCCAATATTTTGTAGAATGCACAGGATCACAGTTTCAAATGTTTATGACACTAATTTAATTTTTAACTAAGACTCGTTTTAAAACCTGTAGCTTAAAACCAAAACTACGAAAATCTTAGGTTTAGAATGGAATTTATTCAAGTTCATTGAGTGAGGAACACCTCACTTGGAACACCAAGTTGTAATAGGAGATGGGGCATGATAGATATACGTAACACGGCTAACACTAACAGTTTATAAAAGTACTTTTAACTCATATCCTTATATTTTTGCATTAAAATCGTATAGTATAAAACTACAAAGGGAGTTAAATATTACAGAGCCGGTGTATGAAATATTGCCTTTCATATACGTTGTATTTTTAATATACTTTTGAACGTAACAGAACTAATACATCCTACATTTAATGGTCTCGCTGCCAACTATATTTTGCAAAAAAGTCTTAAAACGGAACTGCTGACATTTTAAGGCTGTGCTTTGCAAAAGAACAATTAACATTGACTTGAATCCGAACTGAACTAGAAGGTATTTCTCCTGGTGAGTACCAACGTTGGTAACGTGGGTTCGGTAGCTGCTTTTTCAAAGGTAAAACACGAAAAATTTTGTTCCAACGACCGCTTACTAATATCCATGCTGTATGCTTGTTTGCTACCTTCGTAAATAAGTAAAGTCTTTTAAAATAATTAAATGAAAGTTACAGATCAATCTATCAAATGTAACCTTTTAGGGTTCCGTTCTACAAAAGAAAAAATGGAACCCTTTTGGGATCACTTCGTTGTCTGTTAATCAAGGCCATTTTTCTGAGGAACGCGTGGAGATATCAAGTTGAAATTAATACTTATGTCTGCGATCCCGGTGTATATGAGGTGTAAAATATTCAAGAAAGTCGACGCAATACCATTGATCTAGAATCACAAAATTTAGCGAGACGCCAAGTATCATTTCCCAAGTAAAGTTTTGTTTTTGGATATTACAAACTTATATTTTGCAGTTGAAAAGGAAGGGGCTCGTGGCTAAGTGGTAACCGAGTGGGTTAGCACATTACAAGGTTAAGTAATGCTAGCCAGGTCAGTCTTAGGATGGGTGACCATTCCTAACAAATCAAGATCCCTCCGTGGCTCGGAGAGCACGTTAAGCTGCCGATCCCCGTTGTTATACGAACGTCTGTGGCATTCGTTGCGGGTAGTTGGAGCTCTAAAAAGTTCGACAACTTGGTCTAACTACAGAACTTCGACATCGCCTAGTACATGGATTGTGGAGGTCTGATGGCAGTCGCTTCACGTAAAATATCGAAGTTAGACTGAAAGCCGATCCGAACTTAGTTGGGAGAAGGTACGGAGGATGTGGTAGTAGCTCTAGAGGTTAGCAAGTTTAACCAAAAAAGAAACTGTCCAGATTCCCTTTGTCCTTTCGGCTAAAATAAAATTAGTACCGTTGTTATTCGTCGTAAAGATTCTCAAACATTTTGACGAGTTAACCTACTGATTTAACCTACTTCAATAACCTTTACTATGACAACAACAACTTCATAAAGATATTGTCTCGTACAGTACAACACGTCTTACAATTTCCTCACTGAGGTACCTGAGCTATCACCTCCACCTCAATATCTAAATACACAATGTAACAAAATTACCCCACGACGTCATAGTTATGAAACACGATAGACTAAATCACATTGAATTACGCTGTAACCTTAGTGTAGCCATAGTGTATGTTAAGCAGTAGTGGAACAACAGTGTCATAATTTAAGCGAAAGTTATAATCGTGCTAAAATATACGTTATTTTTGTAGTTTTATGAATAACTAGCAGCGCCCCACGGTTTCATCCGCGTAAGTCTCGATCCCGTGCGAATATCGGGATAAAAAGCAGCCTATGCGTTAATCCAGTTCTCCAGCTACCTACATACCAAGTTTCATCGCAATCGGGTCAGTCGTTTTTGCGTGAAAGAGTAACAAACATCCATCCATCCATACATCCATCCATCCATCCAAACTTTCCCATTTATAATATTAGTGGGATTGTAGGTAGCGACTATAGTTTTGAGATTTTTTTTTCAGTCTCCCAGTATTTATTTTTAATGCAAGAAAACATGACAAGCTTCAAATAAATTTTAAATACCTGATGAGGAATTAAGTTAGGTACTCTTACAGAAGATCATAGATAAGTAAAGCCAAAAGTAAACTTTATATTTCACCCTCACCTCTTCTTCCCCTCTTCCCTGCACTCTCCCTCTTCCCCCCTTCCTCTACTCCCACCTTAAAGGCTGGCAACGCACTTGTGACTCTTGAGTTGCAGGTGCCCATGGGCGGTGGTAGTCACTTACCATCAGGTGAACCGTCTGCTCGTTTACATAAAAAAAAATCTCAAAATGAATGATTTGATTAGTAACATACAAATTGTGACGTCACAATTTGTATGACTTCCTCCAATCCCAATACAATCCCAAATACCCAGTTCTATAGGCCTCTTTAAGAGATGTTAATATATGTATAAAAAGGAAAGCTATATTCACAGTTAATTAATGTCCTTGTCTTTTTTTACAGATTCCACCAAATGCGTTGTCTACCATTAACTCAACATAAAGGATGTACCTAATTTATTCGGTAGTTTAATAAACAGATACAAATGTATATATATATATATATATATATATATATATATCGGATTGCCAAACGGAATACTATAATCATTCGCTATTTTGCTTCGTTGATATCATCGGCCATTTTGTGTATATGTAATTTCTACCAAAATAAATATGAAGTATAACGTTGTTCAATAATACGAATGTTTCACCGAGTTACATGTAATAATCAAATACAGAACTAAATATTACATGACTACACAATTACACAGAAATACACGAACGTGGAGCCATTACCAGAAAACTGACCTTTTTATATATTATTTTATTATGGACTCTATCCCGCGCAAGAATCAGCGCAGGAATTCCGCCAATTGTCAGATGGCATCTTTTCAACTTCATTCGGCATAGAGCCGCTCTAAAGATAAAAAAAACAATCTTAATATAAAAAAGTTTGCAATGCTAATTCAACCATAAACAAAACATTAAACACGATATCCAGACTCAACCAGCCCGAACAGCACGCGCCATCATATAGAACACAGTATGTGAATCACGAAAATTGTTTTCCTATGTAGGAACTAAACGCATCAAAAATATAAGTGTTGCATATTTGATGCGTTTAGTGAACCCACTGACACTGACATTTAGCAGGAAAACCACTTAACTACCATATCAAATTATGGCAGTAGGTCTTCATATTTTTTTTAAACTATTTTGTGCAAACTACATCAAATGTCATTTCGCTGTAATTTTATATATATTATTATTGTCTTACTATAATTTTATTAAACTGTGGCACCGTTACCAACATAATGTTGTTACTTAGCTTCGCAGCAAGCACCGTAGACATAGACGCTGTAGCTATGAGCGTAACTAAGCACAGTCTACGACAAGGCAGCCGAGTGTGACTATAGTTTCATTTTACTCATATTGTTTTGATAATATTCTAGAAGGTGTGGGAGAAGGCGGAAATAGGCCATAATATGGTACATGATACTCTGTCGTATAAATTTAATTAGGGAAGATCATTTAGAAAAGATTGCCCAACCCAGTTCCAGACACATAATAGGGGACAAGTCTTTTGCCGGGCACTTTAGAGTATATTGAAAAGGAAAGGTTAGTGAAAAAGGAAGGTGGATTATACGGATGGATTGGAGCAGGTAACTCTAACTGTGACTCGCACTGGCTATTGCCGGAAAGTCCACGACCTCTAACGTGTGCAAAAATCGTTTTTGTGGGAAGAGCGCTTTCTTCAAAGTGCACTGTGGGGAAAAAATTGTGACTAAAGCTGTCAGTGGTTGGTGGTTTTATAAACACGTTATACATACGATATGATACATATATGTAACGCTACATGTATGTAAATACTCACAATATTTTATTCAACCCCTCTACTCCCACCTACCTTAAAAAACGTTTCGAGTTCCTAAATGACACACATGCGAGGTTCCTGAGATCATCGGAAAAATTCACTACTGAAAATACCCTTGCATTCCACAAATTTCTTTCACAATTATTTTACGGTACATGCAGCTCGCCTGTGGAATGCCTTGCCTGAACCTATAAGACGTGCTTAGTCGTTACACACTATTTAAAAAAATGGTCACTAATTACTAACTGTCGTAGTAATATTTCACTTGCTTATAATACCTGATATTTGTATATATTTATTTTAATAATATACTTGTATGTATGTGTATGTATATATATATATATGGGTATGGTATTTATAATTCTTTATTCCTTTTCTCTTATATTCAAATAAGTTGCTACTTAGCTAAACTCGTACACCCGTTAACTGCCCTATACACAAATCCATTGCATCTGTCCATCTAAAGGTTGTCTGTAAGAAATCGCAGCTAGCGATAAGACCGCCATTTGTACCATTACATTATTTGTTGGTCTTTGTAAACGTTTTAAACTGTTCCTCATAGTGTACAATAGAGAGTATTGTATTGATTGTCAGGGGATGTCGTGGTACTCCAACTCACAAGTTCTGTTACTAATGTAAGTTAAGACACAACTTATTCTCACCTCTCAAGACTTGGGCTTCTATGAAAATGATGTTGCAATATTTTTATTTTCCTTTAAAATGTTGCTAAATTTCTTTCCTTTAATTTTATGTTACCTTGTGTTAAGTAACGAGCATAAAAAAAGCATAAGCCAAGCGTGGACTTCGGTACCAGTTTATCACACCTTTAACTCCTTTCTTGCTTCAAACTTTATTTTTGTAAAAATTTTGGCAGAATATCTTTATAATATTTATAATAGACATATTACATATTTACAATACGTGTCTTTACTTCAGCCAAATTCATATGGAATGTTTACTAACATAGAGTTGCTAAGCAGCCACTGACGGGCAGGTATTAATAACCTATAGGCAAATATATACCTTTAAAAATGTTTTGTTTCGACAACAAATAATTTTAAACATATATTATTTGGAAACATACGTAATTGAAATAAAATTATCCTCTATCAATATTTATATGTATTATAAAGAAGTAAACGAAAAAACTAAACAAGTAATGAAAATATTAATCTCAGAACATCCCAAAGTTGTATGCATCATCAATGTTGGGCTTTTGTTGTTGTTGATCTGCGAAAGTTGAAGAGTTATAGGGTTGTTAGGCGTATAGTTGTTACTTTTTATTTATTAGTTCTTGTTTTAAAGTTTTTTTTAACATATTACGTATTTGGTGGTTATACAGAGTTTCAACTAACACAATGACAGTAAAATCGTAAAGTATAACTAAGAAATAGAGGTAAAATTACAATATATCTGCATTCTAATTATGACAACCCTAAATATGATGACATTTGGTTTGTTTACAAAGATTCCTTATTATCCAATTTGGCTCAAGTATAGTACTAGTTATGGGCCCAACGGAAGACCAGGTGCCTGACACCGACGTTGCAGATCGCTTCACCTCTCGATTCATCCCCGAAAAACGTCTTGAAGAAATATGCAAATACCACTCACTAAAGTTTTTATTCTAATTAAATAATTATTTAAAACGAATAAAATGTTGCCGTTCGTTTAATTAGATATTGAATTATAGTTATATAACGTATTTGACACAGAAAGAACAAAGTAATCAGACACGAGCTCACCAATATGCCTTATTGGTGTATTGCCAAATTGATACCAAGAACTTGGAATAAATTCTAACAATACCAACTCCACTCCCTATTTATCTGTATCACGAAACTCGAACAAAGTAAATAAAATCGGTCGATTTGTGACAAACTCGTTCGGAAGGCGAAAGTATTTTTATTTTGCTAACAGGCTTTCACAGCCCGGATTAAGAGACTTTAGAGGTGTACGCGTCAGAACTTTGTACGTTCTCACCTAAGAGTTCATTTTACGGTAAGGAATTTGGAACAATGTTGTATCTTAAGTAGTAATTTAATGGTTTCAATTTTAAATGTATATGTAAATTAACAAATCTTGAAAAACGAAAGGTATTCTTAATTCGGGTAAGTAATTCTTTTTAGTTGCTTCGGTGCCGACATCCCACCTAACCGTTAGCCCCGGAGAGGTGATGACACGTCATTATTACTTTGATGACAGTATTTTTACTAGGTTTCACAGTATTTTTTATCGCAATACCTATATCAGTCAGACATACACCACCTTTACAACCACCTCTCAACTTCTATTTCCTGACGCCATTCATTCGACGATACAATTTCAAAATGTTCATTCAAATATATATCATTTTTCTGTAGCAGTGCGTGTTTGCTAATGATCGTGGTCCTTCTACCTTCCATGTATGTTATTGGTCCTAGCGCCTTGCCTAATGTTTCTTAATTGCCTTTATTATCAACTTACCCAACTGTTATGTAGCAATATTCATAATGGTCGGACAATGTGATAAATAACAAAGTTTATATAAGTATTCATCACATAGCCCGATTTCACTTGTCATTATTTACATTACCCGGGCATTACAAATAGTGAAATGCTTAATCACTTACTCCATAACATTATAGACTAATCAGAATTTTCATTACTTGATGCAAAAAAGAAAATAGTTACTCGTACCACGTAGTTCGTCTTATCTTCTCTTGATGACACTAAAGTAAATTTCGCAGTATATGAATCATTAGCAGCGCCCCGCGGTTTTACCCGCGTAAGTCCCGATCCCATGGGAATATCGGGATAAAAAGTAGCCTATATGTTAATCCAGATCTCCAGCTATCTACATAGCAAGTTTCATCTAAACCTGTTCAGTAGTTTTGGCGTGAAAGAGTAACAAACATCCATACATTCTCACAAATTTTCACGTTTATAATATTAGTAGGATGTAACATGACCTTCGAAACCGGAGGGCTTGTTAGTTCTATATTATAGCTATTCAATCTCTTTTTTTAAGTCGATCAAAAATATATCATTTAAGTAGCTCACGATTAGGACATATTTTTTGGTATGTAGTGTAATTTCAGTAATTTAGAAATATGAACCATACATTATAATACAATAAGCATGGTGTATATTGCGGCAGGCCGTTTCACCCGTGTATCATTAATAATTATAGAAAATACAGTTTAAAGTCTTTACGGCACAAATACAAGAGCCGAGTATAAATTGAAGCAAATAGAATCAGTGTAGTCTGAGAAGTAACGATTCTCTTGAGTTGGAGTGCTGCGTTTTTAATGTAGTGGATAATTGTCCCTGGCTTCCAGTGGAACTTTCCAATGCAAAAGTTGGAATTCAGGTTAAAATGTTCATTTTATACATAAAAAATGTAGGAGACCCGTAATGATATTTGAATTTTAACTGTTTTCGATTTTCGTACGAAAACCTCGGTTCAAATCGAGAACAATAAATAATAAAGTATTTTTTATTAAGAAATTTTCAGTGGCACCATTGAGGCTTGAAAATTGGCCACCAGAAACCATAGCTACATAGAATGTGTATTGGTTTGGTGTATTAATTACGTGGGATAAAAATGTAGATTATAAAATTTGGGCCTGTTACATAGCCTGGACTTGTGCTTACCCTTTCAGGGATACACTGGCATGAGAGAATATGTACATACGTATATATACCAATAAACACAATTTTGAAATCCTGACCTCCGATGACCGTTTCTTAATTGAAGGACATCCGGGTACAGACAGATATGGATATCATCACTTCGCGAGAGACCCTTGCCGGTCAATTCCCTTATTATTTCAACATTTCTTCATGAATAACTTGAAATGCGATTAACTTACTACCGCAACTCTATTATTCGATATACGATTACGATATACGATTCTCAAAATAAGTAGAAAAAACTTTAAAAAATGATAGTTCTCAGAGCTTTGTTCCCGTAGTTTTAATGTAGTGTATAATTGTGTCCTCAGTATTGTGACCAACATTTTGCAGCTGGAAGCTAATTTGAAACGGTATTTCAAGATTGTTCCGGAGTTAATTCTTGCGCTATCTCTTGTTTAAATGTAAAGAAACTGTAACAATAACTAGTTCGACGATACAAGACAGAAATTGGCCGTAGGAAACCAAGCACTTTTATTACGCTAAAAATGTAATTTCGATATAATGATGTTGCTGTAACGACAAGGCCAAACAGAAAAAGTTAAAGGGATACGATAGCATTGACCTGTGTAGCTCATTTTCTGTATTCACCCTGTACATTGCCTTAACTCAGTATTTTTTTACAGCGCAGCTGATCTTTGTTCGTATTGGAGTACTGCCTACATTCTACGAGCGACCGTGTCCGCGTGCTGTAAATTTCTGTCAGTGACAGTACCAGAATTGCTTTTCACGATAAGATTGTTTTTTCTTTACTTTTACTCACAACTGTATACATAACTAGCTGATCCGTGAACTTCGTCTGCGTTTGTGAATTTTCCCTGTTTTTGCAACATTTTTTATTAATGCTCCATTCCTATTGGTCGTAGCGTGATGTTATATAGCCTATAGCCTTCCTCGATAAATGGGTTATCTAACACTAAAAAATTTTTCTAATTCAAAAGTGTAGTTCCTGAGATTAGCCCGTTCAACCAAACAAACAAACTATTCAGCTTTATAATATTAGTATGGATATTATTCCCAAACAATTAGAAAGAAGTGAAATGTATCCATATATCGTCAGCTATATGTTTCATTTCCGGTAATAAGTGGCGAGCATGCTGTCTTTAACCGAAATCTTTTTTCAAATTGTCTAACCATAGACAAATCTTATAACAATTTGCTCAAACACAGAATCCGAGGTCCTCTCGATTGTACGCAAACTTAATAACTTAAGCTAACTTATACCACAAACAAGGCACCTGTTTGTTTTTGTATAACGAGAGACAAGACTAGAAAGCAATAAATTGTACAACAGCTGAAGCAAATCGCATAGGATTTGCATCCTCATCGATCACAGCACAACTGAGTCGGTAATACCCGAACTGATGTCGAACAGAAAGATCTTAATTGTCCCTGAAACGAGGGCTACTTAACTGTGATTAAGGAGTGGATTTCGTAAGATGCTCAAAGAAAAAAAAATCTCAAAAGCAGAATTACTGAATTTATTGTAGCACCGATAAGACTAAAATTTTAAGATCATAAAAAAGGTTTTTAAAGAAATAGAGCACAATAGATTTTGTTTGTTTGATTGATTGGGGTCACCCGATTGCGGCAGAGAAGTATCCCAGTATTTGTTTGAGTATAGTGGTAAGCAGGGTGATCAGAACTTAAAAAGACAGACGAAAGGGCATTCACAATGCGCAATATTGCTGATGTTGTTACCGTTTATGGAAACCAGCGACCGGTTACCATTCTGGCCATTCTGGCAGAAAATTCTCAAATCAGTTTACAATACCTAACTATGATAATTAATATAATATCTAAACAAGGATTACTTTGTAGTTCGTAATTTCATAGCGAGTCATATTTACACTGACTAATACTTGAGTAATACTTGGAATTTGTACCATGCACCCTTACTTCTTTTATTTTTATGGATTATGGAATGAAAATTAGAAAATTAATACAATATCTTAAGTTATGGCTGCAGTTGATTGTGTTCCAGAAAAAGCTTTGTTGGTTAGAAGCAATTTACGTAACATGATGGCTGGTGCTAGTATATTCTTTATGGGAACTTGTGTAAGAAGTCTTTGTTCTACAAAGTACATTATATTCCTGGGCTGTTGATGATGTTGGCTGGATAATGATGATGTTAAAGAATCTAACCCATATTCTCTTCCTACTGGTACGCTATGTTCAACAGTAACCTACAATACTGCTTAGCAGTTCTGATAAAAATTAAACTGTCTTAGAACCTGTAACATTGTAATCGAAAGAGTTGGAGTTGAATATTAATAAATAGTAAATCTATCTCCTTCTTTCGCAAGGCTTTTTATATATTTACACGGGAATTCAGTCCATTTGTTTCAAGATCCATATAGTACTCAAATCTAGATGTCAGAAGTAAACGATTGAATAAAAATGACTAACTGCAACTGAACACTTTTATATTTACTCCAAAATATTTCCATTTTAATATATATTAACAAACAAACACATGCTATGCCATCTTTGGATGGAACAAAGACTTGATTGAAGTATTAAGTCAACTTTTAAGCTGTTTTAGCTCATTCAAACATGATTTGTCATAAATCTGGTAAAATCCAGTCATAAACTTTTGTGCCCAGTTCAAAACTTACAAAGGTTACTGCGTTTACTGGGAAAGCCCTGATCAAAACTGGTATTAGACCTGTATACAAACTCCTCGGACCTTCTATAGACATCAATTGTTTAAAAACATCCATCAAGCCATTATATTTGCCTTCAGGGGCCGTTTGGAACCTTGTCTTCAATACGTCCACTGGCATTCCAACTATCCAGTAACACATACCTGAAATACCACCCGCAAATGTGGCAGCCACCATCCTATTGGAAAGACTAGTATCTTTAGATACTATAACTCCCATAAGTGAATCATAAGACATAAAGAACACGCCAAAGGCTGGTATATCTCTAAGCAGAGTAGCTGTTGTACCTTTATACACATTTCTGATTCCTCCTTGAGCATATAATAGCTTAAAACAGTCAATTGTACCTTTGTATTTGGAAATGGAACCATCGTCATAGACTTGAAGTAGTCATTTAATGCCCTCTGCTGGCCCCAAGAGAAATGATACTAATATTGCTGAAAATGCCCCTGCAACAAATTGGTCAGACATCGAATGGTCGACATCTTTTTCTATTAACTTCTTGCCGAGGCCATAACCAAAGAATAATATAGCGTTCACTGGGACTGATATCATAATAGGCGCCATCATCCCTCTGAACAAGCTTTTGAAACCTTCCATTTGAATAGTCTTTCTGATACAGTCAATTGTGCCTGAATATAACGGCAGTTCACCGGGTTTTGGTACAGGCATAGTCTGTAATCTCACTTTTATGGTATCCAGTGGGTAGCCTAAACTAACACTGAACGCACGGCTTAAACCACCACATAAGAAATATTTGTATAGACTATGTTTTTCATTCATTTTCCAGTGTTTGAAAATGTTTTAGTTAATTACCTTCTTCTATCTCACCTTCTTTTTCTACTTTTAAATGTATGGCTCCATAGTTTATCGATGCTTTTGTGATTTTCCGGACAATATTGATTTAAACACAAATTATACATTATGCTTACGGTATTGATTTCGAACTCATGTTATTGAATATTTATTAAATTTAATAATCGTAGCCATCAAATTGAAATTATCTGTAATATTATATATTTATATATATATATATATATATATATATATATATAAATATATATATATATATATATATAAATATATTATTTGTTATGGACTCTATCCCGCGTGAAGAATCAACATTAGCTATTGTCAATTTTGATCGTTTGACGATGATCACAGAGTACATTTAATATATTATGATTGTGACGTCGTAAGATGCTCTACCATCAGCGTCCTCTGAAAATTAATGAATGCAACTCTGTAGTTGTAGCAGTAGTAGTCTCTGAAGCAGTAGTCTTCAATTAATGCATCTCTTTGTCAATAACGTTCTTCCAACGATATGCCGTGATCACGATGTCGATCGAACTGAAATTAATTCTTTTTTTATTATTATTAAATTAAATTCAATAACTTCAACAATTGTTTGATGTATTACATAAAAGGAAATCATCCACGTTTAACTTTGTGCTCTTCTATTCCATATCGCTTTTTTAGAATGCGAATGAAGAGGCCCGGTTTTGCTTCTTTTTATATTACTGCTAATGTTCTTTTAAACAGTTCAGTAAAGTGGCCAGCTGCAGCTGTATGTTTAACGGAGTTATCAAAAAATACACAGGAACATTAACATTAAAAGTTCCATTTATATTTTTACGAGATTCTATTAAACTAATAGATTTTTTTTGACCTAGGGCTACGTAAGCAAACAAACTTATATGTAGATAGTACGTTATCGATTGTCGATTTCGGGAATCACTTCTCGAAGATTTTTGCACGCTTTTTCTTTGCAGTTTTTAAGTTTTTAAATACTCTTCCATACATCGACTTTCGATAAAGTCAACTTTCCACAAAACAATTTTTTTGAGGTATGGAACCCTAAAAATTACAAATAAATGGGGTAAAGCAGACACCAGCTCGAATTAGAGATGCCTGAATGTTCCCCTTTAATCTACAGAAGACCGTGGCTGGACGCCGCTACTATCACATAGCATTGTTTAGCTATTTACATTTAGTTCAAAAATCAATTAACAGATACCGCTATCATTCAAACCAAAGCTGATTACAATGTCTCATACATTTATAATGTATACCAAAGATTAAACAAACACTACGTTAGACTTTGTGCTCTGTGGCTGATTTTGACAACCAACAAATCAACACATAATTTTTAACACAAACTCGATGTTTGAGTCTCAACAATTGTGCCAAAATTAAATAAGTGAAGGAAGTACCTATTAAAATTGTACCACTCTCATGTATGAACTAATTCCTACACCAGGCGGCATCCGTTCCATGGTCCGTGAATGACATTTATTCACGGGACGGCCACGATACGTCCAAAAGCTAATTTATGACCAGGACCAAGTTAAAAAGGCGTGTCCGCAATTATGTCATGTTGGAAACGCGTTTTTACACGAATATGTTCTATTCTCAATTTTAAAATAATAAAATTAAATTAATAATCATAGGGACAGATGTTCAAAAGTTACATTTTCCCAAAGAGTTGGTCGATGCTATAATTGCTACCTAATTGTTATTAAAATTAACAATTTAATATCCTGAAACATTAGTCATTCGCTTTTTGATCCTACTTAATTATCCAGTTTGATTTGAGTAATATAAATGGAGTATAAATCAATAATCTTACAAGCAATGAGATGAACGCAATTTTACAATCCAATCTGCTTAGCTTATTATGTTATATTAAGGTGACAAAAGAAAAACTTTCCTCAAAAATGAAATTCACATTCAGTTTAATGCACATGGTATCCTAAAGTTCAAAAGTCGAGCCAAACTGGCCACGAAAACGAATTTTAGACTGCCGGTTCATGCTGCGATAGTTCTGAAAATGTTAACGTGTGAAGTGTTTAGCTATACACCTGATTTTGTTAACGTGTAAAGTTTTATAGTTGTTTTCAAGCTGATGAGTATCATTAAATGAATCCGAGAATTGAATTTGAGGTCAGCCATTGTTAAAATATTATTTTCCCTTTCCCCTAACTTTCGTTTCGTCGACTCACTTCGTTCGCCTCCTTCGCCGCCACTTCGGTGGAAAATAATGCCCAATAATATCATACTCATCATCTTCTTCCGCATTCATTCATGCTTTTATTCATTCTTCTGTCCGATACACTCGAACTTGAACTAACTCTTAGTCACTAGCACTTCTTCAATGTCCATTTCATAGAAAATGTTCATCCGTGATAGTTATTCTTTACTAACCGACCTCTTTTGTCCATTCCAGTTCCAACAAGACCATTTCAACATTTTTATCCAAATTTAATTTCAATACAAAACCAATTTTCTCAAAATTTTAACAGAAAAAGGTGACTCCCATTGTACTGGGACTTTCGAAACATTGAATCCAGCCCCTAATAGTATTTGAGTTTCACATTTAAGTAAGTACAAAAGATATATTCGAAAATCATTCTATATAAAAAAAACAACATTCCAAAAATATTTTTATTTGTAATATCCATTATATACATTTTGAGAAAATTAATAAAAATTTACTTTAAATACCAGTATGTATATTATATAAGTGCGAAATCTGAGTTAACATTTAAATAAGGTTTTTTTTGTATAATTAAATAAAATAAAAATTGTATAATAAAAGAGTAGGTATAAAATATTTTTAAACAAAAATACTACCTTTCTTCACGCCGTAAGTCATGTGAGCTAGGACCACTAAATCAACCCATAACAACGACAAGACAATTTTAATTACAAATAAATTAAATATTACCTAACTACCACTTTTCAACTTATCAAAAATCACAGCACAGAAATAAAAAAAAACAAGTATAAAATATTCAAAATATAAATAAAGAAAGTACCACAGACTACAAAAGTCATAATGCTAAGTGTATTTGATTTCATAATGTATGTACCAACCCAATTCCATAATGTAAATATCATTCTTATCGTTGGCAAAAATGTATTGAGACTTGGAATTGATGCCCGATCAGCATAACACCATACCATTCTAGACGTTCTCGGTAAAATTATTACTAACAACTGAATACTTTTACACTTAAACTTAATTATATTTTATTCCGACATAAACGTCGGGTTTGAGCCACAACCACAGGATGGAACAAGAATATTCAACGGTCTCTTAAAAATCAAATAAATGAGTATAGCTGCTAATAATATTACTCAGCTCTGACAAACACGAATGTCACAACTCCGGTATAATCCAATCAAATAGTTTTAAACTCATTTCAAAACCTACACATGTTATTGCATTTACTGGGAAAGCCCTGATCAGAACTGGAATTAAGCCGGTGTACAGGCCTCTTGGACCTTCTGTAGCCATCAAATGTCGGAAAACATCCCCCAAGCCCTTGTATGTGCCAGGAGGGGCTGTTTGTAATCTTGTTTTTAGTACATCAGGTGGCATGCTAGCCAACCAATAAATGATGCCAGCAAAACCACCCGCAAATGTGGTTGACATCATGTCATATCCGGCACTAGCATTTTCAGGTAGTACTAACTCTCTAAGCGACTCATAACACATAAAGAACACACCAGAAGCTGGAATATCTCTTAGTATGGTAGCAGTAGTTCCCTTATACACATGTCTAATTCCTCCTTCAGCATACAACTTCTTCAAACAGTCCATTGTACCCTTATATTTAGAATTTGGACCTCCATCGTCATGAACTTGAAGGAGACATTTGATATGCTCTGCTGGCGCCACGAAAACTGATGCAAGGATGCCCGCAAACGCTCCTGCCGCAAATAGTTCAGACAGTGAATGGATATGGTCGATGTCTTTTTCTATTAATTTCTTGCCGACGGCGAAACCATAGAAGTTTATAGCATTCACTGGGGCCGCAACCATAATAGGTGCCGTGATCCCACTGAACAAGCTTTTAAATCCATCCATTTTAATAGTTTTTCTGAAACAGTCCATCATGCCTCTATATAAGGGTGCTTCGCCCGGTTTAGGTAGGGGCATAGTCTGTAATCTCACTTTTATGGTATCCATTGGATAGCCAAAAGCTACACTTAGCACACCGCCTATGCCTCCACATACAAAGTGCCTGAATGGGCTATTTTTGTCCGACATTCTTATCCATACGAACTTTTAATTTTACATCTTACCGTTAAAATATCAAAGGTCATGTTTTGGCATTATAAACTTGATTTATGTAGTCATCATATTGAGTATTTTATTTCAGTTATGAATTTTGTACTCTGTGATACATTTCCATAGAAAATGCCACTTAAATTTGGCTTATAACTATTTAGATGTAATCACTGTTTACATGTATGTGACTCTGTGACATTTTTAGTTTGAGTTCTGTCGTTTTGACGCCTTTGTCAGCCAAAGAGTATACAAACCAACAAACACTACGTTGTCAGCTTTGTTCGAAGTTATGGTTGACTTTTTTTTAAATAATGTATTATTGATTGGGAATAGATGATTCTGCCAAATCAAGATTAAGCGAGAATAAATAGAAAATATCTAATCTAACGCTAGGTTTGTAAGTAGACAGAATGTGCTTAGTATCTGTAACTTACTTGTTTTGCTGGTACTTTAATATGGATGAGGTAGCCCATACTAAGGATTTATAAAATATATGTATTAAATACTAAGATACGTAAACTTGAAGTTATCTTTATTACGCTAGTAAACAGTAGTTAATTAAATAAATTAAAGTTTACTGGTCTAAAGACAGAAGCGCAAGAATTTAAATAACAGGCTGTGTACACTTGTTTACATATGCTATGATGTAAATCGCCTCAGTCCTAGCGCCTAGGGTTCACCCTAAACTCAGTCTGCCGGTAAGTTGGAACTGACGAAAGTGTCTGGCTGCTTCTTCTTCTATCCTCCTTATTTTTTAATAGATACCCAAATTATACTTTAGATTTTATACTATAAAAATAACTATATATACAATTTAAACTTTAGCTTTTATACTATGAAGAACGTAGAATTACAGTTTATTCGACTTCAAGTGTGTTTGGCGGGGGTCACAACCATAGAAAGTATCTGGTGAAGAATAACGTGGTATCTTATATTATCCTGAAGATAATAGGACAAACTGTTGGTTTAGTGGTCAGACATCCTGTTTGCTAGAGGTCGTGGGTACGATTCTCATACAGGACAAATAATTTTGTGATGAGCACGATCATTTATTCTGTGTCTAATGAATTTAGTAGTTTATAAGTAGCTCTACCAGCGGTCTGGTTACCATAGTACAGGCTCTACCTAGTTTGGCATCAAACAGCCGTGTGTGACATGTCTCAGTCATTAATGTTTTCTTGAAGTCTACATCCATCATCATCAAAAGAAGTACAGAAGACTTGCATATAAACTTGCAGTGGAAATAACAAAATCTCTAATTACATTTGTGGTAGTAACTAATATTATTATAATTAAAAACGTAAAGAAACTAAAAAAAAAATTCATTTAAAAAAAGCCGTCCTCAAACGGGGACAATGGGCTTAAGCGGTGTATAAATTTTCAAACCATTAAATATCATATTACATATTTTCGCATTTCAAACATGTATTATTATGACACAACTTACATCAATGTAGTTGGGAAAGTTTTTAAGGATAGTGGAGACGACCTACTTCATCATGCTTCAAACTTGGTACCACAGAAGCTATTGGATGCAAATTTTCACTAACCACTAGACTAACCAGGCCAGTCCGAAATAAATGAATAGGCTAGGAAAACTAAAAAAAACAAGCTTTAATAGCGAACGAAATTAAAAATAAATAAAGAGTTCTACTATCCACCTACTGGGTCCATCGTCAGACCATCGTTACTAAGCCGGATCTGTTGTACACGTCTAAACAAATCATATGAGCTTAAACAAGAGGATTTACTAGAAGTCCCTGAAGAGCTCTTGGCTCTATCTTCAGCTCGTTCGTGGGAGAGCCATGCTTCGGCACGTATGAGTCGGCTCGATCGGAGTAATACCACGGCCTCGCAGAAAACCGGCAGTGAAGCAATACTTGCATGGCTATTCGCCGCGGGAGTGAGGCTACCGGAGCCCCTAATCCTTGCCTCTTCCCCTCTTCCCCGCTTCCCCTACTCCTACCTTAAAGGCTGGGAACGCACTTGTGACTCTTTAGTTACAGGTGCCCATGGGCAGCGGTAGTCATTTACCATCTGGTGACCAGTCTGCTCGTTTGCCCCTTACACCATACAAAAAAACTCGTATTTAGTTTTTTTTAAAAAGGGCAAACTATAATAGATGATAAAATAGTTCACTATTTAATCAAAATAAGTTAATAGACATTATTATGATTAGTTATACTGGTAGTGCTACAGTATTGGTCAATTGACAATAGTAGGAAGTTAAAAGGAGAGGCATGCATTATAAGTTGATAGCAATCACTTGAGTGCTGAAGGAAGTAGGAACAACGTAGCAATTACTGTGGTTCAGTGATTTTGATAGTTTACACCAATACTGGTGAGATTCTTTATTACACAATTTTTTGTATACACTTTGTATGTATGTGTATTTTGCATGACGCCTAAACTACACATACATACAGTTTCATTTCGATACGACTTTTAGAAGTAGGTTAAAATTTACTTCTAAGATGTGATACATTCAAAGTTACAAGGGAAGCTAATAAAAGTGTATTTAAATTATAAAAATGTTAAAGTTTCTAAAAAAACGCAACGTAAACAAAAAATAGATCATTTATATTTTTATTAGTAATGTCCATGTGTCTATATACATTGAAGGAAATAAAAGTTACCAACACAGGCTAATACCGATTCCGAAAAACAAACTACATATTGTTGTAATAATATACATTAAAAAACGGACAAGTGCGAGTCTGACTCGTGCACCGAGCATTCCGTACAAAGTTGTATGTAAATAGTTCGTACAATCTCACGATCGATTCTCAAAGATTTTTGCCCAAATTTGTATGTTGTTTAAAAGACAAACTCAACCTTGTCCTTCTAAAAATACTTCCTCATACATTGATATATGACAGAGTAAATATTACTTTTCAACAACAAAATATTCGTTTGTAATCGTTTATTCTTTTGTGATATGATAATAAATTAACCACATCTGATTATTTCTTTACTTGTGCTTCTCGTCAAATTTAATTATCCTAAATCAATGGTAATGGAAATGGGTTTACCTGCGAAGTGTTAAAGTTGGTTAAAACGTAAGTTTATTATACACATAATTTGATGTTAATTTCGACTTGATACCTAAACGCGTTCCTGAGAAAAAGGGTCTTGACAGACAAGCAAACGGTAAACGAAGTGGTCCTATAAGGGTTCCTTTATTCTTTATGAGGACCGGGCCCTAAGATCTATTAAAAGTACATGCCTTAATATTTAAATTATTAAATTTAGAGACATTCGTATAAATTAAAACCATTTAAATTAAATAAAACGATAACGATACAAATAAAACTTACATGTAAATATTACTAAACAATTCAAGTAATTTGGTAAAACATAACTAATTCTACCCTGAATATTGAAATTATATAAATATAAAGAAAATACGACGTCTCTACGCCTGAATAGCAGCACAGATACGTTAAATATTTTCAACCTAAGGTTGATTTCTTACTTCATTTTTTTCGTAAGCACTTTGGAGGAGAGAAGCTTCAATATTCATATCCAACAACAAAAAAACGAACAGTGCAAGGGCTGTTTTTGAAGTTGGTGATAAAATAAATACCGTTATCTATTCTGAGAACTCAACTGAGTACAACTGGTACATAGACAAGGGGAGGGCCCCTTAGCTGTTAGGTAGCCAAAAACTAGAGAGAAAGCTCGTAGAACAATTATAAATCCAAATAATTAAGTGAGCCATATGAAATATATATATATATATATATTCAGCAGGAAAGTCCAAAAATTCAAAACTTTTATACTTACACCTAAATGAGTTTTATTTTGATACATACATACTTTAGGTGAGAGCCCAACTAGATTAAAATTCAAAGAGGGTACTTGATCATGGAGCAGACTGATCTACCTCATGATGATCATGGAGCAAACCGACCTACCTCATCAGCATTATAGGGTTGCGTACAAGAGTAACACAGATATTACTGTTGTTATTATTATACAGCGCTTACAACAACGAATGTCACAAATCTGAGACAAAAATTTAAAGCAAGAACTAGGCCACCAACCATTAGATTTTAATAGTCTTCATGACATAATCAATTATGAATGTATTTAAAGGCAGCTCACCTGGTTTTGGTGAAGGCATACTATGTAATCTCACTTTTATGGTATCTATCGGATAGCCAAACCATACATTGAACAAACCGGCAAAACCTTCACAAATAAAGTATTTAGTTGGGCTATATTTCTCTGACATTTTCACTATTTCAATTTCATTATTATTTTATTTGACATCTTGAGACGCTGGTACATTATGTCAAATCTAATTTTTAGATATAGTGAATAGAGAAAGAAGACTTATTATCTCTGATTTATATCCAAAGAGAAAATATTAACGATATTTCTTTCTTTCTTTCTTTTTCTTTTTTTTTTAAAGACAACTTCCGCATTAGGAATTACTCCTGTGTCGTGGGGGACTTTACAAACATAGAAACAACGGACACAAGGAACACCCAGGCTCAGGTGGGAATCGAACCCACGACCTATAGGCATAACGGTCAGGGTCACTAACCACTAGACCAACAGGCCAGTCACATGTTTAATAGGGTGGAGTATCAATATATGAATACCTCATCAGCATTATAGGTTTGCGTACAAGAGTAATACAAGTGTTACTGTTGTTATTATTATACAGCCCTATAAACAAGGAATGTCATTATCCAGTCATATAATAATACACCAACTTCAAAACCTACGAAGGTTGCTGCATTGGCTGGAAAAGCCCTGACCATAACTGGAGTCAAACCTGCGTAAAACGCCCTCGGACCTTCCATAGCCATCAACCGTTTGATAACATCCCTCAAGCCATTAGGATATGTGCCAGTAGGTGCTGATTGTAATCTTGTCTTCAATACATCAAATGGCATACCAACAATCCAGTAACATGTACCAGCAAATCCACCGGCAAATATGGTACACATCATTTTATTGCTTTGGCTAGCATCTTGAGGTACAATAACATCTTTAATTGTCTCATAAGACATAAAAAACATACCAGCAGCTGGTATATCTCTTAGTATAGTGGCTATAGTACCTTTATATACGTTTTTTATTCCGCCTTCAGCAAACAATTGCTTCAAGCAGTCTATTGAGCCCTTATATTTAGGATGCGGACCAGCTTCGGTTTGAACTTGAAGTAAACATTTGATGTGCTCAGATGGGGCTGTGAGTATTGATGCAAGGATTCCTGAAAACGCTCCTGCAGCAAATAGTTCGGGCATTGAATGAGGTTTATCAGGATTGGTTTCCAATAATTTTTTGCCAAGAAAAAAACCGTAGAAATTTAAAGCATAGACTGGGCCACCAACCATAAGAGGAGCCATCATACCTGTGTATAAGTTTCTAAAACCATTGATTTTAATGGTCTTCATGGCACAATCAATCATGCCTGTATATATAGGCGGCTCACCTGGTTTTGGTAAAGGCATAGCCTGTAATCTCACTTTTATAGTATCCATCGGATAGCCAATACATACATTGAATAAACCGGCAACACCTCCACAACAAAAGGATTTGAATAGGCTAGTTTTCTCTGTCATTTTCACTATTTCAACTTCAACTTTTGGTTTGTGGCTTTGTGGAGTTACCACAATTTTGCCAGTGTCAAGTAGGTATTCGGAGGACAAATTTCACTATTTCGATTTCATTTTTATTTTTTTTGACATCTTGAGATGCTATATTATGTCAAATCTCATTTTTAGACATAGTGACTAGAAATACAAGACTCTTATTATCTGTGATTCATATCCAAAGAGAATAACTTTGATTAACGATATTTAGCAGGGTGGAGCATCAATGTATGGAGAAAAGAAATCATCGAATCGATTTTCAATACCTACAAAAAGTTATATTTGGCTAAAATATGTAAAAGTAAGGTACAGAATGTTACAAAACTCAAAGTCCTATTATTTTTTATGGACTAAAAAAAAAAAAATTGGTTGCCTGTAAAGTCGGTATACGGGCGAAAGTTTTACGTGACAACGACTTTGAGTGGTAAAATAATAACCATGCCCGAGTGGAAGGGACGCGTGCCTCTCACTCGCTCTCATTGTGAGCGCATAACGTGAGCGGAGCGTAACGCAGTTTCTTGAAGTGTCACCCGGCAAACCAATTTATAAGACGTTGTCACGTCAAAATTTAGTGTGAAATAAATTAGAATTTTGATATATTATTCAAAGCCGTAAGAAATTCTGTAACTTCAGTTTTTTTTGTGTACTTTAAGAAATAAATCGTCAATATTTCATCAGTTAATGGTTCTGCTAATATTGTAGTATGTAGTAGTTGTATTGTAGAGAAGGAATAACAGTTTTTTTAAGGGTCCGTACCCGAAGGGTAACCAACGGGCCCGGATCCCTTCTACTTAAGGCGCAGTACGACACACCTTGTGGTTTTAGTCGGTTCGATTCCGACACACCGCCCCACCGAAAACCCCGGTGGGGTGACGGCCCGAGGGGGTTTCCACACGCACAAAAAAGGGTAACCAACGGGACCCTATTACTAAGCCGCTGTCTGTCCGTCCATCCGTCTGTCTGTCAGCGGGCTGTATCTCATGATCCGTACTAGGTACACAGTTGAAATTTTCACAGAACGTGTACTTCTATTGCCACTATATTAATACAACTAATAAAAATAAATTAACAATTAAAGGGAGCTATATATATATAGTTTTCACTTATGTTAACTTAACACTATGTGCAACATGCATGTGTTCGCTTGTAAGTGGTTGTACATTAGCCTAAATTTTACCAAATATATTTTTTTAGTTTAGTAATTAATTTTACGACTGTTAGCAAACCATAAATAATAAATAGATAAATATCGATAGCCATATTTACAGCTTATCGACAACACTGTAAAGCTTATAGATCCACATAAACAACCCTTTTTTCAAAGAAAGTATAATGTAAACGTAATGATAATAATTATCATTACATTACAATTTCTTTGAAAAAAAGCTTTGAAGATTAATTATTAATTATTAGACATACATGATTTAGCGACTCTTAGAAACAATAGAGAAATAGCTCGTAAAACCATTTATAACTCCAAATTCAAAGTCCAAACAATTTAGAGAGTCATATGAAATAACTCTTTTTATAAGTAAGTGACCAACAAAACGTTCAGAAAAAAGTCTACTGTTAAATTACTAGCCTTTCTTGTTGTTGAAAGGCTAGTAATCTAACTACGACAAAACGAAATTTTGCCATAAATAGACGTTTTTCTATTTTACTTTGCCCGGACTTAATGACACACAAATTTTATAATAATTTTAAGGTTTTCGAGACACCAAAGAACGATGGTCTTGGAACTACTAAGGTTGGTTCTTGGGAATTACTAAGGTGGGAGTAAGTTTTGAAGAAAACAACGCTGGGAGAAGAATCTCAACCATGGTCCCAAAACTTTATTTTTGTTTTATATGTTTTAGTAAAATGTAACGACCAACGATGTTATTATCGATGTATTTCTGTTCATTGGCTACAATAGGGCTACACCTTCAAATGGGCTAGGTATATAGGGCTTAACTTAAAATAGTAATAATAATAATGAACAGGATAAACAAATAAAATATTTGGACTTATCCCACGAGATGGTCAACATGTGGGATGTGGTTTCAGCAATCATTGTGCCGATACTCATTTCTGCCCATTGGTTAATTGTTAAGAGCCTCGACCAACACCTTCAGAGGCTCACGTTAGGCAGCTGGATTAAGATCCTGATGCAGAAGGCAGTCATCCTCGATACGGCACGCATAGTGAGGAGGTTTCTGTCTCTGGAACCCTAACCATCGGTAGCTTGGTCCCTGTACCCGATACCGGTAGGACACTATTTTTTTATATTTTTAAATGTATTTTTTTTATTGTGAAAGTATTTAAAAATATAATTTATATGTATTTTAAATAAATAAAGAGAATAATAATAATAGTAATAACTTCACACATCTCATAGAATCACAACTTTATTTATATGTCTAAAACCAAACGTTTAAAATACATTTAAGTCTTTTTCATTCAGTCTTTCAATTGTTTTTGACAGCCCCCTTTATGATAATGAGGAGTCGAGTAGAATCTCTTTAACATTGGAGACAGTACTTGGAAATAGTTTATACGTTTAGCTATTCGCCACCATAAACCGACCGCATGTCTCAGTCCTCACCTTTAACGTGACAGGGGTGCGGGGGAAGCAGTTTAATGCACAAATCGTTTTCACCGTGGATCCGTCCTTAAATACTTTCGTATTTAAGGACGGATCTTACGATACGATACGTCATATTTGTGTTACAATTAATAGTTTGATAATGTACTTTGCTACTGGCAAATCGTATATTTTTTATTTAAAATTTAAATAATTATAGTTTAATTTGATGGATTCGGTCTGGTCATTAGATCTGGTTGTTGCAGACCCGAGATACATGAAGAAGAGAAGTGAAGCCTTTGCTTTGCAGTAGGATAATATGTTTTTGATAACTTTAAAATCATATAATTACTCACAGACTGGATGTACTCTGTACATACCAGGTAATTAATTTTTCTTTAGTTCCAGCGAACAGTTCTTCATTGATACTTTCCCAGTCCTCTTCATCACGATTCGTGAATACTTCAACTCTATAGGTATATCTCGCAGAATAGTAGCTTTGTATATGATCCACATCGCCATCTTCTTTATAGGTAAATACACTTGGTCCGGCAGGAATTGCTACTAAATCTATCTCTATAACATCGTCTTCTTCAACCATTACAGCATCAAGTGCTTCTTGAAACCCGAGGAAGTCACTATAACTGTTATATGTTAGTTTAGATGTTACTTTTTAACATGGTGATAATAATACGAATACCTTGCCTCTGATGAGTCCATTAGCCCCAATTGAGGACACCATTGTAAAACGCTCCTAGTAAAAACAATACTCAACTATTTTACTGTAATTAAATTTTACCCTAATATACGGAATATATTTATGTATTTTATTCAAGAAAACTAACAGATTTGAAGGAAAAAGTTACAAATAAAAATTCCTTATTCTTTGTAATCACCGAAACCTGAAACAGCTCTATAAGATGCTCGGTAAAATCTATTTTATGTATTTCTGATCACTATTTAGTCTAATAACGAGTCAATAGCTTTTTAACCATTAAATATCTACATTAGAAAGAAGAAAAAGCAAAGAGATAAAAAAGTTGAAAATACTTCTTTAGGTGTCCTCATTTGGGCACAGCGGGCTTAAATAGGCCAAGTGTCGTCGTCACATCAAAAACTCTTATTTATTTTATTAAAAATAGGGAAAAACTATAATAGACGATACACAGTTCACTATTTAATAAGAATAAGTTAATAGACATTATTTTGACTGGTTATACCGGTAACGCAATGGTATTGGTCGATTGATAAATATGAATGAATAGTGGGGGTTATAACAGGGTAGGAATAAGTTCAGAACGTTGTCTTGAGTGCGAATAGTGGTACGAACAACTTGGCAGTTACTGTTAGTTAGTGATTTTCATATTTTATATCAGTGGTTGTGAGACTGTTTCTTACATAAGGCAATTTGGATTTGCCCAAGAATATCGATTACCTTTCAAGGAAATTTTTATTAATCTGCCGAAACTAGTCGGGCATCCCCGAAATACAAACGTGAGTAAAACCGTATAATCTCTAATAAAACAATTTATTACACCATTTTAATAACATTTCCTATAACGTCCCATTCCAAAACTTAAAATTTGATACTGACTAAGTTACATTTTATTTCGCCCCAAAAGTGGGTACATTTCATCTTCAGCCGTAAATCTTAAACCTCTCCATCCGACGTATCATGTTTCAAATTAAACGTTCAGGTATTAATTACTTGAAGTAATTTATAGGTTTTAATGAGAGGGTTCGTTATGCACCCGTCTCGTCTTACACTTCAAAATATTGTTAGTTTCAAAGGTGTTTCGAAGGGTAGAGAAAAATAATAAGGACTTGATTGTTTTACGGTACATAATATTTGTGATGAAAAAGGTTGGAACGTTAGGGACATATCAGTACTTATTTTATGTGCAATATGGCAAACTCTGTGCTCTTTGTTGGTTCGATTCCGACATACCGTCTCCGTTGAAATATCACTCACAGGGTTTTATACACGTAAAAAAAGGTCTGAAATAATACAAGTTACTGTGCAATGTGCATACCTTACATTTAATTACGTGCGACACGTAGGTATTTATATTTTTATATATTTTCATTTGCATATCCCCGAAGTAGGCAGAGATGTATTTGAGATCCTCATTTCACCAGAAAATGTTTTTGGTCTAATGTAATATTAGTTGAAAGCTATTGACTTGTATTGGCCCATTTCCAGATACCTTGATAATACTGAAAATTTACTATGAGAAAATCCTAATATGTAATTCTTGCTTCAGACCTCACGGTTGTTCTTCAAACTCAATCCTCAAATCATGAAAATATGTTTGTTTTCTAATATTATTATGCTACTACATTTCTCCTACACCAATTCTGACCTCAGTAACTGTTGTCGTGGTCAATGGCAACCCAGAGACCATTTTCTATTGTGTGCTAGATAGTTAGTGGTGTTGCCTAATTTTGTCTAACTTTATCTTAAATATTGCTACTTTCAAAGTGGCCGCTTCCCTCATGCGTATTATTCCGCATATTATTTGCGCAGATGGAATTTTGCATCGAGGATTTTTCTTGGATGATCTCGCTCGAAGATGGTATAATATTGATAACTCTTTGCCTAATATTATATAGGTATAAAAGAGTGACAGGTAGGATACAGTTCGTTTCTGTTCAGATTGAAACCACGCAACAGAGGTACCTTACAGAAAACTTCAATTATATAGATACCTCAGTTTTAGTTCTGGCGTAGCACTGACTTTTCTGGTGAGTACTGTGAGTAAGGTGGTTTATGAGAAGTAGAGTAGGGTTGGTAATGTGCAAGTGACATTAAGCAGTAATCGCTAATTATCAGGTAGGCAGTTTCCTTGTATACCAAGTTAGTGAAATGCAAAAAGGTGCATCATCTATATCAGGGCATAACAGTTTTAATGCACGTATTTGTTTTTATATTTTATTACCACTTAACCTTGCCTCTACTTGAATTCTTATTAATGAACAAATCAAAAGTATCAATGGTAAAACTATTTTGGTAAATAGGACCTAGAACTAATCGTGCCTACTCCAAATGTTAAATTGCATTTGACATTCTTTTTCTAATAAAAGTTAAGAAAATAGGAATATGGGTTCCCTATTACATGATAACATCTCGTTAGTGGTTATTAGAGATAGTTTTGTTTTAACATAAAGTTGCTGTGGTAAGGGGTCGTCCATTAATCACGTGATGTTTTTTAGCAACTTTTTTACCCCCCCCCCCCTCCCCCTGGTGATACGTGGTGAGGTTTTAGACTAACCCCACCCCCCTAGCCAAAATCACGCGTATTTTTTTACTTCAAAACATTTTAAACTTTTAAAATATTATCTTTAAATACAGATATAATCTCGTGTTCTACGAAAAAATAAATACACGTGAATCTCACTACACCCCCCCCTTCCTCCTTGTGATATTTCGTGATTTTTCCGAACCGCCTCCCCCCCTCCCTTCGAGCCTCACGTGATTAATGGACAATCCCTTATCAGATCAGATACTACGGCCACGAACCATAATAATATAATAATATCTTTATTTACTTAAAATGTAAAAACAAAGAATGACAAATGAATTATGATTTACTTACTGACTTATCATGAGAGAGCCGTGCTTCGGCACGTATGGCCGCCTCGACCGGAGTAATACCACGGCCTCACAGAAAACTGGCAGTGAAGCAATGTCTGTATTGGTTTTGGCCGAGTGAGTGAGGTTACCGGAGGCCTTAACCCTTCCTTCCCTTCCCTCCTACTCTGTCAACCTTTCCCTTCTCACACCTTAAAGGCCGGCAACGCACTTGTGACTCTTGAGTAGCAGGTGCCCATGGGCAGCGATAGTCATTTACCATCAGGTGACCCGTCTATTCGTTTGCCCCCTATACCATAAAAAATGAACATAAGACACATTACCCATACATAGTAGCATGCAAATATTAGGTAGGTACATATTATGATGGAATTGAAAATTAACAATTAAAAATTGAAAAAATACAATTAGGAATTCAATTAAAACTGACACACATGCAACATTATACTATGGAATTAAATTTGTTAATGGTGTTTGCCAAATATACACAAACATTCACAGTTAATACATTATATTACATTTCTAAAATGATAGGAATGAGAGGCGATTTTTTTAAAAATTCATTGACTGAATAAAAGCTCTCTTCTATCAACTATTTCCGTAACACCGGACAGCATTTATGATACGGTAGATTAACTACATTTTCAGGCAGCGCATTATACATAATACATAACTCACTTACTTACATTGAAACTTACTCTAAACAACTCGAGTACTCGAGGTACTGGCATTTTTAGAAGCGTCTGAGTGACATTACGCTTATTTATATTATTTTGTATTTCAAACAGTTGCTTGTTATACCTACTTTACAAATTTGCCTACTTTGTAAATAAATATACAAGGGGCTGTGAAAAGATTTTCTGATTTAGACCATTTCATATTAAATGTGGCGCGAAATAAATATCTAGTATCAAAACTCTCGATCCAAGATCAATTTACCATTTTTAAATAAAAAACTAGGAAACGTCTTTACAAACTAAACTAATGAATATAATTAGTAAATAACATTAGCGAATACATTATTTTTTCTGGACTATATCATCCATTTATTTGCGTCGGACTTGCGATACTGTGGTTGCGGTTTCAAACCCCACCCAGTACACCACTTCTAACACCACCGATGAAGTGAAACCACTTCTAAAACAAGGATTTAGCATTGTTGGAGCGGTTAACAAGAAAACAGGTAATGTGTGACCAACGTTGCTTATAGTTATAAAAAGAATAGTAAGTAATCACAGCATTTTTGCATAAGGTTCATATTTGGCTTACGCAAATATGATCATGTGTCCGAATATCGCAACTCGCTCAAGTGGCTCCCGATCCGCCTTCGACGGAATATTCACATCCTTTCTCTACTTTATAACATATTGTTCAACCCCCTCACTCCCTCTTATCTCAAAGAACGCTTTAGGTTCGTAAGTGACACACATTCCAGGTTCTTGAGATCATCTGAAAACTTGCAACTGCAAATTCCAGTGCACTGTACAAGGTTCACCGACAAATCTTTTACTGTTGAAGCAGCACGCCTTTGGAATGCACTACCACTCTCTATCAGACGAGCTCAAACATTATCATCTTTCAAAAAAATGGTAAAAGAATATTATCTGCAATAAATGAATGTTGTAATAAACTACTTGCATGACAAATATGTTTACATTTCTTAGTTATAATAGATAGTTACGATGTATGTAAGTACATACATGTGTAAATGTGTTATGTATGTATGCATTTATTTATATATGTCACAGCAAGAAATAAGTAAATGTATAAATCTAGATTTTAAAAAATTAGAAATTTAGATTTGCCTCCCGATTACCTAGTAGAGATATTTTCACAGTCAGGAAAAAGTGTGTGTGTGTAATTATGTACGCACGTAAGAAGTTATACTTTTATCTAGTTAAATAAAACTTATTTAAATATCCTAATAAATAATACATACCGTCAACTAACCTCAAATTCTACAAACGTACTTAAAGTAATATGTAAAAACCATTTTTATCACTATCGTGAAGTTGACTAGCTAACTTCAGGATGTCGGTTTTTTTGTGATGGTGTGCGCGCGGATCGTAAAAATTTATTCTCATTATTTTTCCTAAACGCGCCAAAAGAAGTATAACTTCAAAACTGTACCAGTACATTGCCAGTTAGTAATTATATTTTACTGACTTGAAAAAGTTAAATTGACTAAGGTCGTGTTTCGTTTTTTAACGCTACGCAGATAAAAATGTATGCTCCACTGAATACAAAATAATACCATTATAACACTTTTACAAAACCAAACCCTTACAAAAACTAGAGATATATCAAACGTGAATAATAAAGCAACCCAACCTTTCGTGCCCCCACAAGAGCGAATTAAAACCAAATTTTTTATACGTTGTAAAAAATTCACACTCACTTTTCCTAAGTACGTCCCTGGGTTCTGCCTTGTACTAATGTAATTGGCCAATTTGAGGCGAGCGAGCCCCTTGCGCCATAAATAATGGGCCGAACTAGGACAGGCATACATTGGAATAAACTGGAGATATGGAGGAATGTGCCAGATTGTTCCTTTGATTAAATTCTTCCTATCTAGGTTCGCAGTAAATAACTTTGTTTATGATTTCCGTAGGATTTCGGGAATTATTTTAGGATTATGTTGTACATTTAGGTGCATATACTGCAAGTGTTCATGGGCGGCGGTAGTCACTTACCATCAGGTGACCCGTCTGCTAGTTTGCCCCCTATAACATAAAAAAAAAATTAAATACATTATTTCATAATTTTTAAGTTTTTTCATTTAAATCGATTTTTTTTGTTACTTGTTATTTTGTAATTTTTACTTTTGAGTAAAAAATGTGGAATAGTTTTTTTTTTGTAATAAGTACCTAGTAATCGTTTTGCTGTAGATATTTAAAAAAAAATCCTGGTGCAGAGGTTGGCCTTAGCTATTCAGCGAGGAAACGCAGCAAGCGTTATTTTGCGCCAGGAGCGAGCAGAGGTGGGTTATTTGTGCAGGTTTAGTTTATGATATTGAATGATAATTGTTGTGATGAATAAATTAAATTAAAGATTATTATAATAATAAGTTAAAACTGGTAAATTTTGTTAGTTTATAAGATTATTTTCTTAATTGATACGTGAAATTTATTAATAAAGTGGGGATATGTTTGTTTGGGGAACTATTTTTATCATGCGGAAACCGACACTCCACTGGAGCGAACGGTCAAGTGGTATATCATATCGAATCGACTAAAATCTCACGGAGTTCCATCACAAATGACTCTATGGTAGAATACCAGGGTATACCCTAAGAGGCAAGCCTATGAGAATCTCTTGTCAGGCAGACTTTAGCGCCCTCTTGGTCAGCAAATGGCCATACTTGTTATCTTCCACATCATAACGTGCGGAACAGTTCGTACCACCGTCTCTGGTCTGCTTCTGCCTGGCCAACGGGTAACCCTAGCCGGTAATTTTGGACCATCGTTCATCGTTCATTCTACGCTTTCCGTAGCCTAGTGCGTCTTCTGCGAGACGAGAGTATTAATAGATTATCATTTCTGAATATTTTGCAGTTCTAATAATATTATATATGTACATATGTGTCAAATTGATGACCTCCATTTTTTGAGCCGTTTTTTCTGTCTCTGTCAAAACCCTTTTTTTTCAGGAACCCGTGGACGTATCAAGTTGATATTAATACCAAATCCCACTATCCTACTAATATTATAAATATGAAAGTTTTGATGGATGGATGGATAGATGGATGGATGGATGGATGAATTGTTGGATGGATGTTTGTTACTCCTTCACGCAAAAACCACTGAACCGATTGCGATGAAACTTGGTATGTAGATAGCTGGAGACCTGGAATAACGCATAGGCTATTTTTATCCCGATATTCCCACAGGATCGGGACTTACGCGGGTGAAACCGCGGGGCGCTGCTAGTACTTATATATAATACCTTGAAAATGTAAACAAAATCAAGCTTCTAAGTCAATGCAACCTAAAGATATGGCCATTTAAAGTTAGAATTTGACCAAACTTGAACAGTTCGCGGGTAAATCAAAACCTATAGGGGTACTTCCCATTGACCTAGAATCATGAAATTCGATAAGAAGCAAGATCTCACAGCACAAGTAAAGCATCGAGTTGAAATTAACATCAAATACATATGTCAGCGGTCCCTTGAAGCTGTAAAAAAAGCTCAAGCTTTTAAGTCAACGCAACTAAAAGATATGGCCATTAAGCCTTAGATTTTATTAAATTTGAACGTTTAGCAGGTAAACCAAAACCTATGGGGTATTTACTATTGACCTTAAATCATGAAACTTGGTAAAAAGCATGGTCTGATAGCACAAGTAAAGGAAAAATCCAAAAGTCATTAATTTGTTTTTATATCACACTAGCACACCGCCCCGGCTTCGCACGGGTAGCAAAGACATCTTAAGCAATCATCATCATATTATTTCATCAAATTTGCAGTATGTTTATCAGCCTGCTTTCAGGCTTTGCCTAGTTTGGGATCAGACGGCCGTGTGTGAATTGTGTCAAGTTATTATTATTCTAAAGTCGTTTAAAAACCTTTCGATCAACGACCATACCAAGAAATGCTACATTTACTTAGCAAATCTACTAATACAATCATTTACTTTGTCATTGAGTAATAATAATCGTTTCCGTAGCTTGTATCGAATGGCCCTCCATTCTTATTAATGTTTAGTTCTCGGGCAGTGACGTAACTATACCATCTGAGGCCCGTGGCTAATTCGTCGGACGGGGCTCAAGTTCACTCTCGGTGCCTCGTGTGCTTAGGGCCTTGGGGTCGGGGCCGGGGGCCCCCTACGGCCATGGGCCCCTGATATTTTGCCCGCTCTGCCACCCTATTTTTACGCCACTGTTCTCGGGGCTGGTTTGTATTGTGAGGACAGTTTGGTTACGGCCATTCTAAACTAAAATTCGCTCTAGAATTTGATCAACGTTTTGAGATGTTTTTTCTTTGAAACCACAATCCTGATCGGGTTTCTTAACTTAGATACATTTGAATTAGGTGTATTTGATTGGCAGCCTTAATCCCACTAATATTATAAATGTGAAAGTTTGGATGGATGGATATCCATCCATCCATCCAAACTTTCACATTTATAGCAGCACCCCGCGGTTTCACCCGCGTAATGCCCGATCCCGTAAGAATATCGGGATAAAAAGTTAGCCTATTCGTTAATCCAGGTCTTCAGATATCTTCATACCAAGTTTCATCGCCATCGGTTTAGTGGTTTTTGTGTGAAAGAGTAACAAACATCCATCCATCCATCCATCTAAACTTTCACATTTATAATATTAGTGGGGTTAGTGGGATTTGATTTAAAACGTTATTGCAAATCGTTCTTAGATCAAAATGAGAATTAGTTTGTAAAAAAAACTTATTATTCTTATTTTTGCGAGTAAACATGTTATTGCATATTTGCATCCATTTGTTCAATACACCCTACTTTCTAATCAATCATGTTGAAAATTTGTCGAATGTTGAGAAAAGTAATATTTCTGCATATCTGACTATTGATTGATAAACTTACTGATGTTTACTAGTAAGAAGTTATCACAAAATCGATATATAAGGTTCGTACGAATTAGGAGTTAAAATCGATATATCGAAGAATCGCAGTGTCCTTATTTTGTATCACTAAATACTTATAGCTGAAAATTAATACCAGGCTCTTCACAATTCGCTACCAACACATAGTCATCTTCTTTGGTCACATAGCACGAAGACAGAAAACCTACAGGCAGAAAATCTAGTTGATGGTCTGACACCATAAATAAGATCACAGCGTTTCTGTTACTGCTGCTCTCAGACAAGTTGAAAACAGGGTGGCGTGGAAGCAGCTAGTCAGCTCTTCCGCCAAAACGGACACGATGCAGGAAACGACTAAAAAGAAACAAGAAATACTAATAGTGTAATTGACACCATAGTACCTAATATACACTATGTATTGTAGTGTATCATACCTCTGTGATATACCTTAGTACTGGTGTGTGAGAAGTCCGCACTGAACTTGAGTCGAAGTAGACAATTTAAAAATGTATAATTGATAGAAAAAATAAGAGAAGCGCCGCAGCGAGCAGTCAGAGTGAACGGCTGTCAAGTTGCTGGGCCACATCTATAAACGTGGTTAATTCAGTTTCCAATATTCGCCATTTATACAACAGCCTTTGTCACTTGTTCTCCTTCCATATCAACACCCGATTCCTCAAATCCTCTGTGCTAAGCGAGGCCTTACATTATTGTGTCGTTATAGTACAGATTGGTTTTCATACAAATTGTATTGCTGGCATGTTATCAGGGGATAGGCAGAGGCGTATGTAGCACCCACATTTTGCCAGCTATAATGTGGTCCCACTACTATAACTATATTTTTTAGCTAGCATTGTATCTATTATATCTCTGGAAGAAGTAATGAAACAAGAGACAACACGAATGTACGCGGCAGAATGTTTGGAATAGACGCGCGTATTTATGATATCTGTGCTATGATTGATCACCGCTTTGGCCGTATGATTTATTCGTTGAAGCCAATCGTATCCATTGTGGAGCGTACAGACCGACGATTATTAGAAATTCTTTTTTAAACCTATAGGTCTGATAACAGAACGGATCTTACAGCTTCTAGAATAGTTACCTGTCGATCAGTTTACGAATTCATTAGTTGCGGGTCACTGAAGGGATCGATCTTTCAAGTTTTTTCTGACCCATCATCAAAGGTGTCATTAGTACTACCGTCAGTGTTCATTTTCGGGAGTGTTTACATAATACCCTGTATAGTCGGCAAACGAGCAGATAGGTCATCTGAATGTAAGGAACTCCTCCGCCCGTGGACAACTGCTACACAAGACTCACAAGTGCGTTTTCGGCCTTTGAGGTAGAAGTACCCTCATTTCTTGGAGGTTTGTAGGTCGTATCGGTCCGGAAATACCACAGGCGATAATTAGTTCCACAGATAGTTTGTGCGAAGCAAAAATTTCACTAATTTTCAGCTTTAGTCCAGAAGTTCTTTTACAGAAGAGAATTTGAGCAAAAGCGTGAATTAAGACTGAGCAGCAAATGCATGAGCCCTTTTAAAATTATAAAATGAATTCCATTAAAATAGAGTTGCAAATCTTATGCAAAAAGTATAATCAAGTCAACCGGGCAACTTAACCATCGTTTATCGTCACTGCTTTGCTCCTAAGGGTCGTAGCGTAGTGTTAAATATATCTTAAGAGTTCAGCTACCAAATGCAAAACGGTAAATGATGAATGAATGGATATGGATATAAAAGGAATAGATAATTATTATACTACAGTGTAATGAAGCATTATCTAATTAATAATAAAATAAACAAAAAATTAAATGATGTTCGTTAGCAATTGTATCACTTGACATTGGGTAATGGGAGACCCAAAAGTTGATTTGGATGCTGTGTATTTTACTTATCAGCGTCGCAACTTTTCTTCGTTCAGTGTTGTAAATGATATAGGAATAAGAAACCATAATAAGCGCAACCATAATTTATTTGTTAATGGTTTGTTTGAAATGGTCAGTCACTCATAATTTGCCTACTTATTTAATATAATCCAAGACATGTTTATGCCAGATAAACCTAACAATACTTAATCAAATCGGCCATGTTACATTTCGTAATAATTTCGTATTTTCACGTTATTCAAAAGTAAAGTAGCAAAATGAACATTTAAAGTTACCATGGACCTCTAAAGGCGCTATTAAAAAGTCAATTAAGCAAGGTCTCCTCCCAAAATGAGACGTTTTTGTTATAATTCAGTTCTCGTGAGTCCCAACCTCGTTGCGTCGTCTGTCTGGACCCGGCATTAATCGTATTTATTCCTGTTTCTTTGTAGTATTTTCATTTGAAATGAGACGCCCCTCATGGGTCTTGTGTATTTTTTTTTTAAAAGATTCAAAGATAGACAATGTTCGCTTGTTTCACACGGTTTAATACCTAAAGTGTAATAACAGGTGGCAAATGTTTTGGCCATTAAGTTCTACTGTATTTAATTTATGTTTTTTTTTCTGTAGTCACATTATTTAGATATATTATAGTGCAAGCACTTTTAAGGTTTAGTAAAGTACAGTACAGTAAGAACGGCGAATGTTGAAATCAAAATTAATTACTCACTGTCTTACTTTCTCGGCTTTAAATTACCTACTTATTTAAGCCGTTTACAGCAATCGGTTAACAAATATGTAGAAAAGATATTCTTCTAAAGTTGTTTAAAACTTTACAAAGCTTTTATAGAAATCCGTAAGACAACATAGTCGCAGAGTCGCAGAACTACAATTTGTATACATAATCACATTTAGATCTATCTATTTGCTAATTCATCTGTGTGAGATCAGTCTTCCGATCATTTGTACGTAGCCGGCGATCGGATTGCCATGGGGTTGTGCTTTAAGCCGACCGCTTGCTATTGAGAATGAATAAAAGATTCGAGGTTGGAGCAAAATAATTCAAGGATTTTCAGCTGATAAATAAAGAAGTAAGTAAGGTTTTATCGTAAACGGGTGCTAATTGTGATATCTGATAGACTTTATGGAAACTTTTGTGTACCAATAGGAGACATTTAAATTTTCATTAAAAATAAAAATAATGAAGACCAAGTGCCGAAACTCGTAACACCCGGAACGGTTGTTGAGCTCTCACAGAGGTCACATAACTAAAAAAGTATTGTACCTGATTTATATTATCGCGATTAAGTCCGGGTTAACAACGTCTATTATGTACTCAATTCTCGAAAGTTACAAAACGCTAACGTTTGTTTTTTTAAGCAAATGTAACCCGTCACTCTGGTTGATCACCTGTATCTTACAGAAGACTCCAGTTAACTTGCAATAATCTTGTATTTCGGATAGTGGCAGGCTCCCTGATGTTGACGTATCTAGCCGTAGGGATAACCCTGCACTCGTCCCCTCTCTTGGGAAGTAGGATTGACAATACAACATTATGCTTTAGTGGTAATGTTTAACTTCGGGGATAGCTCTGATTTGATAAGAAATCTTTTTTTTTATCGTGTGGAAACTCGCGCGGGTCATAACCTTAAGGGCTTACGGTGAAGTGGTATGTCAGAATCGAACTGATTAAGACCACATGGTGTTCTATCACAAATGAGTCTATTGCAAGGGACTTGGGTATCCCCAGGAAGGAAGGCCCCGAGAATCCTGGCAGACCTTGGGCGCCTCTTATACGGTAGACAGCCACAACATTTCTTACGGAGAGTCTTGCCCCCTTTCTGGCTTAGACAGGTGTGCGCGGAATTCGTCGCGCCACCGTCTCAGGCCTGCTTCTGCTCCCTGCCCTGTCCCATTCCCATTCCGCCGCTCTTTAGCGGACATCACTACCTCACAAAATGAAGCGGCGGAATCCACGCATCTTTAGCGAGAGGCTTCCCACACCAATAGCCACCTCGAGGTGGCGGCGCTGTTGCATCCACGCTGAGCACCCCACGAGAATGTGGAGTGCAGTATGGTCATATGGCGCGGCGTATACGACACAGGTACTTTGCGAAACAGCCGAGGATGATCAGCACCTGCGTCAGCTTGTTGAAAAGCTGCCGTGCTGCCTCTTCAGCCAATCCATGATGGTTCTTACCATCACAATTTTGGCGTGCCCTGTATCACAATGATGCACTCGGTTTGAGAAGAAATCCGCATGCATTAGAAGAGACAAAAATTGGAGTAAAAAACTCCATTACTCTTACTCTCCTATATAATTTCGAAAATATATTCAAATCACTGCAGGTAAGCTTCTGCTAGGTACTTCCGATAAACATATATAATTTCCCAGGACTACAACTTGTTAAGGAAATTTCACCGATAAACGAACGGATATTAAACGGAATGGAACAACATATGACCGAGTGTACATTATACATCGCAGGTTTTGGTACGTGATTGAAATAAAACATTTTGAATGATAGCGCAATGGTTATGTGAATAATAAAGTCACGTAATGAGACGTGAATGGAGTTATACGTTTGAAGTATTTGGGCGGTCACGCTACATTTGTGTCTTTATTTTACACTTATATGACGACCATATTATACTATGGGAATCCGATATGACCATTTTACGTTCATATTGCTTTGCTTGTAAAAACAATAAATAAAATTTAACAAAAAATTAAATCGACGGAAGAAGAAGAAGGTATTTACATTAGTTTACGAGTTTAGTTAGGCTGACAAGTTTATTTTTCGATTTTTCTTTCGTCGGTTTAGGTTTTTGTTAAAAAGTTTTTATTTTATAGTTTTTATGTGGCTAAAATATGATTATAATTAATAGTTACTTATTTAAAATTCTTACGTACGTAACTTACTTAATTAACTTATAAATATTTAAACACTATTGTTTAAATATTTATAACAGATGTATTTATTTATTCAAAAATCTTATATTACGTTTAAAGTTCTCATTAAAATGAATAAATAAGAACAAACACAAAATTTATGCTGTAAACCGTTGAGGAGTTCCCTCGACTGGATTCCGTATCCATCATCAAATCAACTACAGGGGTCTGTCATGTTGTCGTGGCATTAGAACTGAGTATTTTAGGTGCTAAGTTTAAACAAAATCGGTTCACAGGTGTATAGACAATCGGTGAACAATCGTTCGTCCTCCATTTTTCTACCTAGGATTGAAAGTTTTATTTGAAATTTAAATAGGACCAAGTTCAAGAATTATCAGAATCGGACTTCCCTGTAAAAAAAGTAATGCATGGTCATGCATAAAATACATAAAAAGAAACAAATATACAGGTTGACTTAAGAACCTCCTCCGTTTTTTCATTGGTTAAATATATTAAGTACAAAATCTGTTCCTTATTAGTAACACAATAAAGCTCTGGAGTCAGTAAAAAATTAAAAAGAAAACGCCTGTGACGTCGCCAATACGTATGTTTGGGTGTACGAATGTGTATGTATGTAGGTGTATGAATTAGTTCATCCAAAGTATGCTATAGATGTTTGATCCTGGCGTGGTCTGTTAACGGCCCGTTATTAAATTAATCCTTTCAAATTTTAAATTATCTAGTCCATATTGTTAGCTTTCTTAAGTATTTTTGAAGTGAAAGCTTCTTTAGCGGCGTTGTGCACTTTTTGGGATGGGTAAATTGTTTTTATCTCGCGTCAGGACACGTGACCTGATCGAAAATGCGTAAGACGGAGCCGAGTTTCTTATATTTAAAAAAATATAACATTCGAAATTCAAACATTTATGAGCGGCCAGGAGCGCAGAACTTCCAGTGTACCCTATGTATGCATTTCGATATGTTATTACCTACTTTTTATTTTTAACCTAATTATATATTTACAGATATGTGTGTGTGTGTGTATGTACTTGTGACGTGCAGTCCTACGACTGACTGTTTTTTTTAAACAACATCTAAATTACCTTAATATCTATTTTTAAAATATTGCATTTTGTATGTTCACTTTTAAGTTGACACCCATTCCTCATTCATTAAATGACTTTCGAAAAATCGTGTAAAAGGTTAAGGTGCACCCATTTTATGTCACACTAAAAATAATTAATCATTTCTAATTAATTATATAAATGTCCATGAACACGCAGAATAATAAAACCATAAGCGACAAAGCACAGTTTGTAATTTAATTACATTTGAATTATTTTAAAGATTAGGTTTATTTTGTTGTTGAAGGGTTGACACGGATTAAAATTCGAATTTTCGAAAAACCTGTGAGATACCTACTCCTACCAACTGACAATTCATATCGCTAATGGGTAATATAGCCAGAGCAACACCGTACGTGACGTGAATGAAGTTTCTGTTATTCTTCTGTCAAAAATATATTTGAGTGATCACGACAACTTACTATCCGTATGTTTTCACAAAATAAATCGTTACTTCGTCACGATCTCTAAGTACCGTAACATCTGCTTGGAATGATTGCAAATTTTTATTTACTAGAACAAGTACTGCAATGGAATACTAACGATTATCATTAAGACTGTGTCCCGGGGGACAAGAGGGCGAGCAGAACAAATGAGCAACAGTTACCGGGTACCAGGTGGGCTTAAGATATTTAATCGCTGTGTTCCCCATTTAAATGATAGTACCATTTTTGAAGTACCTATTTTTTTTATCAGAGAGTCGGTAGACAAGGTAATGTATGTGTATTTTACGTAATAAGAAGTGTATTTTGTTATAGTTTACTTTTTGATAGTAGCAATAAATGTCAGTTAAATATTATAATGAATACCTTACCCCCGTGAGTGGGGGCAAGATACTCTCGAGCAAGTAGTAACTTTTAGTACATGAGACAGGCTCAACAAGAGCACTTCAATAAATAGTTATTGTGACAACGATGCACTAAAGTGTACTATAGTTGGGATGTTGGAAAGTCGTAAATATATACTAAACGCGAGAGCTTCGATTCCGCGATGCAGGAGCAATAGTAACTATGTAGTTCGCTTTTCTTCGCTAGATGGCATTGTGCTATTTTTCCTGTAAGTGTATATTATCATACGTTGTTTAAATTTCCCTATAAAATGAATAAATAAGAATAAACACGAAATAGATGCTATAAACCGTTGAGAAGTTCCCTCGACTGGATTCCGCATCCATCATCAAATCAACTACAGGTCTCTGTCATGTTGGCGTGGAATTGGAACTGCCTATTATAGGTGCTAAGTTTAAACAAAATCGGTTCACAGGTGTAAAGACAAGCGGCGAACAGACTATTGTATTAAAAACAAAAAAAATCATCCAATAGAAATTCTCTTAGAGAGTGGAATCAACAGGAATTGTCAATGGCTGAATAGAATTTGTGAACAACTCACCTTTATAAGCATAGTTGAATCTCGTAGCAGCTCGAGGCCACAGACTGATCTTTTTAAATAATATCTAAACTTATCAAACGTAGGAGGTAGTTTGTGTATCGCAAATAAATAGCTATTTATGTTTTTCAAACAAATCCATACTTGGTTTGTAATCTTGTATTCAAGAAAAAAGTTTTTCTTGAATATATATAAATTACTTGAAGCACTCTCCGCTCTAATCGGCTACTTGTGCTTGTTAATCTTATGTTAAACTTATGCCTGAGACGTCTATCACACGTTATTCTATCGATTGTTAAATGATATTAGTTATTATTTTAATGCTTATACTTATAAAGTTTACCATTCGATGTTTTTATTGCAACATCTTAAATTCTTATGCTATTGCAAACGCAATAGAGGAAGAAGTCAAAAATTTTGTGGAATGTTGTGGCATCTCCAGTCTCAAATCCTCAGACGACCTTAGACATTTTTCATGTGTGTCATGAAGGAACTTAAAGCGTTCTTTGAGGTAACAATGGGCTTTAGGATTGAATAAGATGTTGTAAAGCAAAAAGAGAATGTGAGTATTACGGCGAGAGCGAATTGGAAGCCACTCGTAGCCCATAGATGAATCTTTTACAAAAATTTTGAAGTCGCTCAAGCTTATCAAGTTATGCTTCAGTGAGATTCAGATAACTGACATCGGCATGGGCGAGAATTGGAAGAAGAAGTGCTTGTGCAAGCGCAGACTTAGTGGCAGTTGGAAGAAAGTGACGTAATCTTGCATCCCATTCTATAGTCAGTAGGTAATAATAATTTTGTAATGGTATCAATACAAATGGCAATTTCAAAAACCAATGTCACTCTCGACCTAAAACTGAAATGAAGGCTACAAATAAAAAATGTTTGCAATCCAAAATTAAAGAAAAGCCCTACATTTAATCTCTCCATCCATCAGAGCCTATCCATAAGCCTGGTACCCATAATTTTAAATTAAAAAATGACCTCACGGATAGTCCATTAAAGCTCAATTCACATATCATAAAAATTGTATGCGGTGTCCGGCCGGTCGGCCGGACGGATGGGAACCGGACGCGTCCGGATCAGACTCAGATTACCGGACAGCCGGGAGATATTAAAACATCACGGCTAAATAACAGAACGATTATCACGAAAGCTTTTTAACGGTTCATGTGTGGTTTAAGTCAAAAACTGTAACAGGCCTGCTGCTTTGGAGTGGAGGAACAGATAAACCAAAACTGGAGCGGTGGAACAATCTTTATCAAATGTATCTTTTTCTTCTACCTTCTTAATACTACTTCGCCTTCGACTTTCCGACAATTTACACAATTACCACAGTAGTTAGGTTGTCTTACGAGTCCCTTAACTTCTAAGTATCGACGTGTGGTCTGACAGGTACTTCAAAAGTCTGGAGAGTCTAGTTACCTACGTTAGCGTTGTAGCATCGACCTGCGCTTCTCTCTACCCCTCGAGAAGTTTTTCGGCAGTATTTGTAGAGTGTGGTAGTGCAGGCGCGTGCATTGTCTCTAAGTTATAACTGCAATCAAATCGAAAGAAACAAATTTATTTAGATCTCATACACGGGTATAAAAGATTTTGCAATAGAGTTATAATTAAATTACATAGTGAGAAATGAGAGAGAAAAGTAGAGGATAAAATTAAATAATATCTCCCTGACAAATATAATAAATTAATAAAAACTAATAACACACATATATATATATATATATATATATATATATATCTATGTATGTAAGTAAGTATCACCGTCGCAAAGAACTTACAAAAACGGCTTTCTTTGGACACTTATCACAATGCAAAAGTCAGTTCATCATAAAAATGCGAGATTAAGGATTTACAGTCATTAGTTTGATTTTAAGCTAAGCAATGTACACGCAACATATGTTTAATTGATTACATTGCAGGTTTTGGCTGTATAAAATATATTGTTAAAATGTTCTGTTTACTCATTGTGATATCACTTTTAAGCAAAAAATTATTAAATTAAAATAATGAATTTTCCGGCAGCAAATTAAAATGATTTTCCACTCAGAAAGATGGTCTGAATCTATTATTTCAAAATTTGGCAGGCCGTTACATTAAAATTGTTATATAGAATATCCACACAATAAACAATAATATATTTCATATACAATTTAAACAAATAACAAATTAAATAATGCATGTACTATTATGCAGAAAATAAACGCATTGGTTACGCCAGTTTTTTTCTCTGTGGTGCCGTACGTGGGGTATTCATCAATTTTAAATAATAACACTTAGTTTAATAAGAAAGCAAAAGTGTAGAAGACTCTTAAGATGGAAATTGAGTTAATTTGCTTGCAAATAAAGATAACTCATTGTAATGTTTATCTAAACGTATTTAATGATGTACGTGTAATTAACGTAGTAATTAATTAAGCATTTTTATTTAGAAATATATATTGTTTTATTTTAAAGGTGTTTGAGTAGCTTTTCATACGACGACGCACAAAACGGTCAACCTTAAGTGATAATAACAGTGTTCCTGTCACAAAAAGGATAATAATATTCATACCGATAGTTCCTGTAATTTGAGGCTTTGTGATTTTTCATAAAATAAACTGATTATTTATGTTATTTTATTTTTTGAAATAATTTATTTAAAAGTAATTTGTTTTGTTTACAAAAAAGGCTGTTATTATAATTCCTAAAAATTTAGATATGGAATGTAATGTAAATGTAAAATTATTAATATTTTCTTTTATTAAATCCTAAACAGATATATAAACAATAATTAGAAGCAATGGTATTAGAAAAATACTAAAACATACCGTAATTTTTCATATCAAGGTCATGGAGGTCACGGTGATCTACCAGACCTCGCGTCGGTCTTTGTGTAACTTAAACGACACCTCGTTACTTAAAGGTTTATTTAGAAAAAGAGCATAGATTATATACCTATTTAAAATAATTAAGTAGAACCGATAAGCTTTCTTTAAGAACTTGCGCATTACCTCAAAATTCTTATGACTTGCACCATACAACCAAACAGTTATATTTTAACAGCTATTTTGAATTGTGCGAGATTATTCATTCGAACGTTTTAATGTCCACGTAATGGAGGCTCTGTGGGCCCTAAATAGGGCCAGGCGAGATGAACTGGCTTTTTGAAACATTTTTATGTGAAGTCACGTGGAGCGAGATTTTCGGATGATGAAGTGAAGCACTTAAACGATTCATTGTGCTACAGATGGTGCGTGTCATAAAGTGCGAGTTTTTGTTTCATTTCAATTCTCTCGTGGTTCAGTATGGAAAAGTATGTATATACTAGAGGTCACTGTGAGGTCAAATTTTTAATGTAATTGAATACATTTTAGATAACAAGAAATTCCTTCTCAAGGGTAGGAAAAAACTGTTCCCATTCTTTTTGTTCAGTCCGATACCCAAAAGTAGATGTCGTATAAATACTAATTAGCACGACAACTTCGATTGCGCGATGCAGGATTTCTAGGTACTAGACTCTAGTATACATAGTTATATTTCGTGGTTGTCGCCAAAAACGCATATTTTCAAACAAAAAATTATCTCCAGGTGATGCGATGACTACTATTTTGTTTCTAATAAGTATAGTCTTTTTTCTCGTAACACATAAATCGGATATGTACAACTATGTTGACATTAAATGCTTAATTGGTTTATATAGTGACTATTATCACGAGGTTGCAAAACGCCAACCGGATCCAATAGGTACGTAATTAACCGATGAACAAGCTGACAGCTGTCAGGTTGGCATCATACATTTTAGCTACATTTTTACTAATACCACCATAAACTGCTCTATAGAGAACTGTCAGTAAATCGGTTAGGGACGTAATCAAATGCGAGTGTTTCAGCGGCAAATTTTAAAAGTAACAATTTTTTTTTTTCCAATTAAGTTTTTTTCCATAGAATATTATTTTATGCGTTTAATAAGCTAGCAAAAACTAAATAAAAACAGTTCCAAAAATGTTTCAACATCCCTTCTTACGTGAAATCTCCTAAATTGTATTTCGTCCTTCGAGACAAACTTAAGTTCATTAACCCCGGAGCTTAACGCAGATTAACACAAGGCAATGTAACTTCCCTGACATCGTACTAAGTAGGCAAAAACAGGAGCTTGATGGAAAAGGGTCTTATCTTTGTATTTGAAAGTGAAGTATAGTTAAGCCAATATTCTTAGTGCGACTGTTACATAAGATATTTTATTCTGATTCGATTCCCTCTCAGCGCAAAATTTTGTAAACATGAATAATTATGTATATTTGAATAATAACATAGGTATAGTTTAGGCAATAGGGAATTGGAAAATGTTAGTTTCAGTTTAGAAATATAGAAATTAAATTTTATAATTAATTTTAAAGTTTTCGGTTTTTTTATCTGTTCTACATTTATGCGAAACGGAAGCCGCCATGACGTTACGTCATCACGTTAGTAAAAGTAGACAAATTTTGTTGTAATTTTTAACATATTTTACTCCTTCCGTGTATTTTACATAAATATAACCATAGGCAACGGTTTTTGTATAGGCATAAAATACAAATATACCCAGAAAAAGATCTTTCATGATAGCATTTTAGTTAAATAAATACCGATTGTTGCTCTACCAAACTTACGGAATGTTTAAAAAACGATGTAGGATGTACTGTTCTACCCCCATCACTAATAATAAGGATAGTAATTCTTTTTAAAATTGGCAAAATTGAAATTATTGATGTTTTTACTTCCGAAATGACGTCATGACAAACGAGCAACATGGCGTCTAGCGTTTTCATCAATTTAGGTGGTGCGGAATTAAAAATTAGAAATTGTAACGTCACTTATCGATTGAATAAAATTTTAGTAAATTTTGTGGACGGTTACTGTTGCCTCAGGATCTGTCAAAATGTCTCTATTGTTGTTGGGTGTTTCTTATTTACAAAATATGTATCTAAACATGTTTAGAGAACATTGGATAGAAGACAGAACATTCTAGAATCATTGCTTCACTGCCGGTTTTCTGTGAGGCCGTGGTATCCGAGCCGGCCTATACGTGCCGAAGCATGGCTCTCCCACGATTTAGAATCTTATTTTATTTTTTTGCTTCGCTACTATGCTTTCTATATTGGTAGAGTGGTGGGTAGTGATCCAATAACTGGTTACGCGACTGTGGCGTTTCGCCAATTTCGTTGAGCGCACTACTATTGCCAAAATGATTACAATTGTATCGTGTTTATAACTAGCCATTGTCGGCAGTTTCACTCGCATTTATTATTACTGTTCTGCTTCTAAGGGTCATAGTGTGGTGATTAGTGGCCAATAACCTTCCTCAACAAGTGGTTTATCTAAATACTAGAGATTGCCTGGTGGTTGAATTTCCACCATAATTCAGTAGGTTTATTTTTTTTGGTTTCCGTACAAGTCAACATCACCACATATTATAAAACAAAGTCCCCCGCCGCATCTGTCTGTCTGTCTGTTCGCGATAAACTGAAAAACTACTAAACGGATTTTCATGCGGTTTTCACTAATAGACAGAGTGATCATGAGGAAGGTTTAGGTGTTATAATTTGTACCCGTGCGAAGCATACATATATAGTGGACGCGTGTAGCTTGACAGTTTTTAAATTTGTAATACGTATTGTTTAAAATTTTAGCTTTCTGTACTTCTTCTTTATATAAACTGTAAATATTCTAAATTTCACGTTCCGCCGTCTGTGGATGTATGGATGTTCGTTGCTCTTCACACAAAAACTACAGAAGCGATTGCGATGAAACTTGGTATGTAGATAGTTGGACACTGGAATTAACACGTAGGCTACTTTTTATCCCGATATATTGGGCTAGAATATGCTAATTGATAAATAGTTTTATGTAATGTACGGCACTTAAATTATTAATATACATTTTGATTAATTTATGTATAAAAATTATGTAATAAATTTTAATAGCATTTAGAAAAACAATTCGGATAAAATATCCCAGATCTCTTTGTGCCTGTGTGATAATGTCATGTATATTATCACTACATATTATAAAACAAAGTCTCCCGCCGCGTCTGTCTGTCTGTTCGTGATAAACTGAAAAACTAGTCTGCATACAAAGTTAAGCGACCTTGACGCCCTAATTTAACATTACACACCTTTTTTTTCGTGTGGTATATCGGTTTCGAAACGATTTTAACCACACTGTGTTTCGTCACAAGTGAGCCCATTGCAAGGGACCCGGGTATAAATTTGTTCGCAAAAACTCCAGCAGAATTTGGCCGTACACCATGGAATGCGACGGGCTCTGCCTCCTTCAGTTTATACAAGCGCGCAGAACACATTGCGCTACCGATTCAGGTTTGCATCTGAGAAGGTACTTGGTAGAGGGCTGGCTGGCTGGCTGAGGGACGTCAGACATCGTTCCTTATCCGCCGACGCTTCAGCATACGTCACCTCTTTTCACGAATTTAAAAAATAAAATAGCACGCGCAGCCTCCGTATTACTAAGTATTATCAATCAAAAACTCATACCCAATTTTTCTTATCCAAAAGTAGAGCCTTAAAATCGCTTCGAAATTTACACTTTTCTGAGAAATATTTCAGTGATTGTTTGCATTAATTCACCATTTTTTTTTAAATTTTTTTTTTAAAGACAACTCCCGCATTAGGAATTACTCCTGTGTCGTGGGGGACTTACAAACATACAAACAACGGATACAAAGAACACCCAGACTCGGGTGGGAATCGAACCCACGACCTATGGCATAGCAGTCAGGGTCACTAACCACTAGACCAACAGGCCAGTCAATTTGTTTTTAAGTTTGTTTTTAATCGAATACCACTATGATCATCGGATCCAAAACGTAGTTATCGGGAGCTTACACATCAGTTCGTTTATCGAAAATTGATTCACAAATGAAATTGGCTTGAAATTAATATCGTGCATTGCCGGGGTTGGAATGTTTCAGAATGCATAGTTAATGAAAAGGTAAGTTCAGTGAAATATTACAAATTATCTTCTTGTATATATTACAAGGCTAACTAGGCTATTAACAGGAATTACTGACGGTAAGCAACGCAAGTGTCTAGAACTCTAGCAATATCTGTAATATTATATATATTTTTTTTAACTTTACGAAGTTAAAGGAATATCTGCATAGTTGGGGAAACTAAAGACAGAGTTACGTAAGTTGCGGAAGAATGCAATGGCGATTCTCGCTTCCCCGATCATGGGCAAGCAGTGGAACACCGGGGTGGTTTTTAGTCGGTAAGAGTCCGACAGACCCCTTCAGCCCCCCCCCCCCCCAAGGGCGGAGGGCATCCATGAGGATCTTCCACCTCCAAGAGTTACGTAAGTGCACTTAGAATCTACATCGATATATATAAAAATGAATCCATATTTCCCTTGGTTAAGTCATCACGCGTGAACGGCTGGACTGATTTCGCTAATCCTTTTTTGTGTTTGTTATTGTCAGGACAAGGTCCGATGAAAGAAAAAAAATTAATGAAGTTGCTCGGCAATTTAAAAAATTTAAGAAAACTTAACGACCGTATTAACTTTTCTAATGTAACCTTAGCGCTTTTGACAGAAAATTGCAAATTATACCAATTCGAATTCAATATTCATAGTTAAGACAGAACAACGTCTGTTGTTAGTTAGGTGTAGTTAGTTAGGAAATAAAAGCTAGTAATGTGAAAACTACAAACTATATTGAACGTAAAGCTGACACAACCCGTTGAAAAAGTTGTAAAAATTACTATCAAAATAAATCTTTTCCAAGAACTAATCAATCCGATCAAGATAGATCCATTCCCTTTCGAAAAACGTACCACCTTTTTTTATAAAGTGGTTGAAAGCGCAAACGTGACTACGATACTAAGAGGCGGGTTCCCTTCCGATTGCAAATGGCGAAAAATACAAGGATGGAAATTAAATTAGTATTTTATGTGTGAATTTAGATATTGTTTTCTTATGGGTAAATATGGATTGTGGGGTAACAGAATAGTTATGGAGTGTTTAAGGCTGCGAGGGACCTTTGCTTTTTTATTTAAGATATAAAAAAAGAAATTGTCAAGAAATATAATGATGGCGTATAAAATACACAATGTCGATAGATTTGATATTTAATATGACTTGCGTGAAGAATTAAGAAGAAAAAGGATGTAGAGCCTGTAGTTTCATACTTGATCGGAATACCCAGGTCTGGGTTAGCCATTGCCGTGACTTCGTGGCGGCAGTTGGTGCTGCATGTAGTCTCTCGCTCCCAACATAGGAATATAGTGAAGCATTGAAAAGACCGGGGTGGTTTTTAGGTGATAAGAGTTTGAATGGCCCTTTTCGCCCTAAAGGGCGAAGGGTTTCTGCAAGAATCCTTCACACGTCACGTCACGAAAAAAAAAGGAGTTTCAGTGCTCGAATCAATTTACATAATTTATTAACTCGGTAACGTAAAAACATGGTATGTTCGACATAAAATGTTTTTCATTTTTCATAATCATTTACCATATCAATAAAAACGAAAATAGCTCGAGCAGGTCAGTTTCGCATACCTGTACCTCGAACTGGCTGATGCCGGATAGTCCGAACTATTTAACAACTTGGTTATTAATCTTATTTATTGATTTGAAACCAGTACTATCATATATATTTATATAATCTGTATATGTGTTTATACAGACTGTATATACCTATGTATGTTTATGTAGTATAACAATAATATAGTATTGCTAGAAATGACTGCATATACAGCGTGTAAGTTTGAGCTACGCGAAAAGCTTACAATAACTTCTTTCTGTTTATATTTGTCACAATACAAAAGTCAGTTCATCATAAAATTGCGAGATTAAGGATTTATGGTTATTACTTTCATTTGGCGCTACGCAATGTACACGCAACATGTATAGGTATTTTTTTGTGCGGCACGGTGAATGACCTTAAACGTTCGGCGCCGTTAAGACCAGCAGATTGCATAAAATGTTTTATATTGTTTGATTGATTACATTGCACTTTTAACCAACAAACCAAAACATGAATTTTCTGGCAGAAAATTCTTATAATTTTCGACTCGGAATAATCTGAATACATTATTTTAGTATTCGGTACGGTGTTATTACACCCTGTATGTTTATTTTCAATTATTACTATTATTAATATTTAAAATATGTTGGTATACAATAAAGTTTATTATATTCTATTCTATATTATGTTATGTTTAAGTTCTTTATCTACTATTTTATCACGCTCATTGGGTATGAGATGTGCTAAAACAAATCATTTTGTATTATTTTTTGTCGCGAGCTGCCTCACAAAGTATGAAGGAAATATAACAATTTCTATGTGGACTTTTTCTTTGTTCTCTATTTATACTTCACCTTAACATTCCATTATAATGATTACAATAACATTTTATATGAAATACGCTTTACAGATTTCAGGCATACGGTAAATACATATTTACCTTAAAATTCCAAACTCATTTTCATAAATATATCATCAACAAAGGCCTTTGTTTGTTTGAGACCTCGTTTATTTGAGTTTTTGTGAAATCCTTCTACCGCACGCCGTACTTTACGCCATTACGGAAATGTATCAAAATATTAATTTTACACTGCAAACATCTAATCTGATTATGTTTATCACAAACAGAAAAATACAAATATTTTCGTTTTGTACCATAAAACTCGTTAATTTTTGTAATTATTACAGTTGTGATAGCTTTTTCTGTAGACTGTATAAAGGTGCATTTACATACACTATGTTTCACCTAAAAATATGTCTAAGCAAAATGTGTACAAAAGTAAAAGTTTAGGAAACTTTTATGCTTTTTAATATACAACTTAGGTAGTATATTGTTAGACTAGTATACTGATATATTTATATATCTTGGTATACATGATGTGAATAATTTACAAATGGTATTTTATAATTATTATTTTAAGTAGTTGTTTCTTTTTGTTAAAGAAGTAAGTAGTAAGTACGACTAACGTGCACTACAAGTTAACTATTACTATAGATACGGTATAGTCAATCAAAAGTTGTCTGTAAGATATCGCAGACTAAGATAAGACCGCTACATGTGCACAGGAAAATTTTAATATACAGAAATCTTATTTTGCAACCGACATTTTTTTTTTACTCATTTCATTATTTAATTTAAAACAATCATAAATGTCTATATTACAATTAACTTATCTAAACTAATAAAAAAACCCACCCCTGACCGTTCCCGGCACAAAAGTGTTCCATCACACTCGCCGCGTTTCCACGCTAGAGTGCGATGGCCAGCCTCTGCACCAGGAACGATCCGGATTTGAAGAATGCAATGGCGATTCTCGTTCCCCCTAACATGGGCAAGTAGCGGAACACCGGGATAGTTTTTAGTCTGTAAGAGTCCAACAGACTCCTTTGCCCCCCTCCTTCCTCCAAGGGTGAAGGACATCGAACATCGATGAGGATCGTAAACACCGTTGCCATAATAACAAAAGTAGGGACAATACTTTTTTTTCTGCTTGAAAGATACGCTATGTCCTTTTCCGGTGATGATCGGTTGATTTGTTGAAAGTGAAACAAACAAACAAACAAACATTTTTAATTATAATATTATTCAGGATTGTGATATTGTGTACGCACCGTTACAAAAAACATATCTTTGTTTTGGAAGCTTATTTACAAATACGACAGAGTTTTACTTACTTTTAAATAAGGATTCTCGTCGTCTCGAGTTTTGCGGCGGTTATTATCTTGTGATTTTTGATAATAATTTTTTGTGTATTTTTCCATTTTATAATACGAATCTGAACTTAAGAAATATGTCTCATCTACATTGCATACTAAAAAAGAAATACAGATTTCATAGTTGATAAGCAGTAGTCAAAGCTATAAAGGAAATGGTTTATTTTATTACGGAAATTTGGTTTGTCAGATACGTAGTGTGTCAGATGTGTCAAGTTAAAATCAAACAACCGTGTGTCAGATGTGTGAAGTTAAGGTCAAACAACCGTGTGTCAGATGTGTGAAGTTAAGGTCAAACAACCGTGTGTCAGATGTATCGGGTTAAGATCAAACAACTGTGTGTCAGATGTGTCAAGTTAAAATCAAACAACCGTGTGTCAGATGTGTAAAGTTAGGGTCAAACAACCGTGTGTCAGATGTGTGAAGTTAAGGTCAAACAACCGTGTGTCAGATGTGTCGAATTAAGATCAAACAACCATGTGTCAGATGTGTGAAGTTAAGGTCAAACAACCGTGTGTCAGATGTGTCAAGTTAAGATCAAACAACCGTGTGTCAGATGTGTCAAGTTAAGATCAAACAACCGTGTGTCAGATGTGTCAAGTTAAGATCAAACAACCGTGTGTCAGATGTACCCTTTTCTTTCCATTGCCTTCCCTTCTTGCCTACTTTTCTTTCAATATACACCTAATTTTGCCACCTCCTATTCCCAAAGTTCTAGGTTGGTGGTAATAAGCTTACCCACTATTACGTGAGTGGGGCCAAATTCCAGATGGCAATGTGGGTGGTATTACCTCTGCCCACCGTACGTGTACATGTATATATATGGGTTGCCAACTGAAAATCAGCGCTGGACGGTTTACCGTCTAATAAATGCTGAGGCCCCTTTTTGGCGGGTTGTGCTGGGCATGCATACTTGCATGTTACATATATGTCTTAGCATGTCGCTGAAGTAAACATTTCTCATTTTCTGTTTTTTCATTTCATTTTCATCACATTCAGATTTTTAAAGACTAACAGAAACAAAAAATAATACAAGATCAAAAGCATACAATATTTATGACGTATGGAACGGCATCTGTGCTTGAGAATTTTGCGGTGAAAAGTTAATAGCAGATGAGGTTACTAGTGACTCCTATATTCACACGTGTACAGAAGTTAGTATCTAGAGTGTGTTTTCATATCATAGGTCTGAAAATATTGACCAGTTGATGTTCCCGTCCTAGTGGCCTTTCCCATCACAGGACGGACATACGGGTACGTGACCCAAGCCTCTTTGAGCTACTAGTCTCAGTCCCGTTACCTCATCTGAGACTTGCGGTATCCCTTAGCCTATCCGTTTTCCTTTCTGTAATTTAGCTTCTTCCTTTGTTCCGTCTGAAAACGACTACATTCCCAAGCAGGTTTGGTGTCAGGTAGACGGTCAGCCATAAATAAACTAGCTGAAACCCTTTGCATTTTTACGCCGACCCCAAATAAAATTGAGAAAAGAACAGAAGGATGACGGTGAGGTCTGAAAACATTAGAGCGTATTCTGGCCAATTATAAGAACGTGTCTGACAAGTCCGGTCTCGTCAGTTGTGGTTTGAAACCGATACGAAGACAATCTTGATAACTGTTTTTAAACTTATTAAAACACTTTTATAACCAAGACTTTTTTATTCATCAGTCCACTCGTGACCACAATTCGATCGAAACGTCACATAACCAAGAGGTAACTTTCGCGACTTTCATACTTTCATATTAGATGTGTAACTGGAGACTTAATTGCAATAATATTTAAAATATTATCGCGATAAGTCCAGAATAGTACGTGAAGCAGTTGAAATAAAAAGGTACATCTTGGAATCCCGTCATCAGCAAATGCTATCGTCAGCGAGTACACCCTCGACATCATTCAGGGGACGTCGTAAGTGTAGTGTGTCGAAGTACCGACAGTACGAATAAAAATAAAAATAGTGAAGATCAAGTGCGAGTGTTGCTGCAACTCGCACTTCACGGAGGCGTCTGATCTGTCAAATGTAGAATTTGTGAATTTTTTTAGGTATCCTTCGGGAACTTATATCTGAATGAAAGGTTTTTTATACCTCTGAAAAGGTGTAGGTATGCAAAATTTCTTGATAAACAGTTGAGTAGTTCAGGCGTGAAAGTAAGAAACAAGCGAACTCACACTTGCATAGTAAAACCATGACGTGTAATAAGTACGCCATTTTACTTGAGGCATGTTTTCATACGTTTTATCACGTCTATTACGATTCGTTATCCCGCCATCTGTACGCGTGTGCTATCTCAATATAATCGAAGATCTTATTGAAGATGTTAATAACACGCAAACGAAGCCTAAGGTTTGACGATGAAGAAGAGTGAACTCCAATTTTGTCAAACTCCCTTGTATTATTATCAGCAGTTAACGATTTAAGGCGCTATGTACTTTCTAGAGAGAAAATTACAGTTAGTAGAGATCTACCCTAGAGAAGACAGCATATAGTATGCGACTTCTAAAAACTTCTAGCACAATGCTGATTCTCATACTGGTAAGGAAAACCCACGCCTTCATGGGAAGAGACAGGGTTAGCAACCTACAAAGTACATCTATTTTGCGAGTATTCATACTATTGCCAACAATGGAAGATGCACTTTTTGTATTTATTAATTTACTCAAGGGATGGGTGTCCGTGGTCAGATCGATTTTATTGATGATACATAACGAGTCTAACCATGGACACTGCAATTGAATCAATCTGAACAAGGGCACTAAATGGTGTCTGGGGTTAGATCAATCTAACAAAGCGTTCTGACGCGGAGGCTCGAGTCTGCTTTCGGACGCGAAGGACTTATCATGGGGTGAAGCAAAGATCAGGTTGGAAGTACCTGAAACCGAAAGGCTTGTATAAAAGGGTTCATAACAATTGAGGAAGCTCGTAATAAATGTCATGATAAAACCAAGTTGTTCTTGTATCCCGAAGAGAATTCAAATTTAGGCAATTCAGAGATATGTAATACGTTTTCGTGATTGTGTTAGTGCCCGTGTAAATACATAATTATATTATGGAACGCGAAATTTTAAAAGTTAGTAGAGAAATGTATGTTGGTAGGTTAATAATAAATAATAATAACCTGAAAATAGAAACGAATGTTTATCATGGGGACTGTGAAATAATTTATTTTGATCATAGGAAACTACCCTTTAACTTTAAGTTAATAGGAGCCTTTATCCATAAACGGTACTCTTTAACTGTATCTTTTGGCTCGCCAAAATCCAAAGCCCAAAATTGACTAACACAAACTTGAAGGTGTACATTGGCAAGTCGCCAGCTAGGAGCCTCTCAATTCGCGACTAATGGCCCGTCTTACTTACTGATATTGAGTTTATTCCAAACCTTTATGAATTTTAAATTCACTGAAAGATGTATTCAAATGCTTTACTTACTTCTGTTAGTTTAGTCGCTGGGAACCCTTTTCTGAATGTAATTTTTTTAAATATTAAATTTTTTTCGTACTTTGCCATGACAGTGTTATAATAACTGTTTGTGGGTAGTTCTTTTTTTATATCATTGGTATACATAGAGTAAACTGATGCACGACAGGTACATTCGCTGCTGCAAAAAACTAATAGTAACTAACTAACTCCACATACACACCTTAACAAGAAAGCCTCGCAAGACGCTCTTACTGGAAATGTTGTCGTGTGTGAGATGTGCACAGTTATAATTATTATTATTTATGATTACTTTTTGGCTCAATCTTTAAATATCGCTGAAACGGTGACGACACACGAATAATTTCGCTTTACTGTTTCCTATAACATTTATGAGTCGTCCGTCATTTGTCACCATCAATATTTCCTTCGAACGATAAAAATATTGAATGGAATTTTGGCAATATTTCAACGAACTTGTTATTCTGCTTCCATTTCATTTCTATTTTTTTATGGTTTAAAGCTTTACAGGAACTACCTAATTTCTCTACTATTAGTAATAGAGTATTTTTAACACAGTTTTTTTGATACAATGATAGTTATTACGACGCAGGCAAGGGGGAAACGTGCTTTAAAATTTGTATGAAGAAATTATATAAGAGATGTGTCAATGCAAAAATTAACAAGATTACTTGTGTAACGTGTTTCATGCTTTTACAAAAATAACCCCTTCGGGGTGTGAAAAGAGGTAAAACTACGTAACTGAACTGAACTGAACTACGTAAGTTTTGTGGTACTTTGTGATTTTTTTTCGAAGTATTCTCTTTACTCACTGGCAGTAATGCAGATGTTACTGGTGCTGAACACATTGCTCCAATATCCATCTGGAATACAGCCGTATTCCAGATGGATATCATTCAAAAAAAGCAAAAGCATATCTACTCAAATGCTTCCATAAGCTCTTCATTGCTCGAAAAGTTTAGTTGTTTTTATAAGTACGTGAATAGTGCAAAGTTGCATGTATTCCTTCGAAAAAAGGAAAAAAAGGAGTCCTTATAAGATCACTTTGTTCCGTCCGTCCGTCCGTCTCCGTCTATCTGTTTGTCTGTCTGTCGGTCTGTCTGCCGGTCTGTCTGCCGGTCTGTCTGTCGGTCTGTCTGTCGGTCTGTCTGTCGGTCTGTCTATCGGTCTGTCTGTCTGTCTATCTGTTTATCGGTCACTCTGTCTGTCTGTCAGACCTTTTCCTCAGGAACCTGTGGACGTATGAAGTTGAAATTAATACCAAATACGGTTATGCCTACGGTCCTTTAAACCTTTTGACCAAATTTGAACATCTCACAGGTAAATCAAAACCTATAGGGTACTTTCCATTGACCTAGAACTATGAAATTTGGAAAGAAGCAAGGTATCACAGCACAAGTAAGGGGAAATAATGTATCAAAAAAAAAAAATTGTGTTTGTGATTACAAACTAATATTTTGCGGTTGGAAAGTTGACTTTGTCGTAAATGATGTATGGAAGAATATTTTTAGAACCGCAAAGGTATGTTTGTCTTTCGGAAAAGACGGAGAAAAATCTTTGAGACTTGATTTCCGATATGGATGTACTATATACATACAAGTTTGTTTGCTTACGGAACCCTCAGTACGCGAGTCAGACACTTATCCGGTTTTTTATATTACTTAGAGTTTATGGATATGACTTCAAATTACAATATTCAAATTCAAATTCAATTTATTTCATGAAATTGATCATCAATTATTCGAAATCGTCGATTTAATAAATAATTATTGTAATTAAAAATTATAGATCAACACACACAGAGTCACCGTAACAATAGTTTGTTTCGTCAAATGTAAAATTATTAAAGAAAAAGAAATGGATAACATAATATCACATCTGCCTGTTTCGATCTATAACCGCCCGTTTATATTATAATATCTATTTTGCATACGACAAAACTTATATAGCGCCCTACGTAGCTAGTGTAAAAATCAACATGGGTGTCATTATAAGGTTTGTTGGGAAGTTAATCACGTAAATGTCATAAATTTTTATATTATTTAAACCCTAAACGCTAAAATTAAAAAGCTAAAACTAAAAAATAGGCAGACTGCCGATAGAAGTGAAAAATTAAACGAAACGACGAACTTAAAAAGTCACATTAACAGGTTTGGTGACATTAATTAATAAAGAGCTGACAGAACTCAATGTTTAGATTAGATAGATAGATAGATAGAATATTCTTTATTGTACACCATTGATAAAAACAGTTGAAAAAAATTATTATCTTACAAACCAGAGTACAATGGGCGGTCTTATCGCTAAAAGCGATCTCTACCAGACAACCTTAGGATGGAGATAATATCAAAATTATTTAATAAATTATGTATATTATATTAAAAACTACTATGTACTATTCGAAAAATTGATAAATACTTATATACATACACATACACATATACAGTTACTTAGTGGAGATAATGTAGTATTATAGACAGCAATTTAGATCTTAGTTATGGTAAAGAATAGAATAATATTATTATAGTGACAGATAATGTTGTTTGACCAAATTTTTAAAGGCTGTAAGAGTTTCAGCTTGCTGAATTTGTACCGGTAGTTCATTCCACAAACGAACGGCCAGAACCATAAATGATTTATCAACGAAAGTTGTCGAATGCGCTGGCACTTTTAATATCAAATTTTCTGATGATCGTAAGAACTTCGTATGAGTATCGTGAAGGAACTCAAATCGTCCTTTTAAATAGGAAGGTGTATGAGGGTTAAACAGTATACTGTATAGCAAAGAGAGAAAATGAGCGTTCCGGCGAAGGCGGATAGGTAACCACTTGAGCTTTTTTCGGAATTCAGAGACATGATCATATTTTTATATTTTTATTTATATATATATATATATATATAGATTAGTGCCCTCTAGTGGATGTATATATGTATTATTAGCATGACGGTCACGAGTTCAGCAATCAGCAAAAGTGTGTGTCAACTCTGACGCATGACTGGAGTTCACAATTCACTGGAGTCCCCCCCTTATCATTAATAAAATCAACTAACTAAACCGTGTTCCTAAAACGAGTATTTGGTTTAGCTTCTATGATTTGTCGCACTATAATTCAGGAATAATCATCTCTTTCACTCATCGTCACTGTTCTCAAATAATAACTCTAACCAAAACCGATTACATTCAGTCAATAAATTTCACATGACATACATTACCTCTGTCTATATATTTCTCACAAAATCTGCTTCCTACTATCGTATTCATTGAATATATTGAAATCCTCTTAGAATGGGAACCGTTCTATATGTACATACGACATAATATATTATTTCAAATACTGTATATTTGATAGCAATACTCGCTATCAAATATACAGTATTTTTCCACGAAATTTTCGTTACATTGCCTCCTAGGTTTAGCTGTCTCTGTGTGTTGTCAAAACATAATCAGTCGTGCAATTTCAAGAATCTAATTTAACCAAATATTTATATTTTGACATCAAATCGGGAATGTTTAATAGACCAATTTTTTTATTAAATCTTTTCAAATAAATCTCCATCAATATTTTGCTGTTTTATGTATCCAAACTAATTTTAAATACACTTTTCACAATGCATCTTAGATGGCATTAATGCTTCTTTAAGGGATAAAGATGACACCAGATATCCTATCCTAGTGATCAAAATTTTCTCTGCACTTTTCGATCGCGGCACTTTGGTAGGACTTGGCTCATTTTGAAATTGCCAAACAGCCACACTTCCAACCTTACGTATCCCCAGAGTTTCCACTACTGTTACTAAACAATTCATACAAGCCCGCCGGTTTTGGATATATCTGACCTGCCTTTTCTTCAGACTCACTAATTTGTCATAGTTATGTTACATAGTATGAACACCAGATATCCTATCCTAGTGATCAAAATCTTCTCTACGCTTTTTGATCGCTGCACTTTGGTGTGCCTTGGCTCATTTTGAAACAGCCAAAGAGCCACACTTTCTTCTTACGTATCCCCAGAGCTTCTTCTACTCCTATTAAACAGTTTATACAAGCCCGCCAGTTTTAGATATATCTGACCTGCATTTTCTTCAGACTATCACTAGTTTTTCATAGTATGTTCTACATGGGCACCCTCTACCGGTATTCCCACTCACCTTTGACATATATGCTTGTTTTGCCATTGTTTTTTGAACTCTTTATTTTTACATGCCCAAATCACTTGAAAAGGTACTTATATGAACATGTATAAAACATATACCTACGTATAATAATACCAATCATCTAGTTTTCTCCCTACGTCAGCAATAGATCCTGAAATTGAGAACATAAGAGATTTTCCATCTAAGTTAGACGATAAACCATTAAGACGATTGCCTTATCCCTGACCGCCATTATATCTTGCCCTTGGTAAGACATACGAGATTATCTGCTGGATTATTTATTGATCCTATACAGATATATAGAATAGTCAAGAGTGACACTTTACTGAACATCGTAGTTTTAAAGAGGTCCTGTACATTCGGCTTAATGCTGTTTCAGATGAATTTTCATATCACACTTGTAAAATGGCGATATTTTTCATACTTTCAGTACTTCACACCCTAATTTTGAAACTACGTGTAAACGTTAAGCAGTGTGAGTTTGCAGTTATAATTAATGACATTGAGGCCTTGCCACTAACTATAGATCTCATAAAAATACTTAAAGTTGCTTAGTGAGCCACGGAGAAAGCTATGATGGGTGAGTCGTGATGGATATGACCCTTACAATAAATATACAGCAGTCAGTCTAGTGAAGATAGGCCGAACTATGTACTAACTACAGATCATGTATTAGGCAATGAAATTTGTCGCGTTAATAAGTGAATTAACTTCCCACAAACGTTGGGCCCCGCCCCGTCAATTGTGATACATACTTATAATGAGAGACAACAACTGTGAATAAAATTTTCAACAAGATTAGTGCACAAATCTGAAACTGTTTGATGCACGGTATTTATATTTTCGTGCAAAATTTTCATATAGAAGAAATGAGTTTCCTTCCACTTGCGGCTACAAAATTGTACGTACCAGAAATAAGAAAATATGAGAAGTTTAGTTACATTTAGATGCTCATTTGCTTTTACGTTTATTAGGTTGTATTCATTAATAACAATAATATCTATCAATGATCCTAGATATTATCTATTTTGCTGTGTACTGTTATTCATTTTGTTATAATTTTTCTCATTATTAACGGAAACTTATGTAACTGGAATTCTCCTATTAACGATCTGCTGTATTCGCATTACAAGCTGTAAGTTTTCCGTAAATGTAAAATAAATTAATAAAAAAATTAATAACAAAAACGCTCTAATAACTTTTAAGTCAACTTGAAAACACGGCAAGTACCTATGGGTTTTCTTGAAATTTATACAAACCCCACACGTCGTCTCCTTCTCGAGACCAAAACCTCATTCCGGCAGCCTATGGTGTAATCTCGAAAGAAAATCCCTGTAAACCCCGCAGATTTGTCCGACTCTTGAACCATTGGTGACCAAAGATATCCGGCCATGTCATGGTTACATAAACACATTTCTTAGGCATTCTGATCATTGCTGTACCTAAGTTGACTGCAAAAGCAAAAGTTTTAGCTAATTTATGCCATGAAGATAGCAAATAAGCCCACAGCCCGGTAAACAACACCTTTTTACTCTCAATCCCACAATCCCCACGGGGCTCTGACAAGTGTAACCACCAGTAACAGGTCTTCTATACTACAAAGGTACTTCCCCAGTATGATGAATACTATACGAACAAAAAATTCCTGAGTTCTATTTATATATATTATATTCTTCTAGAAAAAACCCACACGGAGTATTTCGTGCTCTGTGGAATATGAAATTCCCCTTACTTGATTCTCATATATTTTAGTCTGGCAGTCAAACTATTTTTATCTAGACCGCACATATCTGCAGAATGTCTGATGAAGGTTGAACAAGAATAACATATAGTTGAAGAGCTAGCGGTTGATCTGAGTTACAACTACATATATGCCGTAGTTTTTAATATATATGGTTTTACTGACACGTTTTTTTTATTTGTCAACTCGTACTGTATATTCCTATGAACATTATTATTCCTATATCCTTCTTAAAAAAAAATAGTTTTATTAAGAGGTAAAGTACGGAGTGCTTGTGCACCAAATGTATAATTTAAAATTATGTTGAAAGCGATTCTGGTGGTTGCTAGTTCCCATCATATAAATTAACAGTAGCTTGACAGAAGTGTAAAGAGAAGATGCTGCGACGTGACAGCTGGTCACCAATGCTGTATATAATACAGCGTTGGTGACTTTCCTAAATAACTAGCTAATTTCTAAAAACTATTAGCTTACTCCTTATCTTATGTTTCTGCTACTAGGAGATACTACCTCCTAGCCTAGACTAACACAAAGAGCTCTTGCAAAATGCTTGCTTGGCAAAGATTGGCTAGACACAATTTTCGATTTTACATTCATTTGTGGCATAAAATTGTCTCTTCTACCTCTGATAAGTATTTGAGTAATATACAACTTAAAAAGCACCTTACATGAGCAGTACTACTGTGACCTATATATTACATATATGTATACTGTAATATTGGGGACATGCATAGGTACACTAGATCGGGATGTCGCTGTCGAGAGGAGTCGAATTAAAACATTGGCAAGTACTTAATCCAAAATAATGAGAATTAAGCTTTTAATACATTTAACATTTATAAAAAATTCCAAAAATTCTTGAACAAATCATCATTTCTTGAGAAGACAGTGTAGACACTACACCGTCTGCCAAGTCACTCTTCTCTTCCCTATATTTGAATTCCTTTTTCTCTTTTCTAAAAAGTACAATTATTCTTAATTCGAGTTTGGTGCTACCAGCCAAGACCTCCGTGCCTTGTCAAGGAGTTTTCGTTCCAATAGAAGGAGGTTGAACGTAACGCAGGAGGTCTCGTTACCACAATACATACATACACTCATGCCTATATCCTTAAAGAGGTAGGCAGAGGTGATTAAACACCCACATTTTGCCAACTTTTGGTCCCACTCATTTAATAGAGGGCAAGCCTATTGCCGCCAACCGGGCACTTTGGGAATTAAAGGTGGGAAATTTGGAAGGATATTCAAAGGGAAAAGTAGGCAAAGGAAGGGCAAGGATATTGCTTATAGAGTTGGATTGAAGAGTGTAACAAAGTGATCTTGAAAACGTCAAGGTCGCATATCTGTCATTCGAACTGGCTATTGCCGGGGAGTCCGAACACTCTAACTTATCATCCTCTGCGCCTTTTCCCAACTAAGTTGGGGTCGGCTTTCAGTCTAACTACAATACGGCAGAACTTTGATATTTTACGGGAAGCGACTGCCATCAGACCTCCACAACCCAAGTACTAGGCGATATCGAGGTTCTGTAGTTAGACGGAGTTGTCGGACTTTTTAGAGCTCGAACTACCCGTAACGAATGCCACAGATGTTCATATGGCACCCAGGACCGACCGGGACTTCTAATCTTAACAATTAAGTTAATTGTTCCTTTCTTCTTTCGTAATGTCTCATTTCCAACACTCGCCTTATTATTACAATAAAAACTTTCAGTCTGGAGATAAAAACAGAAATTCAGGATAAGATAATATAACCAACTCCCTTTAATTTGTGTTACAGCCTAAATAACCTAGAGTTTCTTGAGTTTCAAGAAGACGCAATACCGGTTATTTTCATGTGAGTCATAATGGCGTTTCTCTTAAAGCAGATATCTTAATCAAATTGACGGATCTTTTTTATTTACTGTACCATCCATTATATCCAATAATGTAATCCTTAGTAATAGTATCAGTGTTCTTGTAAATTAATTCTACATCTAGTTGATATTGCTCTTCATAGATTGCTCCGCCCATAAGTAGGTATTAGAAACGAGACAATAGTTACAGATAATAATTACAGATAGTGGATATTATACTACGTATGCGTGAAAGAGGATATGGTTAATTAAATGATAGAGTATAATGGAAGAAGAGTATTGGCAAAAGAGTAAGCAGATAATGATAATAACCTCTTATTTCTACTTTTTATCTGTAATTGTTAGATTTTTTATTTTAAATAGATAGTACAGTAGATAGCATTTTTCATTGCAAGACAAGTAACTATTTCAAACTTTAACTTGTTTCGTTTATTTTATAAGAAAACCGCAATCCAGCCGTTTGTTTGTCCGATGACCATCAAATAACATTCCAATACTTGAACAGGAGTGAGCCGTAATTCCGGGAGTGGCATCTCCAGAACTGGACTGGCTTCCGTCCAAACTGGGTGTATCTAGGGCCCTTCACTGCTCGCCGCCTAGGAATAACGATCTCTCCATACTTTAAAACCAGATTCGCATAACATACACAAATTTGAACTTTATCGCTTTAAAAATAAAGTATGTGAAGATACTGGTTTTAAAGTTGCTAAAGATAAAACGGCCAAAGTAATAGATACAGTGGCAACATTCGATTTTGAACCCTACGTTGAAGTAATAAAGGAGATGGTAAACGAAATGGGTGATTTAAAATTGAATACCATCGGATCTCACTTGAGTTATCTCTGATTGTTCTATTTTAGTATCGAGTGTACATTTTGGTGACAAATTGATATCGTTTAGGAGATAAAAGTCTGTGCTATTATAAATCTCCGGACAAGTTGTTTGTGAAAATTCCTCGGTACATTTAATGCACTTAACTTTACGGTGTTTCCCCTAAGGACTTAACTTTTAATGTTATTAAAAGCTGGGCTGCCTCTGAATTTTTTCGTTGGAAAAAGAGTCTCTGTGGAGCTGTAATCACCTTCTTGAAGCCTCTGAAAATGGCTCGGAATTAGGCGTAGGTATGACCTTTTTCTTTGGTGGATTTGTTTTATTTTGTGTACAATATGTATGTATGTTCTATACATACTCATGTAGTACATTTAAATGGTAACAAGCGATATGTCGAAATACACCAAACTTGTAAATCCACATAGAAGCAGGTTTATGGACATAGCCCCTTGGTTATTTAACTGACTTCAAAAAAAAGGAGGAGGTTCTATGTTCGGCTGTATATATTTTTTAAATGTATGTTTACCGATATTTCCGTCATCTAAGACCGATTTCAAAAAATCTTTTTTTGTTTGAAAGGGTATGATCCTCAGGTAGTCCTATTGTCACCAATTGATGCTATCTGAGAGAAAACGAGTTAAACCCTCAGAAATTAAGGACTTATGGAGTGTATTTGTTGATTTTTCTTGAAATTAAGCAATATTGACGTTTAAAGTAATGAACGTTATTGTTATTAACCAGAAAAGTTGCTAGACAAACTAAAATCTTACCCCCTTATATCAATAAAGTATCATGATTTTTAAACTAAACTTAATATAATCTAACGAACTGCAGTTCGGTAATTTACATTACAGTAAGTAATGTTTTAAATACCGTATCTACTCAGTACATGCGTACTGCTACGCGGGCAGATATTGAGGTTTTAAAAAAAAAATACTTCTAGAATAACAATAGGACTGACGAGCACGGAGATATAGGACTGGTACATTGCAAAAAATGCTGACAAGGCACCTTTGTGCAGTAGAGGGCTGCTCCATCCATTCAGCAGGGATAGGGTGGCCTATACACTTTTAGGAATATTGAGCATTCGTAACAGTACCTTATAATAAAAATAAACTGGCCAAATGCGAGTCGGACTCGCGCACCGAGGGTTCCGTAAAATATTTTTATCATATGATGTAACAAAAAATTTACGGTTTTCGCAATTTTTCCTTTATCTGTGCTATAAGACGTTGCTTCGTACCAAATTTCAAGATTTCTGAGTTCACGGGAAGTACCCTGTAGGTTTTGATTCAGTTGCGAGTGTCGAAAATTTGCAGAAATTTGCGGCATAAACGGCTGGATCTCTTGATTGCGTTGGCTTAGAAGTTTGATTTTTTTACAGCTTCAAGGGACAGTAGACTTGAGTATTTGATATAAATTCCAGCTTGATACCTTTACGCGTTCCTGAGAAAAAGGGTCTTGACAGACAGACAGACGTTCGGACGGACGGACAACAAAGTGATCCTATAAGGGTTCCGTTTTTTCCTTTCGAGGTACGGAACTCTAATAAACGTAAAATGCCTAAAATAATGTTATTTTGAATGTAGGGCTAGGAAATAAGCTCCATGCTAAGCTAAATAAATATGATGACGTAAATGTGTACATCGTATAAATGTACACAAATAATAACGCTTTTTAATTTACATAAAAAAACATTTGTTTTCAGGGTATTTGAAGCCTGTTTTTAAGGATTTTTTTTTCAAAGAGAGAGGGAGAGATCAATAGTACGGGAGCTGATTTGACAATAGGACGCAAGCGCCATCTGCTGGCGTTCGACAGAGAGCAGTCATCATAAAACTGTCTTGCATTTCGTAGCTACCTAAATACCTACCCAGTTATTAAAGTGAAAACTTTTTTAGGCACGTTTGTGCACTATTGCTATGGGGAAAAAGCACTGAACTCGTGACCGAAACACTAATAATACATATTTAGATTCACTAAAACCACAGAGGGCGGTAATCTAATCTAAACATTGAGTTCTGTCAGCTCCTTATTAATTAAGGCCCCCATCTGCTAATGTGACGATTTTAAGTTCGTCGTTTATATGTAAATTATATGGAGTATTGAAAATAAACAAGATTATTTATTATATAATTATGTTAACGAAAATTCACGCAATCACTTCATAGATATTAATACCTTTAAATTGCCTGAGATTTCGACTAGGTTGCACTGGCCGTGGTCTCAGGCTGACTGGCTCAGTGTAGTAAGATTATTTATTGTCGCTTAAGGAAATCTCAGAAATAAGGTGGTGAGGTTTCTTGCAATATTTACAAGCGCGTACAGAATTTAAGAATATTGAGAACATTAAAAAAATAACGATATTAAAATAAAGAAACAAAGACGTGATGACGATGCCAAAGGTAATTTTTCAAAGTATTTAGTTCGACAGTATAATACTACAAAATGTCCTGAAAAGTTTGTTTTTCTTATTCTTAAATAAGAACATTATTCATAACGAACGGATCAATTTTAATGGGATTCTCAGTACAATACTACGGTCCGGAAATTAAATGTGTCATTAATCATGCTTTCCTCAGGTCTCTTTAACATAATTTTTATGAAGACTTGTTTACAAAGGCTTTACTGAAATCCAATATCATCGTCATCATTTTATTTTAATTGGTGGAGATTTACGTTTTGATTTATTACTTATTTAATGAGGTTAATGATGAAGAGATTATTGGGAATCGTTATTGACGTATATTAATAGAACTAAAGTATGCGTGCTTCATCATTTTATTTGTGATGACATATAGATATGTACCGGACTGATGCAAAACAGAGATTAGTCCTTAAAAACTTTTAGTAGTCAATGTAAGTCTCGCGCTTCTACAGGAAGTGGTAAAGAATCTTTTAATACTGCGAAGGTGACAAATGATAAATAGCTCTGGGCGCAGAAATAGTAGAGGGCTGGGTCTTAAAGGTAAACGACCCTGGACTGCTCGAGCTATTGCTAAAAAAAAGTCATTATCAATACGCGTCTGCCTTCACCTTTGGAAATACAAGCTCACACTTGTATCCGAGTGTGATTGTGTGTGTGTATAATGTTTTTGCAATCAGTTTTTTTTTAGGTTTTCATCGTGCGAGAGCTATGCTTCGGCACGTATGGGCCGGCTCGACCGGAGTAATACCACGGCCTCACAGAAAACCGGCAGTGAAGTAATATTTGCATTGTTTTTCTACAAGTTAGTGAGGTTACCAAAGGCCCTAACTCTTACCTCTCCCCCGTCCCCTCTTCCTCCCTCACCCCCTCATCCCCCTTTTCTTACTCTCACTTTAAAGGCCGGCAACGCACTTGTGACTCTCGAGTTGCAGATGCGCATGGGCGGCTGCAGTCACATACTATCAGGTAACCCGTTTGCTCGTTTGCCCACTATACCATAAAAAAAGTTAACGAGCCCACTTGTTCGAAAGATAGATAGATAGAATATTCTATATTGTACACCAGTAAAAACATACAGTAGTAACAAATCTTATCTTAAAAAGAAATCTGAGATCTTATCTCAGAAAGCAATGTATTTTTACGTAGTATATTTATGTCATATACTTGTTAATATCGCTGAAACAAAGCAAAACGCCATTATGTGACCTAAGATGGCGTTATCTGTCGAGATGCATTTTAAACTTTTATAACTAGAATATTAAACAATCCAAGTTAGACATTTCTCCAGTATTCTGCTACCAGCAAGCGACATAAGATTCAGCTTTATTGGACTGTTGCTTCCTCAACTGACTATTAAGTATTCCTTATGTATATGTATGTATAGATAATTCTGTATGTATGTTTGTTTCTACAACTATTACTTTAAATTTTTTGATATCATTACACCTACATTGTTTGTTATATGTTTAGTGCCACTCTGACACTATTCCCGAGGCAATAAAACGACATACGTCAACAGCATCCGACATTAAACTAACATTAAGTGTAGTTTTAGTGTCGGGTGCTTGAACTTGTCTGTTTTATGTGGGGAACAGATTCTTTAAAGAGTCGTTTAAGAATCGTGTATTTTGGCACTCTAAAAGCGTACGTTTCTGTTGATTTTTTTTGTCACACACCTAGATCTAAATTGATCTAACTGAAAAAAATATTTTTTTGTTTTAAAGTGGGAGAGTCATGCTTTGGCACGTATGGGCCGGCTCGACCGGAGTGATTTCACGGCATGATTGCATTGCTTTTCACTGAGTGAGTGAGCCTCCCCCTCTTTCACCCTTCCCCTATCCCACTTTAAAGGCCGGCAACGCACTTGTGACTCTTGAGTTGCAGGTGCCCATGGGCGGCGGTAGTCATTTACCATCAGGTGACCCGTCTGCTCGCTTGCCTCCTACACCATAAAAAAAAATGCACACCATCGAATTCCTTATATCACCTTATACCTACCGACCAATAAAACAGATTTAAAAATATCACCAACACTCGACGCTAGACGCTAAATTCACCAACACGGGCTCAACTCAAAATATTATATTAACATTATCTATTAATATAATATTTGTTTTTTTTATATTTTATTATTAATATAATTAAATATTATAATAATATTGTTAAGCAATAAGGAAATGAGTACAAAAATAAAATTTTCAGCCCCAAAACGTGATTAAAACACAAGATTCCTACAATATTTTCTTCTGCATATAAAAAGCATGAATCTACAAACAATTACTTTTTCGCTTTTTCTGGAAAAAAAATGTTTATTTTAGTTAAAACCTGTTTAGATCTAGGTATGCTATGTATAGCACGAACAATCCATGATATGAAAGTCGGTCTCGATAAATTTTGGTTGAGTATAACTCATGAGCTTTTGAACGAAGAAATTTTAAATCAATTCTCCTCTTCAATTCTTTCTAGTAGAAAAGTTTTGATAATTATTCGCCAAGATAATTTTCCGAAACACTTAAATATATTTTGTACGGCAGAGTTAATAGACATAATAGCAGGAAATTGTTTATAAAACAATTTACCTGTTAAGTCTTCAAAACGATACTTATTTCTTAAGGTCATCACACACTATGCCGTCACGGTAACGGCACGGCTCCAACCCAGCAATTAAGTTGTCATTCAAATCTGAGCATTAAAACCTGATCGTATAATATATTTCATGATGTCAACTATATAAATAAGCAAGCAAAAAGCTCGCGGTCAGCGCGCGGTCCGCGTGCTTACAGTGCGCCGACTACGAGCCACCAGCTTAGTCCTTCGCGTCGTGCGGCACATGAAGACGATGAAATTACCTTGCATCTTGCAAGCGGCGCGCGGATTGCGAGCTTGCACCTCGCGAGCGACGCGTGGTAAAGCACGCTGGCAGCTAGCGGTAGCCTCAATTTCGGGTGGCGCCGTGCTGCAGCTGTGCCGTTGCACTGCCGTTATAGTGTGTCGATATATCGTATCGATCGAAGTTTATGAAGTAACATTAATTTGTTTGTGCTTATTGCATGTTTGTGAATTCTATCAAAATTTATAAACATGTGCAGTTCTAAACCAACTTATTAAATGCATATTTTGATATTAATAAGTATGGTGAATATATGTGTATATCACAAACCATCACCACATGCCATAAGCCAATTAACTTCACTTTTCTCTTCATTGAAGTGTCAATTATTGTGGTACTGGATGGTGATGGATAGTAATTGGTAGATAAGTGGTTGAGGTGCGACTCTAGTCACTAGTGTTTCACTTTTAGTTATATTAATCACTAGCAGTGCCCCGCCCGCCCGATCCCGTGGGAATATCGGGATAAAAAGTAGCCTATGCGTTAATCCAGGTCTCCAGCTATCTACATACCAAGTTTCATCGCAATCGCGTCTGTAGTTTTGCATGAAAGAGTAACAAACATCCAGAGCCATGCTTCGGCACGTATAAGCCGGCTCGACTCCGCTCGATACCACGGCCTCACAGAAAACCGGCAGTGAAGCAATGCTTGCATTGCTTTTCGCCGCGTGAATGAGGTTACCGGAGGCCCTAACCCTTCCCTCTCCAATATTCCCGTCCTTTCCCTCTCCCCGTCTCCCCTCTTCCCCTTCTTCTCCTATTACTACCTAAAAGCGCGGCAACGCACTTGTGACTCTCGAGTTATAGGTGCCCATGGGCGGCGGTAGTCATTTACCATCAGGTGACCCGTCTGCTCGTTTGGCCCTTATACCATAAAAAAAAATCCATCCATCCATCTATCCAAACTTTCACATTTATAATATTAGTGGGATTGTGGGCCTATGTCAAGCAGTGGACGTGCCATAGCTAATGTTATTTGCAGCTAGCCAGGGTAGACACCATCAGTGAGGGGTTTGTTCTTTGATTATTATTTTAAGATTGTGCCTTCTGCTGATTTATTTCATTTTTACCCCTGGAATGCAGGAGGAAGTCGTGACATTGTTACATCGGAGTCGAGAAAATCAAAGTTTTATTGTGTCTTCAACAGTAATATTGGACTGGCCTGTTGGTCTAGTGGTTAGTGACCCTGACTGCTAAGCCAGAGGTCGTGGGTTCGATTCCCACCCAGGACAAATAATTGTGTGATGAGCATGATTACTTGTTCTGTGTCTGGGTGTAGTTTATCTATAATATGTATATAATATTTAGAAGTATATAAGTATGTTTATCAGCAGTCTGGTTACCATAGTACAGGCTCTGCCTAGTTTGGGATCAGACGGCCGTGTGTGAGATGTGTGAAGTTATTATTATTATTATTGCCTGCTGATGCCTTTGTCTGTGAGCACCTTAACGTGTTATTCCAAAGAATAAAATAAAACAAAGTTCATCAGTAACTAATTAATTTATTTACATATTCACATATAATTAATTTTCGCAACATTGAAATAAGTATAATATACAATATTTCTTAATAACTAGTACAAATATTAACTTTATTAATTATCTATCACAACATTCAGTTTCCTTACGTAATGTTGCACTGCGCGCGGCTCTGTCTCTCTCACTCTTTACCATTTATACGTACGTGTGAGAGGGATAGAAATGCAGGGTTCTTCAAACACTTTGTAATCTTTGCTAAGTTTTTTTTACTTAGGTTCTATCGGATAAGTCAATAGTAATTTCTTTGGAGTGATTGCGATACTGTTTGTTTTACACTGTGTCACTCAAGATTTGTTTGAACGGTCGGGTTGTGTATCTAGTCTTAAATATACTTAACAGGATTTATTTAACTTTACCAATTCCTAGTGAAGTAGTAACGCTTAACGATTCTTGACATTTTTTATCTTTATTATTAAGCACAGCTTACAAAGTAACAAGGGAAATATCCCTTCATCATTGTACATTTTTGTCACACAAATTTACAAGCATAATTGTTTATTGTTTACATTTTATTTATGGCCAAATATGTTGGGTATCGATTGTCTGAATACAAAAATCCTACCAATTATATTGCCACCCGGCAAAAAAAGTGTCATAATACAAAAACAGCTATTTCCAGAAAATAGGACTTTTATGCCGTTGAATTGAACAAAACAGCTCAGTGAAAAATGGAACAAAGTTCCCAAGCTAATAACGTTGTTTTTACAGCTGACTAAACGCAACATTTGCTATTCAATGTTATAAAAATGTCAAAACGTACCTAACATGTGATATGATACTTTTTTTGCCTGGTGGCGATATATCATTTTATATTCACAATTGACGAATCGCATTTTGATTAATGAAAACTAAAAACAAAGCAGTGTGAAAAAAATTAATTCAAGTTCGGGTTACATGGCCCTAAGATGATTATTGTCGCTCAAAAAACCAGAAAGTTTCAACTTTTGGCTCTGCTTTTGCAGCGGGAGATATCACGTTGTTATCCATACATACACTATGACAATAGATGGCTCTGCATGTTTGTCTGAGATGTAAATAAAGAAGTTATTTTCAACTGCGAGTTATGGCCTACCGGATCAATAAAAGGGGGATAAATAAAATGTTTTAGGCATACTATCTTCTCTTTTCTCATTTATCGATATTAAGAACAGTTCAATTAGTTTTAAGCCTTGTTATCGTAGCATGTATATAGTTGTCAAGAAAAAAAATGAAATTCGGGTCGACAAGTTTTCAATCTAGGATAAGTTTTGCGTCGCTTAGCAGAAAATTTCAGCAAAATCAAGACTAACTGCTTATAATTTTACTATTCATACATTGACATGAAATGTACTATCTAATCAAAATACTAATTAACAAACTGTCATTTTTGTCATACATCTAAGCTCGATATTTTTAGCTCAATTACGCTCATTGATATAAATCCATCTTTAGAGAGGAAAAATCTAAATAAAGCATTGCTATTGTAACTACTAACTCTGACACAATGCTGTTCATACGACTGAATACCATTTTTCAACTCTTTACTATAGGAGTTTTATCAAAATTTTATCTACACACATAGGACAAAACGAACAAAAAATTACTAAATCCGAATTAAAAGTAAACGTACAGGAATTAACGCGATCACGTAATAGATAGTCACAATAGTCAGCACGTGACCACAGCCAGAGTAACTTGGTCGAAACGTCAGGCAACTTATAGGTATACCTTTTACGTGGTCGCGTTAATTCTCGTATGTATACATAATTATATATGGGTTCGTATGTTTACATTTATTATGAGTAGTCTTAAATCTTTCGATACATACTTGCCATTTTATTTAGCCAGAGTTTATACCAGTGCTGCAGTGGCGTTACAAACGTATGGACTATAGATCTCTTATAAGATGTCAATAAGTTAGCATGTCAAATAAAATTAAATTAATGGTTTTTAGATTATCTACGTATATGCTATGCACTCTGCATTTAATTTTATCAAATGCACTTATGCATTTTAGTCAGGATCAAAAAACAAATTTATCAAAATAACTTTCGTACACGTATAATGTATATCCTGTCTGTTAAACCATTTTTCCATTCATACAAACATCATACCTACAATTCTACTATGTACAGTCGCGCGCAATGCAATCAGCGAGTTTAATTGAGTGTGTGCATATGTGCAACAGTGCGCGATCATAACGTGTGCAGAAGTAGCACGCCTGCGCACACAGAAGTCAGCAGTGCACTGTGGGGGATTGAAGAACCTGCAGAAGAAAAACAATATGAGAATATTATGAGAAATTCCTCTAAAGTGTCTTGAGGCAAAGACCCTGAAGCAGATATTCTTCAGTCTGTGGTCTGGTTATATCAAGGATCGAGTGGCCGAGTTTTACTACATGATTCTACTCGTGTTAGAAACGTTAATAGGCAATACATACATGTAAACAATAAGAAAAGAAGATATAAAATAAAATAAAGCTTAAGATAGGTTGTGGAGAACACAAAACCAAACGTCTGATTCTCTCAGATGAACTTATTCGTTTACGAGAGGCATAACGCAAATAAATTATTGACTTTTGAGAACTTTAAAAAAAATATTTTTCATATACTTCCAAACATAACGGTATAATTTAATGTTGGCCTTGCCAACATTTTTACAAAAACGAAATCGAAAATGTTAAAAATATTCAAGGAATTAAGAAATCTCTATAGAGAGTAAACACAGAACACGGGGAAATCCCCACAGATAAACTGAAGACCTGGAAGTAGCTAGTGGTTATGGAAGTCTTTGGGTGACTTATTAACTGCAGCTAACTGAAAAATTGTAATTGTAAATGAGAAACTTGTTCCGCAATTTAAGAGCTACCAACCTGAAGAGTCTTCCCTGGTAACCGATGCAGGATAAGGTGGATCTGCCTCCCTGATGAACATGGGCTCACTCATTCTAGAGTAAATGTCAAATATTGTAGCTACGCAGCTGAGCGTGAATTGTGCGTTCACTGGAGGGATAAGCGTGTACCTGGTGATGAGGACATATGTTAAAAGAATGGATTTTGATTAGCTTTGCTGATGAGGCTCTACCTTAAATAGTGCTTAAAAACAGTCGATAATGAAACACGCTGAACACATACAAATTCAAAAAAGGCTTTTGAGCATAGCGATTTTAATCACTAACTGTACATTTAAAAACTATGTGTATTTGGAATTCAATGTTACTTTCTATAATAACTTTTAAATAAACAAGTATGGCTTAATCTCAGAAAGGTTTTGGGTACTTTTATTTTGTTTCTAATGACTCAGCCCTACAAATATTTGGAACAATTCGTTTGATAACTTCCACTTACCTTAAAATTTCCTTATCATCTTTCTGTTCTCTTTCGAATCCATAATAGTTCTCTTGATAAGCTCTGTTCAGACTAGCGCTGGTGTACGTTAGACCCATCTTGTAATGTTCTGCTTCGAGTATTGTCACTTCAAGCTGGCTAAACGCGCCACGTTCTTTAAAGTCCAGATCTGATGTCCTCCATGAAATAGTTTCTGCTATCTGGTGAGGAACAATATATTGTTAACGGGGATATGACGGAAAAGAATGAAATGATTGGAGGATTTAACTAATATGTGTCAGACCCGGCGACTACCGTTTAAAAATTAATGAGAAAAACGTATAAAAAATACTGTCTCAAATTACACGTTTCGAACTTATTTGTCCGCTTATGTTTAGGCAAATATGCAGCTTAGTGATGATACCTACATCAATAAAAAAAGAAGAGGAAGGGCAAGAAAAAAAATGTAAAAAAAAAGTATTTCAGTTTTTTTTGTTATTCTAACTAGATATATAGTTATTACCCAGCATGTAAATGTAGTCTGGGTTTAAAATTGAAATAATTTTAAAAACTATATATAGGAAGTTTCTTTAATGCCTTGTTTAGACTTAATTTACAAAATTCGAAAATCGGTACTTTCCGCAATCAGACTTAGGATTGTTTACATATTGTTACGGAGAATGGGTTTGGGATAAATTATGTACATAATATACGTAATACCACTTAAATTATAATTAAATTAATCTATATAATAAAAATGAATCGCCAAATGTGTTGCTAAGCGCAAAACTCGAGAACGAATCGACCAATTCGGCAATTTTTTTTTATTTATGTTTGTTAAGGCACAAGGAAGGTTCTTATGGAGAGAAAAAATGTAAATATTATGAGGAAAATAGTAAAAACAACACTTTTCTTTTGCCATACAAAACAAAAAGCAAATTAAAACACAAGTGCACAGCTGTCAAATATTTGACGTCAATCAAAACAAAACAAAGGCGCGTGAGGATTATTTTTGGTATGCCTTCAAGTTGATTAGTTCGAATCAGTCAAAATAAAGTTCGAATAGTTCATGCCGCCTATAAGACGCTGGCGCAGCAATGACCAAAGTCTAGCTAGCATGGTACGAAATAGAAAACTTATTTTTGTAAGTAATCGTTGCTTATTATTGAGATATTAAATCAATAAATAAAATTTTCACTCTGAAATATTTTTATTAATTTCTTTTTTTTTTATTGGACTGCGATGGACCAAAAACCTTTGACAGGACGAAGTCTGTCGGGGCAGCTGGTACTTTTATAATTCTCAGACTGGACAATTTGCTTATTTTAACTTATCGCTTACTGAGATTATCTTCTTGTCGTTTTCAGACTTCAACTGTCCTAGATGCTTCAGACACAAATTTTTAAATACGCCTTTTAAACACGTAATCAGAAATCGAAATGGCATTTCTTAGGTTGTCTTTTCTTTTGAAAACCAATCTTTGCTTAACTTCATTTTATAATATTAATAGTTCAACCTTTACCTTAAGGTAAAGTCGATCGAGTTGCCTTTTTACAGTTTAACCTTATAGGTGAGTTCACACCAAGACGCGACGCAATGATTCTTCAAGAGACGCACACGTTTTAATATGTCAATGCAATATAGAATTTATTTATTACACAAAGTTCGATGAGTACGCGAGACTCGAGCCGCTGACACTTCTGCGTACTCAATGACCTTTGAACGATACTTTCGCATCTCGTTGTGAACTGACCCTAACCCTTCTTCTACCTGCCTGACCTACCTGCCGTCTACAGATGGCGTTACCATCTACGTACCATTATGTTCAAATTCACAAAATACAACACAAATTCTACTACTAATGGTATGTAAGTCACATAAGATTATTACTTATATTGGAATCTCTCGACTGGTCCAATAATCACGGTCTTCTCAAGGGTGAAGGCACCCGAGAGATACCGTGGTTACATAGCATTACTGGTGCAGTTCTGTTACTCTCTGCTGGCAAGTGAGATCACAAGAGTTACAAAAGTACTATTGGGTTTCCAGTTATTTGTAGGCACTGATAATCGTACCACCGCCGAAAACATAGTTGTAAGTTGACATTCAAAATTGCAGTAATTCAAATTTTAAAATCCTTCTGTCACTATTTTTTGCTTTGATTAGAACATTTAGTTTAAAATGTATGTGCGATTTATACTCATTGTTAAAGTATTAAACATTATTAGTTAAACATTCACTCCATACATGTACTTACTATGCTTTATATTAGCAATGTACCTAGCGTGTAACAGTTCAATGTCTACTTAATAAAAGTAGTTGAATATTATGTCTTGAGTCAAGTAGCTCATCATAAAAGTGTATGACGTACGACGACGTTCCAATCTTAGGAACAAAATAATTTACTCATTCGATTGCTCTGAAAAGCGAAGAAAATCTCCAAGTCATAATTTTCATGCGTGAACACGAAACTCCATAAATCAGTCAACGTAAATAAAATATTACATCTTGTACTGGGATTTATCACTTTTCTCTCGTTTGTACAAAAAATATTTTCAGATATTTCTAAAATCCCGACAATTGGTAGACTTGACGAGGATTAGGCAGCCTTTTCATTTGAAATACGAGAAATTGTTATAAAGATAATAAAGATTTACTAAATCCTATCTGTGGATAAAAAAAGAATCATATTTTTATGAATAAAAATTCACCCTTAGATATACGTTTTAAAGGTTACAGTTAAGAAACGAGCACAATCGAACATTATATTACACAAACAACTCACTGACTTAAGTATTTTTTTTTTTTTTAGTTTTAGACATATTATTTATTTGCTACAGAGTTATTCCCATATTGATCGTCATTTGTATGATTTTTCTGACTTAAGTTACATGAATCTATTTTTATGTAGAGTAATGGTCATAGTTATTTCTTTTAAGTTCGAGGTCGGAAAATACAATACAACTATTATTATAGTGTGTTTTGTGACGCTATTTACCAGCATTTTAGTATTATTTAGAAAATAACGTTGGACGGTAATATAGATAGATAGATAGATAATACTTTATTTCTGCACCAAGTTTTACAGAAAATATAATACATAATAATTAAGTGAAGTATTCAAAATGTACAAATCGCCCGCCTTATCGCTTAAAGCAGTCTCTTCCAGGTAACCTTAGGATGGACTAGAAAGATTTTAATGGTCTGGTGGTAATCGTTGGCATAGAACGAAAAACTTGATAAATTATATTATCTAATATGTACAACTACAAGTTTAATTAATATTTACGGTACATACATACACACACACATATATACACATGTACATACTTATATATATGTGTATTTATATAAATTTACTTAAATTCATTAGACAGATAATGCTCATGTAACATTGTTTTGAACGTAACCACAGATTGCGCTCGTCTGATAGCAACTGGCAATACATTCCATAAACGTACGGCTTTCACAGTCAATGATATATCATAGAAATTGGTGGAATGCCTTTTCAATTTTTAGTGTCAGGTTTTGGAATGACTTATTGACGAATGTTAAATCCAGCTTCTGAATAAGAGAGACACATCGGTTTAAATAGAGGCTCGAATTACGCGGCAATGACCTGATCTGCTTGAGCTATTGCTCACACTGTCCAACCCATCCATATAAGTAATATCCTTCTCCATCCATTACCTTACCTCCTTGCGAACCTTTCCCGTTCAATATACTCCTATTTTTCTCATCTATAACTCCCAAAGAGTCCGGTTGGTGGCAATAGGCATTACGTGAGTGGGACCAAATTATAATTAGTGGTACCCCTTCGGGGATATACACAAAAAACAGTGAGCAACTCTTGTATTGTGTTTCGCCGAGTGAGTGAGGTTACCGGAGCCCTTCCCTCTCCACTTCTTCCACTCTTCCCCTATTCCCACTTTAAAGGCCGGCAACGCACTTGTGACTCTCGAGTTGCAGGTGCCTATGGGCGAAAGCAGTCACTAACCATCAGGTGACCCGTCTGCTCGTTTGCACCTTATCCCATAAAAAAGAAAGAAATACAGGCATAAGTGTTTGTTACATAGTATAAATACATTTTCACCTGTTTTTTATGTATTCATTATGTATGTAGATCGGTTTAATGTAATATTTACATTTCTATGATAATTTATCGTGATAATTTACATGGAAATAAAATAATTAATTTCTTATTTCTAAATCGTAATATATAAACTTGATTAGTACATGACTAGTATGGACCCGTTAGATGTGTTTAATCCCAAAGGCAGTAAAATCTTTCAATTCTTTTTTCATACCAATCCCTTTTCTCACAACATTTTTAAGTTTCACCTTCATATGTGAAACTCACTCACTAAGTCAATTATAATATTATAATCGACTTTGTATTAGAACTAGAGATCGCGTGGTGGTTGAATTTCGACCATGGTTTATTTCATTGGCCAATATTACTTGACCTGTCATTGTATAGACTTTTGTACCACGACAGGTCAAAATATATACTGGACACTCATAGCTGTATGTAAGCGTTTTTGCATTTTTTTTAACTTTGTAGCAAATATTGTTCAAAAATTTTAGCATTCGTCACTTCTTCTCTGTATAAACTATAAGTGTGCGATATTTCATACTCCTCCGTCCGCCCAATTTTCGTAAAAAGGGATCCAAAGTTTTCGTTTCACGTATTAATATATAGATAATGAAATACGTCAAATTAATATTGATTTTGTTTCACATTCGAACAGTTATCCATTTCGCTGTCATCAATATCTTTTAAGAACTACATCTAAAAAGAAATGCACAACTGTAAAGCCGTTGAAACTTTCTACATTATTATTCTCAAGGTATCGAAGCAAGACGAAGAAACAGCATCCTCTCTCACTAATGAATGAATGTTAACTCATGAATAAAACCCATTGTTTCACTGCGGTCAAAATAAAAATGCTAAATCTTTCCAACTTCGTACAACAAAAAAATAATAGTATCAGTTGCTAGAAGGGGTTGATTTTAAGAAAAACCCAAGTGTTTTAAGCCATCAAGTGAATTTATTATATTGGTGTGGGTTTGTTTGTTCGTGATTTGCGAACTATTGCTTGTGTTTTGTTTTTTTTTACCTATCCTACTAATATTATAAACGTGAAAGTTTGTGAGAGAGAATGTATGGATGGATGAATGTTTGTTACTCTTTCACGTTAAAACTACTGAACCGATTGCGATGAAACTTGGTATGTTATCTACAGCTGGAGACCTTTTTTTTTTTTTTTTTTGTGCGTGTGGAAACCCCCTCGGGCCGTCACCCCACCGGGGTTTTCGGTGGGGCGGTGTGTCGGAATCGAACCGACTAAAACCACACGGTGTGCCGTACTGCGCCTTAAGTAGGAGGGATCCGGAAACAGCTTTATTAAGACATCCGGAACCCTCCTAGCGCCTGCCCGCAAAAGCGCGGGCACCACCTTCGGGTAAAATCCTCTCAATTAGGCGACGTCCAGGCACACGCGGACGCCGCCTCCTCGCGGGGGGCCACTACAGCGGGTGGAGGGGAAAACCCGTCCCGTCCACCCGCGGCCACACTCAGGGCGGCATGAGGCGCTGGTAAGCGCGCCTCCGCCGCCCGGTTCGCCGGCGGCGAATTAGGTCCGAGTGGAGATCGTCCTCCCGGACCCTTTCCGCCGCCTCCTTCTGCGAGATGGCTTCCTCGCAGAAGGTCGCGACCGCGGTAAAATTCCTGTCGCTACCGGCCATGGAGCGTATGACGGCCGGTAGCGAGAGATCCCCTCCGATGACTGCAGTGAGGGCCCGACGCTGTGTCGCCCAGGCGGAGCAAACCGCCAGCGTGTGCTGAGCCGAGTCCTCACTGCAGTCGCAGTGGTGACAGGCGGGACTCAGTTCCCTCCTAGCGACCGAGTGCAGGTACTTCCCGAAGCAGCCGTGCCCGGAAAGAACCTGCGTCAGTCGGAAGGAAAGGGTCCCGTGCTGCCGCCCTGCCCACTCGACGATGACCGGCCGGAGCGCCTCCACGGCGGCAAAGCCAGCACGTGGAGCCTCCAGCCGGGACGACCAACGAGCCATGGTGGCTCGGCGAGCGGCCTCACGCCATTCGCGTACCTCTTCGGGCGGGGGCCGACTGCCGCTTCCCGCCCGGAACTCAGCCGTTCGCCGATATACTTCGGCGAGCACTTCCGCCTCCAAATCCCACGGGGGAGTTCCGGCCAACGCGCACGCTGCCTCCGTCGACACGGTGCGGTATCCGCGTATGGCTCTAACCGCCATAACCCTCTGAGGGCGCCAGAGGCGCGCCCTATTTTGGGCGGTCAGAGCTCCCGCCCACACCGGTGCACCGTACAGTGCCATTGACCGGACAACCCCCGTGTACAGCCGTCTCGTAGCGACGCTGGGTCCGCCCAGATTGGGCAAGAGTCGCCCAAGGGCGGACGCAGCGCCAACCAGCTTCGGAGCAAGCTGTCGGAAGTGCTCGTCGAAGAGCCACCTACCGTCGAGGATCAGGCCCAGATACCTTATGTGGGCCTGAACCGGTACGAGGACCGAGTTGACCACTATAGAGGCGCCAGGGGGTGGACCACGACGGGGCCCATGGAATAGAAGGGCCTCCGTCTTATCCAGGGCCACCCGCAAGCCCAGCGCCTCGATGCGGCCGACCACCAGAGAGACTCCCCTGGTGGCCAAGCGCGCCGCCTCCTGAAAGTTCACCCCCCCGGGCTGTGACCAACGTGTCATCGGCGTAACAAATTACGCCCAGCCCGGGGGGGAAGTCGCCTCGAAGGGCCCAGTCGTATCCCATGTTCCACAGGAGTGGTCCAAGGACAGACCCCTGCGGAACACCGCACGACATGGGCCGACGACTCAAAACTCCCTCTCGGTCCTCGTACATGACGGTACGCTCCTCTAAATAGTCTGCCACTAGCCGCCTCAGGTACCCTGGCACTCCGTGATACTGGAGTGCTTCCCTGATGCAGCTGAATGGCAGACTATTGAACGCGTTGGCGATGTCCAACGACACCGCCAACAGCACGCCGCCACAGCTCACTACCTCTTCCGTCACGGCCCTCAGGCGCAACACAGCACCGACCGTCGAACGCCCCGCTCGAAAACCGAATTGGGCGTCCGACAAATCGGGGCCGACCTCGCCAAGGTGCCGGACGATGCGGGCAGAGAGGACCCTCTCAAACAATTTACCCGCCTCGTCCAGCAACACGATGGGCCTGTAGGCCGCGACCGAGTCGGTAGGCCGTCCCGGCTTCCTTAAAAGTACCAGCTTCCCGCTCTTCCAGCAGTCAGGGAAGCATCCGGACGCCAAACTAGCGTCGAACACCTCCCTGAGGCGGTCGGACATGTGGTCGAGGGCCAGAGCCAACACTCGGGCAGGGATCCCGTCTGGCCCGGGGGCGGTGTTCTTGGAACGGATCCGTAGAACGGCCGCCCCTAATCTACAGCTGGAGACCTGGATTAACCTAAAGGTTACTTTTTATCCCGATTTTTCCACGGGATCGGGACTTACGCGGGTGAAACCGCGGGGCGCTAGTTTAATACTAAAGCTGAGTTTTTATGTTTGATTTTTTAAACCCGGTTATCTCCGGAATTATCAGCCAGATTTGAATAATACTTTTTTGTATTCCATAGATTGTTCATTGAGAAAGGTTATAGGTTATGTAATATCACGTTGAGACCCTCGGGAGCAGGGCAATTACCATAAACGCAGCTGAAACTACGGGACAACGATTTTTTGATATAAAATGTCAAACTACTGCCAAAAATATAACTCACTGTCTTATAAATAAATACAATAAGTTTACGTTTAATTTAAGAATACAGTATATATTTCAATAGCCTGCCTAATTTCATCTATATATGTATATAATATTTACCTACATTAGTTAAGTAGTACCTGAGCGACCAAGCGTCAAATGGTGTTTTGCAGGAAATACACCTAAATAAATAAACTTAAAAAGCAAAACCTTATCTTAAAACAAAATGTAATCTAAATCGTGAGAACCCTTTCCGAAATACACGAAATATGTTTGTTTGTATATTGACAAGAATTTCTCGTTTAAAGTTATTAAATATAAAGATCCACGCGTATCCACACCTATTACAAGTTTGTCTTAATGCGACTATCCAGTAAAGTATTGTCTGGAAGTAAACCCCGAAAGCGACAAGATTTCCATTCGTACCATTTGTACTACGAGGCTATGGTTAAGATTTGAGTCATATATTAATTAACAAATAAATATGACAAGACAAGACAAGACTTTTCACCGAGTGATTGAGGTTACCGGAGGCTCTTACCCCCTCCCCTGTTCCACCCTTCCCTAACTCCCACCTAAAAGGCTGGCTACGCACTTGTGACTCTTGAGTTGCAGGTGCCCATGGGCGGTGGTAGTCATTTACCATCAGGTGATCTATCTGCTCGTTTGCACCCTATACCATAAAAAAATAAACAATTACCCGTTCTCGAAGGAAGGGCTTGGCCGTGTACAGGATAAATTTACATTCAAGTGATTTCAAACTACGCGATCCACGGGTGTTATGGAAGGACCCTGAAGGGGGTTTTATCAGATTTATTTATTTTTAACTAGCTGCGCCCTGCGGTTTCACCCGCGTAAGTCCCGATACCGTAAGAATATCGGAATAGCCTATGTGTTAATCCAGGTATCCAGCTATCTACATACCAAATTTCATTGCGATCGGTTCAGTAGTTTTGGCGTGAAAGAGTAACAAACATCCATCCATCCATCCAAACTTTGACATTTTTAATATTAGTGGGATATCCAAAGTTAAAATTAACAAACTAGTTATCACCTCATTCCATTACCATCCAACAAAGTATTCCTACTCTTCAAACCTTTATGTAGTAAGGACGAGAAGAATTTTCACAGTGATTTTTGGTGAAAGCTATCCCACGGGAACCGCACATTTTCCGGGATAAAAATTTGCCTACGTACTATTCCAGACTATAATCTATCGCTGTGGCAAATTTCGTCCAGATCCGTTCAGCTGTTTTTGCATGGAAGAGTAACAAACATCAATCCATCCTCACAAACTTGCGCCTTTATAAATAAGTTGGATGCTGAAATTAATACTTACTTTGTGATGATCAAGCATCCAAGTAATATTAGGAGTGGGGTACGCCTCGTCGATGGAACAGTTGGCTCTTAATACATCACCACGCGCATAACTACCGCTCGATATTGTCAAGCGCGGTGCCCGAAACGGTGGATCTGAAAAATTTAAAGTCTTATAGCCCAGTCGTATTTACCCATTTCTTATCGAACCTCTTTGAGACTGACTTCTGTAGAATTACAAGTTTTTGCCAGGACAAAATACCGAGCTCATGGGTAAGGGACTTGGAGTCCCTCTTCTTGAAGATTTTGTCCTCATCCCATAACTTAGACTGAACTTTCAGAATGGAATAAAAAACTACATACTACGAGTAGAAGTACATACAATCTATATTGTCTCCATTGAATTCATCTCTAACAAAAGAGATAACGTAAATTGCCTTATACAAAGATAATCTGAATATAAAATCTGTCATTCATTTTGTCAGCTGTACTTACTGAGCAACAAAGAATCCTAATGGCTTATATTATAGCACTTTACTAAAAATATTTTATCTTCAACAATATTTAATATAATGGCTTTAACGTTACAATGCATCTACGTTACAATAATAAAATGTTGAATTTTGAAGTTTTATTTCATTAACATTGTAAAGGAGCGGATATAATGTTCCTTGAACACGTGGGGGATCCTCCGATCAGGCCAGGTGATCATGCATGGTGGATCTCTTCCCAATGGTTGATGTTTGGAATTTGTACACTAATCATCGCGAGAACTTTCTTCTGCAATGCAGGATCATTACGTAGTTGATCTTGTTCGTATCCAGTAGATAGCGGTGAAGTATATTTTTGCTGCATGCGGATGTCGCTATAATTTAGTTGCTTTCAAGACTGACAAGTTAGAATTAGGGAACTTTCGCATCCGCTTACTCGAAAACTCTCTGACTCCCTAGATTTAGGAACTGATCCGTTTACTGTTTAATAAATTTAAAGAATAAAATCATATCCTATGAAGTGTTCTTTGTAAAATGAAATTAATTTTGATGATTTCAATACTCTATTAAGAGGATCTTGGTGTAGAAAGTTAGTTTGTTATGTTGGTCTGGTCATCTGGACTTTGAGAATTCGAAGTTTAAAGAATTTTTTTTTTCAATATTAATACGTGAAGAAAATTCTTTGTACTTTTAAGAAAAGTTACTTAAAGTGTAAACAAATAAAAAAGTATTTGAAAATGGCTACATAAAGTTACTGAAGTCTAATATATAATATGCTGACCTCTCGTGGTACTGAAAGTCTATTCGATGACAAGTCAACGTTTACTTCGAATGAACTTCGATCACTAGGCAAAGACTAGTGTCAATGAAACCAATAGTACGTAATTTTCAGTCAAGCATGTCAATCGTGAAGTTAGTTCTAACACGTAGATATTTTTTTTATGTGTGGAAACCCCCAGGGCTGTCGCCTTCACAGAGATTTTCGGTGAAACACTTAACCAAAAACCTAACCATACTGTTAACTGTGAAACTAACCATACTGTTAACTGTATGTTCTTATGACATCAGCAGTCACCCTTCTAGCGCCTGCCCACCTAGCAGGCACCCTCCTTCGGCTGGCCTTCTAATTACCCGATATCCAGGCACACACGTCAGATCGTTAAACTCTTTACCATGATTTATTTTTACAAATTTCTGGTGATATTGCTTACAAATGAAAGTTTTATATGAGGACGATGTAATACAATGCTCCATTACATGAAGAGTCTTGGAAATTACTATTATATTACTAAGTAAGTAGCTGTCAAGAGATGTCCATCCACTATAATATAATAAAGATGAAAAGTTTATTTTTTTTGGTTGCACGAGCTTATCTCTGGAACCATTATCCAGATTTCAGAAATTCTTTTTTCATTTTATAGTCCAAGTACCGTTAGAATTTTTCGAAATTCTTTTTGTTTTGGATATAGTATTAATTAAGTGAGGAAATTTTTGGACTTTTCAACATCAGACTACCAACCTTAGGCGCGAATTGGCTATAAACTCGTTACTCCGGTAGTATATATAATAATCTATACAAATAAATAAAATTGGAGTGTCTGCTTGTAATATTAAAATAACTGCTTTTTAACAAGGGTCTTTGGATTTATACACGGTACATATACCAAAACAACATTTTTTACAATTTTTGTCTGTCTGTCTGTTTGTTTCGGCTAATCTCCGGAACGGGTGGACTGATTTCCACAGGACTTTCACAGGCAGATAGCTGGTGTTTTAAGGAGTAACTTAGGCTGCTTTTATTTTGGAAAAAGAATTAGGGATCCGCGCAAAATATACAAATAAGTACACGCGAGCGCAGCCACGCGGGAACTGCTAGTAGTACAATAAGACTTACCAACAACAGTAAGTGGTGCAGATCGTATGTCGGTGTGGAAGAGCGGCGCGTCAGCTGATACTTCGCATTGGTAATCACCACTGAGTCGACGGTTCAGATTCACTATGCGGACTTGCTGGTGATCCGACTGGGTCAGCTATTGAAGAAAACATTCATTTATTAAACATGAAGAAAAGGGAGGTATACAGTATAGAAACTCTTAACTTAACTCTTGAGTGTTGGTATTTCTACACGTGAGAATTTATTTTACTCTGACAGCGACTTGTGGTCAATAATATTAAGTATAATGTTGTCATTCTACTGGCCTGTTGGGGTAGTGGTTAGTGTTTCAGACTGCTAAGCCAGAGGTCGTGGAATCGATTCCCACCCACTACAAATAATTGTGTGATGAGCATAATGATTTGTTCTGTGTCTGGGTGTAATTTATCTATAATATGTATGTATTTAGAAATATATAAGTATGTTTATCAGCAGTCTGGTTACCATAGTATAGGCTCTGCCTAGTTTGGAATTACACGGCCGTATGTGAGATGTGTCAAGTTATTATTATTAGAAGGCTCAGGATGGGTGTAAATATCATCCTAAGTAAAATTATAAATGCGCATTTAAGTTTATTTGTTTATCTGTTACGCTTTCACGCCTTAACTACTTAACCGATCATCATGAAACTTTTGCATGCACGTTGTCAGAGGTTTAGAAAAGGACATAGTAAGTTCCATTCAAAAAAAAGTATTGTTAACGAGATATAAAAAAATTACTTCTTCGCGAGCGAAGCAGCACCAAAAAACTGTCCTACTCTATGTGACATACAGCGGCTAGGATGGCTCATGGATGGATGATAGGCTTAGCTCACTCCCGGTGAGATAAGCCTATCAAGACCGCTGACCGACGTATTTTCACCAAAGCCATTGTAAGCGTTAAACTTCAATTTCGTAGAAATAATTAATCAAAACGTAAATTTGAATAACACTTAAAGATGCTAAGCCTTTTAACGTGAAAAATGAAATTATTTTTTTCATAAATCTGCAATGTTTATTTCAGTTTCAGAGTTTTTTAAACTACTTCAAACGCTTGAGAAAATGCTTGGAGAGCAATTTTATTGAATAATATGCTTTAAATCAGTAATTATATTTTCTGTTTGAGAAAATAAACTTTATGTTTATAATTTTTTTTTTGTCGCTTTATGTTACTAAATAGGAAATAGAATATTTGTACATCGTTCTGTGACACCCGGTGTATTACAAAAAGGTGTGGTCAAATTTTAGGGGATGCGTAACGTTATCTGTAGCCGATAAATAGTTGAGTAATTTTTTAGTTAATTAGGGAATTTGAAAATAAAATTAATTCCCTAGCGTAGGTAGGATGACAGGTACTCTATGTCTTTCTGTATTGGTTTAACAGGTAAGGCGCGAAAGCGTCTCCGAACCTTGATAATTATAATCATAGTAGAAGGTAAAAACAATATAGCAAAAATCATGAACACTTACATCGACAGACGCCCCTGGTAATGGAAACACCATTGTAGGGGGCATTTCTCTTGGCACAAATCTGTAGAACTCCGTCTCGGCTTTGTACCATCTGATGGAATACAGCGCAGCATCCTCTAAGTCATAGGAACATCTGAGGATAGCAGACTGGCCTTCACCGGAGAGAACCGCTCTTGGAACTGAGATGGAGAGGTTGCGGAGGGACCATACACCACCTGTTAAAAATAAAAATAATTGTTTTAAATAAATCGCTATTTAGCTTTTTTTTAACCACAACATTTTAATTTCTTTTTTATAAGTAGATGTGTGATACGTTATGCTTGTAGATTCAGTCAAATAATATGTTTAATTCATAAAAGGCCTTTAAAATTGCTTTAGCAAATACAAAACAAATAATACCGTAATGCAAATACTTAAGATCTATCCGCCAGTGTCGATCTATAACCGCCCGTTTTCAAATAGTTGAGCCTTGCGAGAAGAAATCGGACAAACAAACTCACGGCCACTCTTTTAAACCACTAGATAGTTATACAATATTTAGTGAAATCTATAAAGCTATGAAAATATGAATACTGAAATGTAGACAAGATAAAATTAAAGTAATAAAAGAAAGAAAAGAATAACATAAAAAACGAAAGATGAGAATCATATTAGCTTTTATTACATTTCTATTAAGAATTTGAAATAGCCTGTGAATCTAAAACGAATTGCACTAACGCTTTAAAAACATTAGTTGATTAACATTCAACATGTCTCGCGTTTGTACAAATTTTTGTAGGTGTACCTCTTAATAAATCACTACATGTTATAAAACAAAGTCCCCCGCCACGTCTGTCTGTCTGTTGGCGATAAACTGAAAAAGTACTGAACGGATTTTCATGCGGTTTTCACTAATAGACAGAGTGATTCATGAGGAAGGTTTATTTTGCGTAAATTGATTGAAATATGTTGATGATTGTTGAAGATGTCTGTGTTACCCGTGCGAAGCCTGGGCGGGTTGCTAGTTATGTTTAAACAACAAATGCATTTGATTTATTAAGCCAAAACTGAGTCCTACATAGATTTTCAAGGAAATCCAAGCAAACAATAAGTTATCCAGATGTATCGTCTGTCACGGAAACACAACCACATTCGAACGACCTTCCAATCCACCTAAAACGTGACCGACTTCAAGCGACTCTGAAGAAAGCTATGAAGCCAAAATTAATTGGAGAGTATTTTTGTAGGTCCAGATATCACAAAGGTATCAAAAGCCTAAATGATATAGAAAAGGCAGCCTGGACTTTGTTCGTTGCAGTCGCTGAAAACTTTTTAGGGAATCATGAATCCTCGCAATATGGTTTCATTGTTGCCTTTTCATTACATAAAATGCATTTAAAAATACATTATTTGGATTCGCTGTTGTTGATGTTTTCCTGGAAAATATGGAAGAAAGGAGTGATGAATACGGAGAGCGATTTCACCAAGATATATATCTGTTATTGAAAACCGATATCAAGGAAAATAAAACCTTACCATGCTTGTAGACTACTGCTGATTGTATTATTGTTGTGTTGTAAATAAGGGAAGTTCTACTAAAATGGGAACTTTTATTGGTCCAAAAATAGAAAAAAATAAATAGAAATATTGAGATATATACATAACCTTGTGAAGTGATAGAAATATTTTATTGGACTTTCTACAATATATCTAGCCCATAGAAAAGGAATCACGTGAAATTATTTACAATATAAAAATATTTTTATTTTGAGTGATCGGCAGCTTGATTATATTTTGTTTTATTTTCATTCTGGTTCATGTTATTTATTATTATATTTAAGTTTCGAATAAATTCATTTTTTCATAGTAAAATCGATTGAGAATGAAAATGCCACTTGGGAAAGTAATTATAAGCGTAGTCTTCTTAGTCTGGCAGTTTTAAATCTTTTCATTGGCCTACCCAAATGTCTGACTGCGGTGGCAGATCGGTTATAGCCGCAGAACTCTCTAAGATGTGGTTGAATTCCGTGTTGTTACTGGTCAGCTCAATGCTGAAAAGGTTCTTTCATATAAAGGCCACCCCGTACGATTACATGGCACTTGCACATTTCCAATTTATGTAGACTTGGATCCTTGAGTTGGTTTCCGCGTTTCTTCTCAATGCTGTCGGCCTCGTTTAGTTTTAAAAACTGAAATTGGCGTATCTGTATAGAAGTTATTAATTGAAAATTACATCTAAGTTTATTGATGAATTTGTTAGGGTACTTCTAGGGTATTTTCTGTTTGACTCTAAAATAACGAAGGAAAGAAAAGAAAAAAAAAAGTTTTTATTTAAGAATAGTAGTGTAATAATTTATATATAATTTATTTAGCTGTGCAGAACATCTCAGTTTTAAGACCCTGTAAGCAAAGCAAAGCAAAAAATGTCTGAAGTAAATCAGTGACACTGGTGTGTCACTGGTTAAATTAAAATTTACACTACTATTGTTAGCAGTTTTGAAGTAAGCATATACCCACCCTTACCCCAATTTTATTTGGGATCAGCACAATAATAATTATGTTTTGTTCTTCCATTCTATTCTATCATTCGTCAATTCACTGCTTACTCGTTTTCTAGCCCTCTTTGATGCATTTCATTTATCTTGTGCCCGTCAACTTCCATACATGAAATTCTCTTCGCCACATTTTGATTATCCCTCCACATCACATGTCCATACCACGATAATAAACAAAAAGTTGAGGAGCAATAATAGGTTCCTCAACTTTCATCCACTTTCAAGCTACCTCTAAAATATTCAATTCAATTCTTTATTAATTGCTCACCTTGTCCCACATTTTTTACATATACTTGTATATGTACTGTCATAATTCTACTATTGTATTTCGGCGATCATAGACATGTTGAAACATGTCCCGTTTTGATTATATCAAGCAGCACAAGGGTGCCTTGTATCAAGCAGCAAAATGAATATGATTATGAACGAAATGGTAACACAATTTGAGCTTCCCTTTAAGGGAAAATTTATATTTAGTTCCCGACTTGTATAGGGACTACGTAGTAATTGATTTTGATGCAGTAAAGGGGAGAGAAAATTCATACTAAGTATACGAAATTTAATTATGGATCAATAAGTAACAATAACATTGCTGTATGTTGTAGAGCCTCATCAGTTTTTGAACGTTGGATTGTGTTTTTAATTTCATTGAATAAGTTAACAACTCAATGTTTTTCTTAATAGACTTTACAGAGTATGGATTATAATTTCTTGAGCAAATATTTTATTTGTAAACTACAACACATTTTATAGAAATAGTTACTTTGTATTTCATGTGTTTTATAGTTATAAAGGTATTGAGTTTTTGAATTTGAACATTGGCACAAGAAACTATTATGTGTAATAATTTGAGTTAAATGTTTTTTTTTAATTAAGAAATAGTTTTTTTTAACAAATGTATTTTCGCGAATGAAATAATAAACTTATTATTATTTAATAAATGAACATATTAGATTTTTGTAAACAGAGATTTTATAGTAATAAAAAAATAACATTAGTTTTTAAAGTTTCATGACTAATACCTTTCTAACCGACGAAAACAGGAGGAGGTTCTCAATTGGACCGTATCGGTACCGGTGTCAAATAATAAAATGATTAAATACCTACGTAGAGCCTTCTCCATTTCTACGTATATATAAAATTTAGATAATAAATCTGTTTGTTGTTTAACGCCGGGTCAAAATTAGTTTATATAAAATTTGATAGTTTATGTAAATAAGCTCAATACTTAAAAGGTTTTTTTTATTTTTGCTTTTAGTTCTTTTTTGTTGGTTAAATTTTTTGTTAAAAAGGTTTTTATAGATCGAATTGCACCGATCAGACGAGAGGACATCATGCTATATTACAATTGAACATTAGCGCGATCAAATTCGGATTTACACATCTAAAACTAATTATTACATACTAGCTGACCCACGCAACTTTATCTACGTTTGTAAATTTCCCCATTTTTGCAACATTTTTCATTGATACTCCGCTCTTATTGGTCGTAGCGTAATGTTATATAGCCTATAGCCTTCCTCGATAAATGGGCTATCCAACATTAAAAGAATTTTCAAAATCGGATCAGTAGTACCGGAGATTACTCACAAACTTTACCTCTTTATAATATTATTATAGATTATTTAGTAAAATTCGTGAATGCCGTCCTTAAAATATCTTGTTGTTTATACAAACAACTTTGCATCATAATTACAACTAAGTTCCCGTGATGTAAGTTGAACATGATATATTATGTGATTAATTAATTTAGTTTCCTGTGCGTCCCACATTAATCATATACTGAAAGGGTCATTTTAGTCTCCAGCATCACTGGAATGAGGCCTCGTGTCGTCAGTGGAGGGGTATGGGGTAATATTCTATTGTGCTGAATTACCAATGAGGTCATACTGAAGCTAGTTCGCAGCATGCGGCATTAATTTCAGGCAATTAAAAGTGATTGTAGAGTTACTAATAAAAAAAAAGATATAGGTATTAATAAAGGTGGAAGTTTAACTTTAAAAAAAATATTTTCTGTAGGGTCGAAGGTCAGGAAGCTAAATGTTGGCAAAATTGGCACTTGTATCGCTTAATTTGAATTTCTGAATATCCATATTAATATCTAGTTACCTACAAGCACTCTTTATGTAATTGGTATCAATTTATCTTTAATAAAAGTTAAAAAAAATATTATATAAGATAAAAAATTAAGTACCTATCAAAACGGTTGAGGAGAGAGTATTATTAAGTCGTAATTCGTGATTGTTATATTAGTCGATAAGTATAATTATTATACTTATCGACTAATAGAAGGCACAACACTATCACCATACGTAAGTTTAAAATGTTACACATAGGGAAGGTTATAAAAAAAAGTTTCTAAACGAATCTGCAGTCCCTGGAGTGATCCGAAAACAATATTTTGTAAGGCGACAAGTGTTACGTGAAGTTTTCCCGCCACGCAAGTTCGGGGACTTTAGGAGGGTTGCCACTTTCTTAAAAAAAATTTCCCACAATATTAATTTTTGCACAAAGTACATCTGAAACAAACCAGTTTGCTTTAACTTGAAAAGTATGAAATCAATAAGAGAATAGTAATAGTGAATGCTCACATATTGACAACTAACAAAATTGGTCATTGTCTACCAAATGTACCATGCTCTTGCTGTGTCAGTTAGCGTAACAATTGTCTAATTTTAATACTTTTAGCAAAAAAAAAATAGAAGTGGTACTCAAATATATTGTTTTTTTAATATGTTTCAGAAATAAAATTTACTATAATTCAAAAACTATTGCATTGGTTTTTAATGTCGTAAGTACTGAGTTATTATTACTGTACATAATATCTCGATGGTCGTAAGTTACATTTTTTAGAAGTAAATAAAGTATCGATAACAAAGAAGGAATCATATGTACAATATCTGCTTTTCTATTGTCGGAGGAACCATTGTAGACCTAATGGATTCTTTTAGAGGCTACAATATAGGTGTACTTAAAAGGGGCATAAAAAGATTCGGGATTGGCAAATCGAAAGTGTCACCAGGGTTGTCGCCTACGAGTGAAAACCTGTAACATAATTAGTGTTGCAAGCATCCATAAGCGTTTATCATGGCGTTTGCATGCCGTCTCGGACGTCCGTTAAACAAAGAGTACCGACTTCAAGGAATCTAAGTCATGCCACTTGAAAGTTTCTTAACTATCTTCCTTCCTAACAATCGGACAAGATATCACTTAACACACAAATCGAAATACAGTCAAATTGAAAACCTCATTCCCTATTTTCCAGGCGGTCAAAATGAAACAAAATAGAGCACTGGAGATTTAGAGCACAATCGATTTTTGCTCTAATTGCTTACGTGTATTTTCTATGTACGTTTATATCTAAAGCATTATTGCTGTAGTGAATTGATAAAAAAAAATATACGATAAATATTATCCACAAAGAGATTCAATACTTATATTATTCTATTTATTTCAATGCAAAAAATACATTTTAATTCAAATCTGCTTCACCTTAATTACGTTTTTATTGCAAACAAAATAACAACATTTAAGACTTCCCAACATTTTCTTTAACATCCCCATCATTACCAGCAAGAAATAAACACATTTACGCCACTGACAACCCTATTAATCGTGGAGAGGGGGAAGGCCACTAATCACCCGGCCACACCTGCTTCACGGTACCCTTACTCAGATAACACATTGTATACACGATTGTGTTGATTCACAATTGATACAATGCGTACATTGTTCAGCAACTGTATTCTAAATGTACTGTATGAGGAGCAATGGATGGTGGAACAGTGCGATTATGTAGGTTGTTGGTTGATTTATAGAGGGATCAGATGGGAGTAATGTAAGATGTAGTGCTAGATTAGGGCTTTTCTTGTAAGTATTAAGGTTATAATGAAGCTTAACCTATGTTTATGGGTAAATAATTTAAAGTTGGGAATTTTGAACAATTTTATTGTTTTCCTTGAATATCTAGTTACTTTGGATACCATATTGGATTTAAAAACATGTTACAGGGTTTATTGATGAGTTTTGTGGCGTGGCAGCAGTGCATTCGACTGCTGCGTCAAAGATTGCAGATTCGATCCCCGCTCTTTGACATATATTTTTACAAAAAAAACGCCATGGCGCGTTATTCAAAATCTCATTATGTTCTACACAGCCTTGTTTTCCGTATACCATCGGATCGGTATACCGTCGGATGCCATCAAAATTCTCTGCCTCTTAATAAGTAAAATCTATTTATGGAGGAAAAGGAATTTTCGCCAGCTTGAAATTCTGTTCAACGCTACATAGAATTTGTTATCTATACCTAGGAAACAATATCATGAGTGACAGGTTGGTAGTCAGACAACGGACGTTTTAAGCCAATTATCTGGAGGTTTGAAATTGAAAGTAAATTTTCCTGGGATACTTTGTTGGCAAGGAGAGATTTGTGAAATTCAACCATTATGAGAGCAAAGAGGCGGAAGCCAGGAACAGAAGCACTGTTTGTACAAAAAAAATATATGGATAGAATAGAATAGAATAGAATAATCTTTATTGCTTATTATTGTGTACAAAAGTTATTATATTATTTTTTGAGTATCAACAATTTATCCATGTCGGATGTGCAATATTCTTTTACATCATTTATAAATTTTACATGCATAGGTACATTATTGTTGCGTTGATTGATAATAAAACATAGAGGTAATTAA